>JANRGV010000056.1:573391-592853 GCA_024734035.1 Alethe castanea
AGGGGAGAGGGGAAAGGGGAGAGGGGAAAGGGAAAGGGAAAGGGGAGAGGGGAAAGGGGAGAGAGGAAAGGGGAGAGAGGAAAGGGGAGAGAGAAAAGGGGAGAGAGGAAAGAGGAAAGGGGAAATGGGAAAGGGGAAAGGGGAGAGGGGAAATGGGAAAGGGGAGAGGGGAAATGGGAAAGGAAAGGCTCCCTCACACACCCACAGCACATCTCAGCACTTCCCACCCACTGGGACCATCCTGACACCCAGCTCTGTGCCCTGGCTCCTGCCAGGACAGCTCTCCTGCTCCTCTGGGAGCCAGAGCTCCTTTTCCCTTTTCACCCCCAATAATTTGCAGTAGAACAGCTCAGCAGGGTCTGAAGATTTGGGTGATCCTTGTAAAACAAGGTGGTGCTCATTGGTGAAACTGAGAGCTCAGACACCAGCACTTAATTTGATCTCTTGAAAATCAACAAACACAACAAGTATCTTTTTCCAACTGAACCTTTCACAAGTTTTATACACAAATTCTGCAAGTTTGTGAGGAAAGTCCGAGAAGTCACAACTACCTCATTTCAAAGAAGTTCTATATCACTAAATAAAAGCATTTTACACTCTCATGAACAAAGTCTCTGCTTCTCCAGTATTTCCTTGACACTGAGCAGGTGCCCCAGCCTGCCTGAGTGCCAGATCTGGAGGTTCCAGGCTGTGCTTTAGGATTATTTCTGAACTTCAGCACGGCCAGGTGAGCACAGCTGCGCCCACAGGGGCCCAGAGAAGGCAGCTCTGAGCCACAGGCTCACATGAGCACTGCCACACCTGACACCCCTGCCCACAGGTAACACTCTCCATCTCTGATGGACTTTATTTTCATTTATTACAGGGGAAAAGCAAGGAAAGGGATAAGCTACAAATCTGGGGGTGTTTTTGGGTTATCTGTAGTTCCAACACTTTTAGAAGTTTCCCTCTGTTGGGGTTGTGCAGCCCAACTTCAGTTTCCAGTTCTCTCTAAGGCTTTGCACCACTGGGCACCCCTGTAAATTGTGTCACTCCAGAAGAGTTTTAGCCTCAGAAATGGGATAAAACTGCTGTACAGGAAACAAAAGTTGCTAAACAACCGTGGCTTTATAACTGTGAGGTTTTCTGCTGCTCCACCACTGTTAGCAGCAGCACTGGGCTGGCACAGAAGAGTCAAAACAACGAGGAGGATGTGCAGTGAAACAAGCCCATGTTGACATCTGCACCAGTGCAAACAGAGCTGGGAATGAACACCAGGCTCTTTGTTGCACAGGTCACTTCATACAGTTGGAAGAATGAAATTTAAAGTGACCCCCATGTTATTTCAAATCCTACCTTGTAATCTCTCCTTGCTAATGCTTGTAAATGAGTGCACAGACTCTTTGAAAGCTAAATATTACCCACTCCTAGCTGTAATTGGCACTCACTGTGTGCTCCTGTAAACATAATGGATCCATGCTGCATATGAATTACAAATATGCTGATTTAACACCAAGGCTGTCAAAAAGAATTTAACTTTTGTTCACCAGACTATTTGAATATTTGCATTTCAGCTGTTAAAAAGGTCAGTGATGGTGCTGACTCAGACTTCACATCACAAAGAAGGAAATTCAAGTATGTCATGCTGAGTAATTTTTATTTACAGCATACTACTAAGTGTCTCATTTCACCTAGTGAGTCTTTCAGTGTTACATAAGAAAACTAACATAATCAGGGAAGTGCTGGTGGAAAAAGCAAACAGACTGCTTAAATTGCTGTGAAAGAACAGAGCTGGTAAAAAAAAAAATTACACCTTGTAAACATCTTGTAGTGATTAGGATGGGATTGCTGAAAGAATGCATCAAATTTGATACCCAGCTGAATAATCTCTCCTCCTGCTCCCCAGGATTCTGCAGGTGATTTACCAGGATTATGACCTGGCTGTAGCAGCAGAACAAGGAGGCAGGACAGGAAGGCTGCTGAGCCATTATCATGTCTGTGACAAGGAGCACTGCAGCTCCTTGTTGTTGATAACTTCACACTTGACCAGTTCTTTGCCTCTCTGCTGGAGAGAGCTGCTTGACTGGTGAGTGATAAATGGGCGACACAAGGGTCTCTCACAGTGCTCTGCTATCAACCCTGCTGTGCAAACCTCTCCTGAGGAACAAGACAGGCACTTCAGGAGTGCAAAGTGTCATCAGCCTGCCCCTCCCTCTCTGCACAGGCTGCAGGTGGATCCCCAGGGCCAGGTCTGACCCCGGTGCTCACTGGGGATGGAGAACACTCAGCCTTGGAGGGGTGCAAGGCTGAACCCCCAGCTCTGTGATGGATTCCAGCCAGGCTTCTCTCGCTGTGCCACTGCTGGCTGGGGCTTAACACTCACACAAAAATTCAGCCACGTACAACACGACACCCATGCAGGAAGCAGACACGACACGCTAATTACCAGCAATTAATCACCTCCCGTAAACCATGACACCCCTCACTCAGCAGTGTCACAGGGGCTACATGGAAGTCCTGGCACCTATGAGAAGTCACACAAATTCCCCAAAGCATCAGTACCCGGCCTGCAGTGAGGCAGGCAGCTTGCAGGGCTGGCTATGGCCAGAGCTGCTTCCCCAAACTCACCAGAGCAGACTTGCCCACACCTCCTGAGCCAAGGACCACCAGCTTGTACTCACGCATGGTGTGGCCTGTCCAGAGAGCGACGACCTGCAGGGCAGGAGGAAAGGCACAGTTAGAACACAGAGCTGGGACTGACCTGGGAGCAGCAGCTAAAGCACAGAGCTGGGACAGACCTGGGAGCAGCAGCTAAAGCACAGAGCTGGGACTGACCTGGGAGCAGCAGCTAAAGCACAGAGCTGGGACTGACCTGGGAGCAGCAGCTAAAGCACAGAGCTGGGGTTCTGTCCTGGGAGCAGCAGCTAAAGCACAGAGCTGGGGTTCTGTCCTGGGAGCAGCAGCACTCCCCCTTCACCCAATCCTTCCAAAAATGAGAACACTTTTATTGATAACTCTGGGTTTCGTTTTTCCACCTGAACACCCAGGGTGAAAAGGCCACTCCAACAGCCCCAGGTTACAGGAAATGGCCAGAGCTGGATCTGGCAGTGCTCAGAGAGGAAGAGGAGAGACCATGGGACAAACACAGAGCCTGTCCCAGCTGTGCTGGGCACCACGAGCTGTCACTGCCTGTCCTCTGGCACAAACCAGAGCACGGGACAAGAAAATTAGATCAGAAAGAAACAAGTCAAGAGGTTTCCTTCTCCCCTCCAGCCCCAGCAGGGAGGATTGAGGTCAGTGCTTTCTCTCTGGAAAAGGCCAGGCCCAGCACTCGGCTGCCAAGGCAGAGCCCTGCTCGCCCAGCACAGACTCTGCCTTTTTATGGAAATCTCGCGACTCCCTCAAGCCACTACGCAGCACCAGAAAACTTCTCCTTCTCCTCGAGATTCCCTGACAAATAAGGCAAATGACAAAGCCGGTGATAAACACTTCCCAGGGTGTTTACACAGCAGCCAGGCCGGGCTGTCCCAAACAATGAGCTCAGCACGAGTCCCCCTTCCGCAGGCACGGCGCTTCCTGCCCAAGTAAGGCTGCACAGGCAGGGCTGGGGCTGGGCAGCCCCACTGCTCCAGCCCTCCAAACAATGCCACGGGATTTATGGGCTCACCAGCCACAGCCTTGGAAAATAAAAACGCCTTTCTGGGAGCTCGGCAGAGAAATGCATCACCTTGCTGCCTGCGTGAAGAACAGGGGTGGGTTTATTTACTGTGTTTTTAGCTTTGCAATGTGGACAACTCCCTGACAATCTGTGTCTCAAGTTTATGTCATCATTAAATTGGGACAGGTTCTCTTCTGTCATCTGGACTCCCAAGGGGAAGATGTGAAACAGAGGCAAAAGAAACCCAACGTGTGCTGCTCCCCAGCACCAGTCCCAGCTGAACTGGGACCTGCTGCTCAACAGGAGCTGGGGACCCTCCCCAAACATCCCCCCAGCCTCACCCTGCTTCCTGGGCTGCATGTCACCCAAGTACAGGCTTAAACAAAAATCTGACAATCCCACGTGCAGCTGGAGAGAAATACACACATTTCTGTGTGCGGTTTAGCACCATCTAAACTCATTTTTAAGCCAGAGTAACAGAAATGAAGGACTTGCCTGTGGGGAGGCTCTCTGCAGTCACACAGCCAGGCTGCCCTTCCCTCAGCCAAGCCCTGCACAGGGAGTAAGGCTCAAGCCCATCATTTTACACACCTGGAGGAGGTTTTTCCTCAACTCTTGAAGCCCATGTGAGCTGCAGTTGCCTAACTGCAAATTGTGAAACCGAGTCAAACTGAAAGGGGGTTTCCAGAAACTGCCTAAAAGCAGAGCAGGCAATGTCTGTGCACTCTAGGACACTGACAACAGTTCTAGCTAAATTCTGGGAACTGGAAGCTCTTCTGCTTCACCATTTCCCTGAGAAGTAACATTCACTTCCTTTCTTTCTAAAATCATGATTTTGAATGGGAAGGATAGGGGAATTCCAATTTACAATTATTTTCCCCTTGATAATCACTAGAAATTAAAAGTTGATGCATTTTTTACAAAGCATAAATGCAACTTATTGATCCAATTTGTCTTCATTTTCCCACAGTCTCACAGTCCCACCAAAGAAAACCCAGAAAGCAATCAAGTTAAGGGTTAAATTTAGCTGTGAACTATTTCACTTCTTATTTATAGTAGAAAATACTTGTGGGAAAGTTTAAGCTGGGAGGAGTACAAGACTAACTTCTCATTTCTTTTCTACAGTATTTGCTGATTTTTTTTTTCAGGTGCAACAGGAAACCAGATCCTGAAAGGCACGAGCCTTATTACTGTAAACCCCACATGCCTTAATTATCTAGTAGCTCTTTCACAAGTATGTTAATGTTATCTGTTTATACAACATGAATAGAGTGCTCAAGAAATTACTATGCTGCATCCCAGCCAACTTTTCATTTGGCAACTGCTGAAGCCCACCTAAATACAGTCAGACACAGCAGCATTCATTTCCATCCAGAGCTCTCTGTGGCAGTCACATGCTGCAAAGCAACGGCTCCATTTCCAAATGGAATTAAATTATGGGTGTTAAGTGTCCCTCTGGAGTCAAGAGGAGAGTATGATCACTAAAGAGTGCAAGAAAAATTCACTGGAAATGTTGTGAAACTGGTCTCATTAGTCCTGAATGCTGTGGTGCAAAACTAAAGCAAAAGCTGAGTGTGTCTCCTTGCTCCTGGCTCCCTTTTCCCAGGGACAGAGCATGAGTCTCAGCCAGCACTGCCCTGAGCTGCAGCTCCCTGGGCCATTCCAGACATCACCTGCAGGGCAATGAATCATATCTATAATCACAATAAAACTGCTCCTACACCATCTACACCTGATACATGGGAATCCATCTGTGTTCTGTATTCTTTAACAGCAGCCTCTCTTCTCTGCTGCTGCTGGCACCAGCCCTGCAGAAAGGGACACTCATCCATCCACAGCAGCAGCCCCAGGCTCCTCAGCTCCTTCCTGACAGAAAAATGAAGGGCTCTACCCTGGGACTCGATGGAGAGGTGAGGAAAGCTGCAGGGTATCTGTGCCAAAAGCCAGAGGCAGTGCAGGCAGAGGATCCCTGAGAAGGGCCAAAGGTGGAGGCACACACAGCTGAGGCTCTGAGCTGGAATGTGGCTCCCACTCACCTGCACCTTTGCCCTGCAGGAGCCACCCTCACCCTCCTGCAACCCAGGGGCTGAATCGGGGCAGGAAGAGGCAAAACTCCCAGGGGATTTCCCCAGCAGCTGGGCAGAGGCTGGGGGAGGTGGTGGGGACAAGGGCTGAGGCCCTTCAGGACAGAAACCTGATGCAAAAACCAGCTGCATCTGTCATAGAAGTTTCAGTAGCTCATCAAGAAGTTTGTCATTTGGGTGGTGGGAAGAGAGAAGCATGAACCAAAATAAGCACACACAGCACTGAAAGAGAGTGAGTCCAAGAACTTCACTTAGCGACTACCCACTCCAGTGTCCACAGAAATTGCATTTAAAATATGATGGGAACACTAAAAAACTCTTACCTTGGCATAAAAGATCTCTCATCAGTGTTAGCAGCTCTACTGAAGGTTCTTCCAGGCTCCCCACAAGGAACTGAAAAAAAGAAGAATTAAAAAAAGAGTCAATCGTTTTTCAAGTTTCAGCATTTGCAAAGCATCTGTGTAGTGCTTAAGCCAAACCACCCTGCTCCTGTGGCCTTCTCCTCCCTAGAATACTCTAAGGAAGACTTCACTTAGGAAAGACACACTCAAACGAACCATGTTTGAGGTTGCATCAAGTTCACAATTAATTTTAGAAGATCAAAACTTAGTAGAGAAAGAACTACCAGAAACACAGGAGAAAGATTTAGAGCAGCCCCATGTCCCAGTGATGTTACATGGGGAAACCATCACTTATCTGCTCCCAGCCAGCACTGCCATGCTAAAATCCAATGCAACACCTACAAAGGGAATCCATCAGGTTTGTGGCAGGGGTGCAGGAATGAGATGAGCTTTAAGGTCCCTTCCAACCCAAACCATTCTGGGATTCTGTGTCAGTCCTGGAGAGCAGAACAGGTCCCAGCAGCCCCAGGAACTGCTGGTCCCCTGCCCAAGAGCTCCAGAAGCTCTAACATTCCCAGTGTCCCAGTCCTCTGCTCAGCAACCCTGAGCAGCAGCAGCACTGATACCTCAGTCAGCAATCACAGTACTGGCTACACCCTGCTGGCTACAGGCAAAGGCTCCTGTCTTTTATAGGTTCAGCACTTTATCTGGTCTTTTTAAGGGATGAAAAAAAGAATCAGTTGTTCCTCTGGAATCATAGGAAGTTTAAATGAAAACCCACTATGCTGGTTTTTCGAAAATGTTTCTTTTTAGCAGCTCTGGAGTCACCTTGGAGTCACAGTATGTTTTAAAACAGATAATGGAAGCTCTCATAATCCTTGTCAAATATTTTTCCAAGTATAAGAGAAAGTGAGTACAGAGGGCAGGGCTGGATGGGATATTGGGAAGGAATTCTCCCTGTGAGGGTGGGCAGGGCTGGCACAGGGTGCCCAGAGCAGCTGTGGCTGCCCCAGGATCCCTGGCAGTGCCCAAGGCCAGGCTGGACACTGGGGCTGGAGCAGCCTGGGACAGTGGGAGCTGTCCCTGCCATGGCAGGGGTGGCTCTGGATGGGCTTTGAGGTCTCTTCCAACCCAAAGCATTCCCTGGTTTTTCGTGAAGGTGCTGCCAGTGCCAGCTCCAGGGCTACAGGCAGAGCATGGCTCAGCAGCACGTACAGCCAAAAGCACAGAGTTTGAAGGAGGGTGAGAGAACAGGAACAGAAAGGAGTGAGGCACAGAAAGGAGCAGCACAGAACTCACAGCAGCAGTTCCTAGAGACAATGTGAGGGGGCCTCTGAGGCACACGGCGAGCCTGAGGGGTTTTGCTCTCTGCTCTTCCCCAGGAAGATGCACTGGGATAGAGAAGCTGTTCCTGGCTCAGAGGAGAGGCAGGGAGCAGGGAGCACTCACCTGGCTTTAAGGAAGAAAAAAAAGAGAGCAACTCCTCGCTTGCTCATTGCTGACACCTCCCTTTCTCTGATTTTCACCAGCAGAAACAGGAACATTGAACGTTTCCAAGGGAAAAGCAGTGTCAGCACTGTGCACATTTGGGAGAGAGGCACAGATGTCTCTGTGAACTCCAGCACCTCCACTGCAGGCTGGCTGTGCCACTCCTGTGGCCATGCCCTTCCCATTTCCCAAATGAGAGGCAGATTCTTGGGATGCTGCAGCCACACGTCCTGGTTATTTTTATCCTGGCAGTTAAATACTCAGTCGTGGCTACTATAAACAAACCTGTTTAATTTTCAACTTGTAAATGTTCTCCGTGCCAGTTTTTTTTCACTTACTATAAACTAGGCCACGGAAAGGGGTGGATTTTCTTTTTTTAAAGTGTCAACTAAACATTGCTCAACACTCTACCAAAATCCCTCCATTACTCAGAGCCATGTTGGCAAAACAAACCCAAACCCAGCACTTCTGCAAGGGGAAGATTTACAGCCATCAAAACCACACTTAAACTGACAGATTCCCTCCACAGCAAAAAAAGAGAATCCAAACAAACAGAGAGAATGATGCAGCAGCACAGGCTGGAATCACCAGGGCACGGATCTCCCCTTGGCTTGGATCAGCCCAGGCATCACTCCTGCACTGCCCCAGGACAGCTCCACTCAGCACCTGCTCCCTCACTGTTCTACACCACGTTCAGGGATATTCCATCACTCAGAGAAGTCAAAAGCACATGAAATACTTCTCTAATGCTCCTCCAAGCTGTCATCAATTACACAGTGGTTACAGGGATGTGCATCCCAAATGAAAGGGGTTTGGCTGGATATCCCACAGCCCATCAGCAGATACTGCCCCTGAACAGCAGCGAGGCAAACACTGTCATACATTAATTACCCTGCTAGTCAGCAAGGAGTCTGTCTCATTAATGAAAACCATGCCATGGACTCACTTGCTCACAAAGCGAGTCCCTTCTCCAGGGCAGTCACACCCCCTGGCTTTAGGGTACAGGGAACACCTCCTCCACCTTCCCTGAGGCCACCAACACCAAAAAAATGAGAGCACAGAGAAAAACAAAAGACTAAAAGACCAGACTAAGCAGAAAGCAGCAGTTCAGTGTGACTTCAAAAGCAGAGTTTGACAAACTTCCGTTCACAGACTCTGCACTTCATTATCACTGCGGTATCTGACACCAAAGTGTGTTTTAGATACTTACATTACATAAGAACATAACATTTTATAATTTGTGCCAGGAATCTCAGCCTCAGTTTTGCATTTTTAACACCAAAATCATTGTCATTTCCACTGACTGCTTTCAGCATCACATCAAACACCAATCAAGGCAACAAATGTGCAATTAGCTATGCACAAGCCTGCTGTAGGATGAGTCACGACCCCACTGTGGTGCATTCCTGATGCTGGAGCATACACACTGTCCCTTGTCCAAACCACCAGTAATCCAAGCCTAAATAGATTTTCCTTTCGTTTTTCAGGTAACAAATAACCCCCAAAAGACACGGCAAGAAGCACACACAGAAAATAAAGCTGGTGACAAGCCAAAAAAGCAAACAGGTGTGTGGGAACACAGGAGAACAACACTGGCCAGGGGTGTTATCTGAAGAGTTCCATCACAACAGGCAGGAGCAGCCTTCAAACCCTGCATCCATTCCCAAATGTGCTCCTCAGATCCACATCCCCATCACCACTTTCTGCATTACTCCATGTTCCTGAGCCAGGGCCAAGGCCACAAGAGCCTGGGCAAAGAGTAAAGTCCTCCAGCAACAGAGCCCTTCCGACTCCAGTGCTGTGCTGAGCTGGAGCTTCCAGCAAATTAACTGCAGCCCACACAAACAAGGCAGAGAAACTAACTTCTCGGGAAACAGCAATAATTCTGTCATTGGAAATCGTCATTTTGTGCACAAACACTCTGGGATTGATCCTCCTCAGCCTGCAATCTTCAGCTTCACGCTGAACCTGCAATTTCAAATAACATAATGTTAACTTCTATGGAGGTGCCTGCCTAATTATTCATTGGAAATTGTTTTGCTACAGAAGCTCTCCAGGCAAGGAACAAGGGCTCTGGGCAGCAAAGCCTGCCTTGCTGAAACGGCTAATTTATGTTTTGTCCTATTGGTCTGCACTAGCAGCAAGTTGCTAGGGACATGTGCCAGCCAGACAAAGGCAGGGGAAAGGAAGCCAGCAGCACAACTCAAAGAGCAACACACACTGCATCCCCAAATTAGAACAAAGCTCTACGTCAGGGCTGGAGCTGGCAGCCTCCCCTCCGGCCGGACTGCAGCACTCGGGAAATTCACACCGAGCCTGAGCTGCGGGCGGGACACGGAACGGGCAGGGGCAGGGGCAGGACACGGGCACGGGCAGGACATGGGCACGGGCAGGACACGGGCACGGGCAGGGGCAGGACACAGACACAGCCATGGGCAGGACACGGGCATGGGCAGGACATGGGCACGGGCACAGACAGGACACAGACACAGGCTGGACACACAGCTGAGCACACCCAGGACAGGGCACACAGCTGAGCACACCCAGGACAGGACACACAGCTGTGCACACCCAGGACAGGACACTCTTCTCAACCAGAAATATCTGAAACCCTTTGGTAGGAGGGACTGTGAGCTCACAGCTCCTCCCAAGTCACACCACAGCCACATTTGCCATTTCTCCTTTTCCCATCTAGCCTCACTGGAGTAGTTCCGCAGAGACCATTCACAGGAGTTCTCCACAGCGTTTTTTTGGAAGAAAAAATGAAAAAAAACACTTCCTTTCCCCCCTCCTCTTCAGCCAAACATGTAAACGTTAAAGGGCATCGCCATTAGACGCAGCAGCCGCTCAGAGCACTTCCTCCATTTGCTGCCTATCACATCCACAACTTTCCATAGATTTTTAAGCCCTATAAAGTTTTTTATTCCTCTCCATTTGCTTTAGTGGAAAAAATACCTTGACCTTTTATAAAACAGATTAAATTCTAGACAGACCCGAGGAGACTCAATTGTAGCAAAAGACCAACTCCATTCTACTTGGTAGGAATAACTTGCTGTGCTGATAGTAGCCTGGCAACATTCGCCACTATTCTTCCTGGTTTATATAATTAAGAGTAAACAAGTGACATGAGGTAGATAGATTGCCACTGAAATTTCACCTTGCACTTTAATGATTTCATTTCTGCAGTACCAGTGACCAGACATTGGTCATAAAGCCCAGTTTGAGCTTACTTGGTCTCCAGCGTAAAAAATTTAACGGAGAGACGAAGTGCGCAGGCCACTAAGGGTTATGTGAAACTTCTCAATGAAATTAGAGAGGTTCAAACTGCTCTTCCATGTTTTTCAAACTGACATTGGGTAGGTTAGGATTAGGTATTGGGAAGAAGTCTTTGCTCAAAGGGCAGTGAAGTCCTGGGATTGCTGGAAGGGTCCAAGGCCAGGCTGGAGCACCCCGGGACAGGGGAAGGTGTCCCTGCCCACGCCAGGGGGTGGCACTGGAGCAGCTTTAAGGTCCTTCCAACCCAAACCACGCCATGACTCTAGGATTTATACCCACCAGTGATAAATCCTAACACCAACACCAAGCCTCTAAACACAGGGCACATCCCAGCTCTTCACAAATTCCAGAAAATACTGAGATTCTTTAAATGTGCCTGGCACAGCTGCACCAATCTCTGTGAGTGTGTGTGTTTGTACCCTGGATCTGAGCCTGCAGCCCGTTCTAAAGGTCAGCTCTGCATGTGCAGCCCAGAGATTTTCACTTGCCTGGTGTGTGGCAGCCACGACCAAACCCCTCCTGTTCCCACGCAACTGCCGCTCATTGAACGCCTCTCTGAACAACCATCCTCAGAATGAAAAGCCCCACTGGCCATATGGCCACTTATTAATACTACATTTGTTTATCAGTTTAAATAAACCCCCTACAGCAATGAGTATCCGTGTAATGAGGACTTCAACACAGCCCACAACGGATGTGTTTTAGCACTGCCAAGTAGGACTGCACCTCCTGAAAGCTTTTCATGGCAGATTTCAAGGCTTGATAGGAACCTGAATAGCAGTAAGTGCACAGAATTAACTTCAAATAGAGGGGAAAGTAACAGTTTCATTACGTTTCGCAAAGAAATTAAGTTATTTAATGTGGTGCTTAATCTTCCAGTATTCAGCTCAGCCCTTTAATGCTGCTTCCTGGAACCTTGGGGCAGAGTGGGGGTGGAAACTGAATTTTCTTCTACAGAAAAAATGAAACTTTCTTCTGTGTGAAGGTTGTAACTGAAGGAATATTCAAAGAGTTATTAACACTTCAGTGCCAGAGCGAGCGCTTCGAGGCCAGCGGGGCTCTAACCAAACCCCTGCCAGACCTGGCCTCTGCACCAGGGCTTCTCTGAAGTTTTTAATCCCCCTGAACCTGCTTAAAAGGGCAAAACTCCTTTGACAATTCATCCTGGAATTTCCTTTATGGTGAATAAAAGGTGGCATTAAAGGAAACAGCGCTGATAGTTTAATCAGTTTTATACGAGCCATTTCGGTATTTATAGGTCAAGCTTGATTACAACCAAAACAGACAATTCTAGAGCTGCCTGTAAAGAGCAGCAAGGCCAGGCCAGGGCAGCTGGAGCCCTGCTGGCAGAGAGGGGCTGGTTTGGCTCACAGGGAAGGGAGGACACATCCTCCCCGTGAGCAGCACCGGCATTGCCAGCTCTGCCCCTGCACACAGCAACTAAAAACGGCTTGTTTTTAACATGTGGCTTTGAAATGATAAGGGCAAAGGGAAAGAAACCATCTCTGCCACGTTAGAATGTAAATGTGTCGAGCACACGGCCTGGGGACAGGCGGTTCTGCTCCGGGAGCAGGAGCTGAGAACACAGCACACCTCATTTCAGTGCTCACTGCCATCTCCCACCATTTCTGTGCCTCCCCCGTGGTCAGGACACCTTCCCACCAAAGTTAAAACTCCCTGTAAAAACATCTGCCTCTTCTGGAGTAAATCTGCAAACACAGCATCAGCCCAACCCATGCTCTCAGCACAGTACTACCATCACTGGATTTAAAAAGTTCCTAAATCTATTTCAGCCTCTGCCCACAGAGATGCAGTGGATGTGAAGCTGGCATGGAAAGCACAAGGGAAGTTACAGCACTGCAGACACAACTTCATTCTTCTGACACCTGCTAAGCCACCCAGCACCCAGACCAAGTTTGCTCTGGTGCTGAATGGATTTTGTGTTTATGACAAGGGTTTGGGCAAACAGCTCCTTTAACAGAGGCTGCAAAGTACAGAAATTACAGGGAAAAGGACAAGACCCACTTTCTCAGAATCACACCACCCACGAAAGTGCCCTGGAGCATTACAACATCTGTTGGATCATTTCAAATGGGATTCCTGAAAAAGCTCTGACTGCATTCTAGTGATCAATACTCCAATGCAGTGTATTCACAAAACAAGGCAAAGCCACAATAAAACTGTAACCTCCACAACTACATAAGTGATCTGATGAGTTACAAGCCCTAAATGCATAAATATTTCATGAGAAAGGCTGTCTGGAACCACTTCAGTCCGTATCTTTAATCTTAATGCTATTTTCAGCTACAATTAGTGTTATAATCTAAAGCAGAAAGCAACAGTTGGCTAAATTTATTTCATCTTCACCCATATTTACTTCATAAATCCATCAGGATTTCTGTTCTTCAGTACCTGTTACTCAGCACAGGACTAACAAACCCATCAAATCTCAGGGTAAAGCAAGATGTACTGGAATGAGACTGTTACACAAAAAAAGGAGAATTGCACCAGAAATAGCCTTACCCAGTGAGCTATGAGTTACTTTTAACTACCACGTGGTGAGTGGCATATAAAAAGATGTTATTCTGCATGTCAGCTGTCTGTAATGAAAGTTTTCCTCTTCTCAGCTGCCCCTCCCTACAACTCCAAGTTTATTTGCATGAGAGAAAATAATATTACATAAAAATCCAACATTAAAGGCACTGCAAGCAATAGATCCAGCTGAAGTGCTCCTCCCACACCCTCGGTGCTTTCCAGACTAAGGGTCTATTTCCAGCTGAAGCTGTGAGAAATGCCTGATTCCCCCCAGATTCCTCCCCTGGACAGGAACCTGCAGCAGGAGCAGCCCCAGCCAGCGATGCCCAGACCCATCACGAGCAGCCTGCACTGCCCTGAGGTCACACGCAATACCCTGATTTAAACATGACAAGTTCACATTTTTGCAGTATTAGAACACTGCAGAACACATCATCATTGAATCCAACAAACACCTCGACTAAAAAAAAAACCAAAAAAACCCCAAAACATTCCAGCCAGCCTTGACTCTGCAGCCACTGACAAGTGAAATGCAAGTGTCTGTTTTTCTGCAATGCTCCAGCAAGCAGCAGTTATGCAACAGAGCCCATTGACAAACACATTCCCAGTTGCAGTGCATTCCCAAAAAGCAGGGTTTTGACAAAGCAACAATCACCTGTTACAGAAATGCTCATCCTGCTCGTTACATTGAACACATTTTGCCTCACTGAAGTGATGAATAAAGATTTGTTTCAGCCCCAACACAGCCACTGCTGTGGGCATATCCAGGCCTCTTGCTTCAGTGCCCCAGATGGATTTCAGTGTTTTCCATCTTATCAATATTCAAAACAAATAACAAACCACAATGCCTCGGGCCACCTGCTCAGCAGGACTGCCACTGCCTGGCTGCCCAAACTTTAAGTTAAACAAAGTCCAGTAGGTGAAAGAGCCAAGACAACCACTGCAGCCAGGGGCTGTGAGCAGCCCTGGAGATTCCTCTTTGGCTGTTTGTCCTGTTACTTTTCTTCTTGGGCAGGGTCAGATTTCCCCCTCAGACTGATGATTTTGTTCACCAAAAGAAGGCACCCAGAAGTTTTCAAAGCATACCAAGTCTGCTTTTGTCAGCATCTGGATTTCTCAACTGAAAAAACCCCGAACTGTGCCTTTGCCTGGGTTCAGGCGAAGGCACTGCAGCTGCAGTGGAAGTTCCTGGTCAGGTATAGCAGGTATTTCCCAACTCCCAGTACCTGCCTGAGCACTCGCAGCAGGGAGCAGAGCACACATCAAAACATCCAAGCACCGTCTTCATGTGGCCACGTCGGGTTCAGCAGAGCCACCCGACCTGCTCCAGCAGCTGAGAGGGTGAGAAAGAGCCCCAGCCCTGCCCGGGGCTCTGCTGCCACGGGAGAAACAAAAACAGGCAGCTCTGAGCTCACCTTCAGCCAGGTGTGCTGCTCTGAGCACAGCCTGCCGGTGCAGAAGGTCCAGACCCCAGAATGACAGGAGATCCACACCAGGGGTGGGTTCTGGAGCCCCATTTCCTCCCACAGCACTGCATGCAACCTCAGAACAAACACAGCATTTCTGATCAGGAATGCAACGCTCAGTGGCCCCTCCTTGAGCACCACCCTTCTTCCCACAGCCTCCTCATTTTAATATCCTTAAATGGATTATTCTACACAACCTTAATTATTGCAGTATTTGCAAGTGAAGAAGTGAACTCTCAGTAACCAGTTCCCTTTGCAGATCAAAACTTGTTTCATAGCAAACCTGGGAGTGAAATGGCACCAGAGTGCAGCACAAAGTGCTTCAGTGTAAAAACCAGGTACCAAGAGCTGAGCAGGCCCAGATGTGTCCTGACTGATGCTCTGCTGTCACGGGGTCCCCTTTTCTTCAGAGGGGAGCTCAGGAAACAGGCATTAATTAACCAAATTACGCTATCACAGGAAATAACAGGAAGCTTCTGATAATGAGCCATTTAGCTGTGAAGGGCTTCAGTCAGACATGTCAAACCAGCTCACAGAGAATGTCAACAGTCAGCAGCAACAAGCACAGCCAGCTGAAAAACAACCAGCAGAGACCCTCAATTTGTTACAACAGAAAGGCAGTTCCATGGAACTCCCATAAATGCAGGCTGCTCCTTGCAAATAACAGCCTGGTACCTCTGAGGACAGAGACCAAATGTCACCTGCTTGGTGTAATTCTGGCAGCCAGAAAAAGGCCCAGGTCACGTTCTTCCCACTGTCACAGGCAAAGCAGAGGCACCACATCAGCCCTGCTGCAGCTCAGGGCTGAAGGGCACTGCCCTGGGTCAGCTGTGTCAGGAGCTGCAGTTTCTGGTTCCCTCAGCTCCTTCCCTCCATCAGCAGTGGGACTGGCACAATCCAAGTGTATTTTCATCACACCTGCTTTAATCCTCTCTCTTCTGTTCAACAGGTCTCCACTTACCAACACTGACGGTTTTCTTCACTCTAACATTCATGCTGGAAACTAAACTGCATCAGTTGGATTCCCACTTGGCTCTTTCTTCCAAGAGTTTCTGAATGCTCAACAATAAAGGCTCAGCAATGGGAAACCAGAGGAGTTCAGTCTCTGCCTTGCCTTCCTCACCTCACAGGGGTGAGTAACTCACTGCTGCTCTGAACTGCAGGAGCCAACCAGTCTGGGAAATTCTCACCCACAAAAACTGGGCCTCCATCCTTGGCCTCCCTCCTGCCACCCATCCCCTGCTCAGGGAGCACTGGCACAAACTCATCTACATAACCTGATGCTCTATTTCACCATTTCCACTAACTGGAACCTCCTGAGCTTGATTCTACCTTCCAGGACCTGCAGGGAGCCCATGGGAAGGATGGAGAGGGACTCTACATCTCACACAAGTTTTGACATCTGAGCAAGACGGGCTGGACCAAGCAAGAGAGCCCAGCAAGATGAACAGTTCTTTCAGAAAACTTTGGGACATCCTTACTTATCTCTGCCATTAGGTGTCATGTTTCCAGCAGCAGCAACTTTCCTAAAGTGCAAACACAAATGCCTACAGGAAAATCTGACCCTGGGGTTTAGAAGCATCCTTTTAAGAAGACACTTCCATTCAATTTCTGTTCAATTTCCAATTAACTATTAAATAAAAGAGTAAAAGAAAATCAATAAGTACTTCAGAGTTCAACATAAAATGAATTGAGGCTACACTTTAACCACTATCCTCGCTACCTCATCTTGAAAAAACAACCAAACATCCCCCTCAAATAAAGGCAAAAACTCCAAACACCACCCTAGGACTTGACCAAGTTTTAAAAGTCATGTCTCCCTTGAATCTGCTTCTATAGAATTAAATACACAAAGTTATAAGAAGTGATTGATGTTAACATTAATGTGGCTCATCAGAAATTAAAAGAAAGTGATAAAATAGGAAGTCTCCCATATTACCCTAAAACCCAAAAGTTTTGATCAGGATCCACAGCCAGAGCCAGCTGAGCTGATTTTGGCAAGGTTGAAAGTAACACTGGATCAAGGATAATTCTGAACTTCAAACAGCTACACATAAAAAACACTTCAAATATAAAGCCTAAAGGTTTGAACTTCTGTATGTTCAAAAGATTCACTTTGTTTTCCCTAGGAAAACGGATAACACGCTCCTGTTGTCAGAGTATTAGGATTCCTCTTGAGGACGATTTTTTAAGCCTGCAAAGCTGCACAGAAGCAATCTGTTCTCTAAACACTGAGCACAAGTTCAAAGTGCCACCGAGTGCGCTGTGCACGTGCAGGGCAGGAGAAAAAGCACTGCAATGTAAAGTACAAACAAATGCTTGGAGTTGTTTATGCCCAGGACGATGATTCAATATACAATTAAAACTTTAATGTTCAAGTACATCCACATGCTACACTCCTGCCATTTAATTACTTTTCAGTTTTTTTCAGAACAGTCCTCGGACTGGCTGAGCAGCCACGAAATGTACCACGAATACACTATGTCTGTACATTTGCAGCTCATGGTCTCCAATATAAACTGTCCCGATGCTCTGTGTAAACACCAGTCTCCAAATAAAAGCATTAACCTGTCACTGCACTTATGCTGTGCGAGCAACGAGCCCGTTTGGCAGGAGATCCTCTCAAAACCCCAGCAAAGCTCCTTAGCCCAAAGCCAGGCAGGCCAGAGCAGCACACGTGATGGCAGCCAGCGCTGCTCCGGGGGTGACAGCCGGCTGTGTCACCTCCCTCAGCCCCACGGCTCCTGGCATCCCCACAGGCAGGCTGAGAGCTGGGTCTGCTCTGGAGGGGAGAGCTCTGCTCCCTGACGGGGGCTGAGGAGCGCAAACACTGCGCATGAAAACAGATTATTTATAGAAGCGGTGCGAGCACAGCACTTCCTGCCGACTCCACCTCGAAGAACGACAGACGCTCTGCCACCCTCCATTCCAAACCAGCACTCCACAACTTCTGCTACCTGCCACAACAGAGAGAGGCGAGGGACAATCTGCCGAGAACGGCAAGTGACAATTCCCCAGCTTGTGACTTGGCACTGAGAACTTCTGTTGGAATATGCTGCCAGTCCTCACTCACGTCAATAAATCGATGCCTTTTTTCCTGCCACAGGGATGAACAGAACATTAAGTGTTTTTATTTATGACACTGATTTTCTCCATAGCAACCGGATGTGAACATGGCATTCCCAGTGCAATGAAGTCACTAGAGCAACGTGATAATGATGTCAGAATAATCAGCATTTCATACTTGTGAAATACATCGTTTCTGTGAATTCACCAAGTTGCAGAGATCACAAAAGCAAGAGTGCTCCATCTGGAACTTCCCTTTAGCTTGCCTGGTTTTGGATAACTTCTCATTAAAGGCACACAGCTTTGCTGAGGTGCCATTCTCTGTTTCTCCAAGCTTCATCCATTACTTCCTGAAAGTCTCACAAATTCCCACATTAAAACCCTTTCAGATCCGAGGATCCGCCACACCAGGGAGAATTCCTGACACACCATTTCAGCATGAAAAAAGCAATGACACGAATCACAACAGTGAAACATTTCACAGCGGACAGGCACTGTCAGCTGAACAGCCGCTCTCCTCAACTCTTCAGATAATCTGGTGTCTCCTTATGGGGAGCAGCACAACTACTCAGAGAGAATTACAACAGAAATTACAGAGTGCCAATACAATACTCCGAAGGCAGATAGGCGTTTTCAAGTCAAACAACTATTTTAAGAAATATTATCTCCCCTGTTAAGCTACTGAAAGGAAAAAACCCAGAGTTTTCATGGTTTGCCCTTCCTGTTTGCAGCTCTTTCCAAGCTGCGAGCAAAGCAAGACCCAGTTCCAGCTCTGTGTCAGTCAGAATTGACTTGCTGCATCCAAACCCCAACACTCCCACTGAGGAAGCTTCACAGGAATCCCAGCACCAAACCCACACGTTCTGCACCTCAAATATCGCAAGCAAAGTCACCAATTAACGAGAAGTATCGAAACACCAAAGTTTCCCTACACAGAGAACCGCTTCTCTTTAAAGCAACTGAAGGAAGTGCAAGAAAGCTTTCCAGAGCTGAGGTGGTCTGAGACAACGAGTCCTTGGGAGTGGAGGATGAGGATGGGCCAGAGGATGAGGATGAGAATGAGGATGAGGATGGTCCAGCCCGTGGCTCCACGTGGCTCACGAGGGGCTCCCCCTTGGCTTGTCCCACCTGCCCAAACCTCCTGCCACCCATCCGGGCTGGCAAAGCGGAGCAGCTCGTGGAGCCTGTGCCCCATCCTGCCATCCCCTGTCCCCTATCCTGCCATCCCCTGTGCCCTGTCCTGCCATCCCCTGTGTCCTGTCCTGCCATCCCCTGTGTCCTGTCCTGCCATCCCTGTGCCCTGTCCTGCCACCCCGTCCCCTGGCAGTTTCCCCCGTGCCTCCAGCCTCGCTGTCCCGTCACCCCGCTGTCCCTCGGGCGCCCCGCGCACACCTGACCCCGCGCACACCGCCACAATTCCGCCGATCTGCGAGCTCGGCCGGCACAGCCCGCACAAGATGGATGAGGGTGTCCGGCGGGGCAGGACGGACCGGCCGGGGCAGGACGAGAGCGGGGCCGGGCCGGGGCCGGGCCGGGGCCGAGCCGCCGCCCCCTCGCTGCCGGCCGGGC
>JANRGV010000056.1:593933-629003 GCA_024734035.1 Alethe castanea
GGGTATGTTCGTGTGGGGGGTGGGAACGGGAACGGGAACGGGAACGGGAACGGGAACGGGAACGGGAACATCCAGCGGGTCTGTTCGTGTGGGGAATGGGAACGTCCAGCGGGGCTGGTCCGTGTGGGGAATGGGAACGTCCAGCGGGGCTGGTCCGTGTGGGGAATGGGAACATCCAGCGGGGTCTGTTCGTGTGGGGAATGTGCTGTGGGGAGTGTGCTGTGGGGAATGTGCTGGGGGCAATGTGCTGGGGGCAATGTGCGCCCAGCGGGGCCGGGCCTGGGCCCCTCTGCAGCGGCTGGAGCGGGTTCAGGGGAGGGAGCGGAGCTGGGAAGGGGCTGGAGCACCGGGAGCGCCTGGAAAGGGGCTCAGCCTGGAGAAAAGGGGGATCGGGGGGAATTTCGGGCTCTGCGCAACTCCCCGACAGGAGGGACAGCCGGGGGGGATTTGGGATCTCATGCCAGGGAACAGGGACAGGAGGAGAGGGAGCGGGCTCAGGGAGGCTCAGGGGGGGAATTTCCCCACGGAAGGGCGGGCAGCACCAGGGACCGGCGGTGGCTGGGCTGAGCTGTTTCCATACAGGTGATGCTGCTCCGGTCACAGCGGACAGGACAGGAGTCACCAAGAGGTCCCCGAGCACTGCGGCACCACGGGGCTCAGAGCAGCGCCACGTCACCTTCACCCCTGGAAAAGCTTTCCTTGAAACACGGCACTTCAGTGTGTGGGGGGGTTTGTTTATTTCTTTAGAAAAGCGACAAAATAAAGAGCTATACCATTGGAGTGAAATCTACATGAAAGCAACAAGAAACAGACAAAACGCGGGAAGAGGAAACACAGAGAAGTCCCGAGGGTGCTTTTGTCCCTGAGGGTTTGTAAGTGACAGCAGCCACACAGGGAAGATCAGGTCAGAAGTCCAGCACACAGAGATCACTTCATTAGCCCCAACTTAAACTATAATTCAGCTCTAAACTACACACTCCAGAAAAGCTAATGTCAACAGTCAGTAAATGTCAGTGACTTGCTCTCCTCGTTAAGAATGTATAAATACCCCAGGAGGAGCTGTAGCTGCTTCCATGGCTGCCATGCCCGGCTCTCTGTGAAGTGCAGAGGGATCTCTCGTGTTTCCCAGCACTGTCACCTCCCTGCAGAGCCCGGGACAGCCCGGGGGCTGCAGCGCTGTCCCTGGGGATGCTGCAGAGGCCGGTGCCAGAGGCAGCAGCAGCAGCAGCAGCAGCTGCAGCTGCAGCAGCGCACCCACGGGCCTCCCCACACTCCTCTTTCACCACTTGCAAACCTTCAGGGACACCAGCAGACTTGTTGAGGTCTGAGGCTACAGCAGCAATATTTTAGCAGTCATGCTGCCTTTCATCCAGAAGTCCAACAAAAATGCTATATATTATTTGTCTGGCTGTAGAGATGAGAAAACAAGGATTAAATGACTGATCTGAAATCCCCAGCAAGTGAGCAGCCAGGAGACACACAGAGCTCAGAGTCCCCACTCACCCTCTGTAACTGAGACTGCTCCAGTTCTCCCTCTCACAGCTTCGTGCGTGCAGCAGAAATAAATACACAGCGCAGAATTTTGCTTCCAGGTACAACTTGTGGCTGCTGATACCGATCTGTAAATCCCTGTTTTTATGGCTTAAGAGGTGTCTCCTTCCCGGGGGACCACCGTGCTGGGAGCGAGCAGGTGAATCACTGCTTGCTTTGGATCGCTGGAGGCAGGGCGATGGCAGCAGAGGATTTCCACACTTTCTGTCTCTGCAGGAAGGACTTGGCAGCCTCAGCAGCGAGAGGCTCAGTCGGGACAGTCGGGGTGGCAAAAGCATCTGCCTTGAAGGATGCTCAGCACTCGTGGTTGAGCAACTTGTTTCTGCAGAGTACAAATGTTATCGTGAAATCTGTGACCTTAGGAAGTTACTAGCTCAGTGTTTAAAAACATGAGGCTGTGGCTGCAAAACAGGCGGGGACAAAATATCAGCAGTAACTTCTGTTTTAAAAGCTGTGCAGAAACATATTCCTATGGGCAGAAACTGTGAGGGATGCAATTCCTTTACCAGGCTCAGTGTACATGGAAATGTTCGAGCATTCTGCAAGGCTTTACCCCAAATTTCCTTTGAAATTAAAGCTTTAACAACCTTTGCCCCAAATATCAACACAATTGCCACTTTTCCCACTGAGCACTGACTGAAGAGTTTTATTGTATCCAAGGAATCACACACTTCTCTGTTTCACGGCTTGGGGACCATCTCCCGTTTCAAAACCATGAGGGTCCGGGCACACGGAGGGCCTGACTCAGCAAGGCAGAGCTCCTGTTTGATGTCTGTTCTGGGAAGGGTGACTTTTCCCCCCATTTTCTGCAGGTTGGAGTGGAAGCTGATAACATTTATTGCTGAGTCAGGCTTTGCAAGTACATGAAATTAGATCTGGATGAATGTGAGGCTGGTTATTAAGTGATTAGAAGAGGAGAAGCAGGTCCAAGTTCAGCTGAAATCAGAGCAATCTTCCTGGTGACTGCAGCAGGGAATAAATCTGGATCTCCGTTTCTCCCAGCCCCAAATCCTTCAGGCAGGCCCGTGCAGCCCCTCAGAGCTGTTTCACTCCGTGCTGCTGCTCCTTTTCTCTGGTGCAGCACAGGATTGTCCTCAGCAAAGCCAGCCTGTCAGCAGGGTGTTTCCTCCCATGTCCACACCTCGTCTGGCCCTCGGTGCATTTCCCCATTTCTAACAAATCCCATTATTCAGGGAGGTCTCCAGGGACTGACAGCACTGACACCTGCCGGGGGGGTGGAACCTGCTGACAATCCAAACCAGGGATTTCACTGCACACCAGCTCAGCAACAACACAAGGTTATGAGGCAAAGAGAATCGATTCTCTGCATCCTGTCACACACAGGACACAGCCTGTAATGTCCTGGACACAGCCCAAGAATCCAGTGACCCTTCACACCGCAGTTTTATTAAAAAAGGTGTCATTTATCACAGCCTATCTATTTATACAAAACAGGAGCTGCCACAATAACTCTTTTCCCGAGCTCTGCAGTCTAAATCCGTTCATACTAAATTATACCAAGATTTCACTCCCCTTTTCCTGCTATATGGCAGCAGTTAAAGACTGAAAGGAAAACACTTATTTATCCCAGAACCTGCAACAGGATTGCAATTTTTCACCTGCTTTTGCAGCTGAGTTGCAGAGGTTGCACTGAGTCTTCCATGGGCAAATTAATATGACGCAGAATCCCTCAGGACTGCTTTTATTCCAAAATAATAATTGCCCAATTGGATAAATTATCACAAGTTCAGCTGATGTAAATACGTAGCTAAGGCCCATTTGCTGATCTAATGAAATTCAGAAACAATTTGCGATTGCATAATGACCTTGGATTGCTGGCTGATAGAATCAGAGGGCTGGAGAGTAAATGAAAGTGGGTTTGACACCATGCAGGCTAATAACACATTATCCTTTTGCTCTGGCTGTCAGAAGTCGAGGTGCTGACTGCATCCTGCTCCTGTCCTCAGTGTCTGAACCTAAACTGCACACAGAAGGAACTGGTGCTCTCTAAACTTACAATAATCATTCTTAAAACTCTACTCAGGGGAGAATCAAGAAAAAAATGCTCACTCCAAAGACCTCAACACAAGCCTTTGAAGTGCAAGCACAGTATTTTCTTTACAGATGAGATTGCAGTGTATCATTATGAATAATGACTTAATGATGTAATTAACAGTGAGCACCCACGTGGCTGCCAGCAGCTGCCCTGGCTGAGGGTCACGGAGCTCACACCTCACCTCCCACGCTGTCCTGGCCAGGGATCCGACCATAAAGGATGGTTTAACACAGCCCAGCACCCCCAGCTCTGCCCTGAGCCTGTTCCCAGAGCAGACAGGACCAGATTCCAAACCCTGTCCCTGCTCCCACTGCAGACCCGGTTTGTCCCGTGCCCGCTGTCTGGCTGGGTGAGCTGCTGGGTAATTGGGCAGATGAGCCGGGAGCTGTGGGGTCTGGGGAGGGGTGGCTGATCCCAAAGCAGGGCTCTGCCAAAGCTCCAGCAGGTTTCCTGGACTGGCTTTTCCATGCACTGCAGCCCTGCTCCTCCCCCAGCTCATCCCGTGCCCTAAAGTTGCTTGAAATCACAGGAAAGGCTGGCCCCAGTGCAAACACAGGGGTTTTCCAGGTTTGAGCCCTAGAGATGTGAGCACAGGACTGCAGAAAGGGTGAGGAGGCAGGAACAAGGCTCCCTCTACCAAAACCACCTGGGCTTTCCTCCTGTGTGACTGTCACTCTGAAAGGGACATGGGATGGAGGCTTCTCATGCAGCTTCCCAGACATTTCCCTGCCTTGTGAGCGTGCCAGAAAAGCCCGGAGCCAGTCTGGTATCTGCAGCTCTGCAGGGTCAGGAGAAAGGCAGAGACTGATTGGGGTTTCTGGTTCAAGGGTTTTATAAATACCACCAGAGGCTGTGAAACTCACTGGGGAAGGAAGCACAAATCCCACTTCCCGTGCTCAGCTACGGCAGGGAGCTGCCAATGATCACGCACAGGGATCCCCACGTTTCAGCCCTGCAGCAGCACAACGGGCTGCTCTGACTCTCTGCTTTCTACAAGCAAGAACTTCCTTGTCCAAAGCTGTAGCAGCCTGGAATTTCCTACCAGAGGAAAAAGATTGGATGCTTGGGTTGGGATCTGGCCCAGCAGCTCCTCATACTGAGACATTTGTTGGGTACTTCCCAAATCCCCTGGGTAGGGGTGGGTGGCACCTCCACAGAGACCCCCATGGCACAGCCCAGGGCCTGATTCTGCCCTCACTAACCCCACCCACGGTTTGCAATGTGGCTTGGGCTAAGCTGCTGGATTTGCACAGGAAAAACCAAAGCAGAGGGGACTGGAGCTCCCTGACCCCTGCACGGCCACAAGGAGAGGCCCAGGCTCAAGCAGGAGAAACTGGGACAGCAGAGCTTGACATGAGCAGGAGCAAGTGTTATTCTTTCAGCTGGCAAACTGTGCTCACTGCTCAAAGGCAGCTGCAACCACACATTTTCTATTACCCAATCTCTTCCTGTGCAGCCCTGTGGCCGGGCGGTGCCTCCTCCAACTCTGGGTACCAAACCTCCTCCTCCACTGGCAGCTGCTTTCACCCATTTCTAGGGCAGCTGCAGCTGCCAGTTTCCTACTTCTATTTTGTAAAATCCAGGCAGTAGAGTATGGGGAAGTGGGGGAAAGGAAAGAAAAAAACAAAGATAAAATGAAAGTTAAAATATAACTGCAAGAGGAAGTCAGAGACATCTTTTGACTAGAGGTTTGGTGGAACCCACACAATGAGACAAACATTGCCTTGAAATTAAATGTCATATATATTGAAATTGAGAGAATATATAATTCAATAAGTACTCCTTCCCATGTTTCCTTTCATGGGGTTTAAACACTTGCTTTCTTTAAACAGTCACACAATGACTGTATTGTAGCCAAGGGGCAAGTTTTGATGAGCAGGTAAAAGTAACAATCCAGGTATTTTTCTGTCAGCTTCTGGAAGCCCTGTAAGATCCATGGAGTTTCTTCATTAGTGGTCCATGATTCAGCCACGATTCATAAATAAATTGTCCCAGCTGACAGCTGGTTCCATTGAGGGTCAGTGCCAGTAGCCAGGGATCAGACACTCCTCGTGCCCTCAGCCCAGCCCCAGGCCAGCAGCACAGGCTTTATAAAGACACCAGGGAGGTAAAAATGAGCTCACCTCTACCTGGAGAAGAGATGTGTGCTTCCAGTTACTGCTGCTCTGCTGTCCTAAGAGGATTTTATCATGCCCCAGCCTTGGGGACCCTCCAGCACCCCCATTCCTCCTGCTTCCAGGGGTTAGCAGGAGCTTCTCCTAAAGCAGCTGTGGCAGGAGAGGCAGCTCCTCTGCTCCCTTTAATCGCTGCTCCACTGTAATTACGAGCACAGTAACACTTAGATTTTGACAGCACTCTTTGTTTTCTGATTGCTTCCTGAACACAAGTGAGTAACCCTGGCTCTGAGCCTCTTTCTGGGGAAGAGCAGGTATTTTCCTTCGGGAAGGCTGGATAAGGTAAAGCAAATGCTGAATAGGAGGCACCTGTGTCTCCTGACAGCCAGAGCTGAGCTCCCCTCCCAGCCCTGCCACCCTGGCTGTGTCTGGGCAGTGGCACAGCCTGAGCCCAGCTCTGCACTCAGCTGTCGCCTCCTTAGCAGATCATGAATCACTTCCACCGCTGCTCTGAGTCAGGAACTTTGCCTGGAAGCTGTCTGAGAAAGGCCTGGCTGTCCTGAGTCTGCCCCCCTGCCCTGTTTGCCCTGGTGCCAGGGCCGGGCAGGTCACCCTGGGCCACGCTGGGCTCTCCTTCCTGCACCCCGAGGCCGTGGGAGCTGGAAGCTCCCCCAGGCTGAGCCGTGCTGTCCCTGTGGCTGCAGCCCAGCTGAAAATCCCAGCGACATCCTCGAACACTTGGGTGTGCTTTGCTTCCCAACACTTCCCTCTGCTGCCCTTTGAAAAGAGAGTGTTTGCATAAATAACAGCAGATGCTGAGAGCAGCTCACCTCCCAGCCCGGCGTGGCAGGGGAAGGGAGCAGAGATGAAACTCTCACATCTGATGTGAGGAGTGCAGCAGATGGGTTTGCCACCAGCAGCCGGCCCGGGCAGGGAGGATTGAGGCTCAGGGACTGAATTTGTCTCAGCATTCATGGCAGGGACTGGGGGAAGAGCTGAACCAGTGACACCACAGAGCTCAGCCCAGCAGTGACCTGGGCAGGGGGACAAACTGCCAGCTGTGCAGCCACCTCAGCTGTGGCTCCCCCTGACACCTGGGTGCATGTGGGCTGAGTCCTGCCCCTGAGCCAGGCAGAGTCCCCAGCGCTGCCCCTGCTTGTGGCAGGGCAGGGATGGAGGTCCGGGGCTGTTTTCCCGAGGAATAACGTGCCAGGGATGAGGGTATTTATCTCCCAGATCTCACTTCTACCCCAAACACACAAAAACAGTCCCGGGAGCTGCTGTCCCTTTGGATGAGCCAGGATGGCAGCTGAGCTCCTGGCGTGATGGGGGCCGGTCCCTAAGGTTGCCTTAATGTCAGAAACCTCCACTTGTCTTTCCAGAGCCACAGAAACCGCAGAGGTATCAGAGCACTCGATCGCTTGTGCTCCTGCCCGGGCCGTGTTGTGGTGAGGAGCTGCATTCCACACTGACGGCTCCTGTCAGCACCGGCCCCAGCCCAGCAGCTCCTGGCTCTCACTCTGCTCCTGCTCCTTCCTGGGCAGGGTGAGGAGCAGCTCAGCCCGGCCTGCAGCCCTTCCCACTGCCCTGCAGCCCTTCCCTTCCCACTGCCCTGCAGCCCTTCCCTTCCCACTGCCCTGCAGCCCTTCCCACTGCCCTGCAGCCCTTCCCTTCCCACTGCCCTGCAGCCTCCTGGCTGCTCTCTGCTCTCCTGACACCTTCCACACCCCTCTGGGGGCTCTTGGTGCTGCCTGTCCCGGGCATCGGCCGCTCCTTCCCCTGCCAGCCCATCCCCAGGTTAAATTCCTTCCACTGCAGTGTTGTGATTCCTTCAGACAAATCTTAGGGGCAAACTCCAGATACGTCATTGTGAGGCTCCAAAATCTGCAGCAAGTATTTAAGAATACTTTATTTCCCCCCAAATCAGGGCAGCAGTCCTGGCAATAAGTGTCATGAACAAAGCAGTTTTCTACAGCAAGGAGAGCTCTGTGTGTGTTTTGTCGTAAGGAAAAATAAATTCCTTGTTTTCACTAAGGAACCAAAAAACGCCTCTGAGTTAATTGTAGAACAAAAGAGACCTTGATTTCTGCCATGCTTCATGGAAAAGGTTGGATCCAAATATACATACATTAAAAATAAAAAGGTATAAACAATGCTTCCTTCCTAAAGAGCTTCCCTGGCAGACCTGGACCCCGGTGCCTCCAGCTCCTCTTCCTGTTGGTGGAGCTGAGATCCAGGCACACTCAGGCACCTCAGGACCACTTCCCTGGAAAATGGTTTGCTTTCATCCATCTTTGATCAAAGAAAGGCCCAAAGGTTTTCCTTCCTGCTCGGCACCTTTGTGTGGCTGCCCTTGGTTCTGTGGGAGCTGAGCCTCCCTCCTGCCCCGCTCCAGGGCTCAGCAAAGCCCCTGCAGAGCCTGGCCAGAGGCAGCAGGCAGCTCTGGAACCTGACCAGTGTGGGCGTTGGGACCACTCCCCTCTCAGGTCTGGGGCCACCAGCTCCTTCCCCCTCCCCAGGGGCCCGTGGGCTCCCATTTGTTCATTTGGAATTGCTGCTCCTTGGGGAAAGCCTCTGCTTGCACCTCGGAGGATTAGGGCAGCCACAGGAGCAAATCCCTCTGTTCATTACACCCGGGCAGAGCTGGAGGAAATAAATCCTGTTAAGCCATTGGGGCCACTCCGAGCTTACCCAGACAGAAACGGCAGCACTATAAATAAGATCGTGGTTTGATTAGGGAAATAAAGGCAGGAAAAAAGCACTTAAAAGATATCCAGAGGAAATATAAGCTTCACCCCCCCCAGTCATGCTGACAATGATGAATTAGTCCACGAATGCCAGTCAGAGAGTGAGTCATGATTCATAAATAAATTACAGCAAGATATTCATAGAATCAGAGAATATCCTGAGCTGGGAGGGATCCACAAGGATCATCAGTCCAACTCCTGGCTCTGCACAGGATAACCCAAAATCTTAGGAATCTTAGGAAATACCTTGGTAATATTCATTTAATCTGGGACATTTGTAGCCTGAGATGCCACTAAACATTCAGAATTCAGAGTAATTCAGTGACCCCATATCAAGCACATCTATTGATTGTAGTTGATAGAGCCACACATTTCTGGCAGTGTCCACTCAACCCTTGCTGGAGACAAACTGCTCTGGAGAAGCTGCTCAATGATTTTACACCCCTGTGCAGCCCTGGGGACAGGCAGGGCAGTGGCAGTGCTGCTGCCTGTGCCAGCTGTCCCCTCCTGAGGATGCTCATCAGGGACATAATGGCACTTTTCTCCCTTTCTGTTCACAGAAAGGCTGCTTTTGCACTGCTTTGCACTTAAATAATTTGCTCATGTTCAAAAATAAGAGCTGGGAAGGGAGCTCAGGCCTTGGCTTTGTTGTTTCACCCCGTCCTGCCTCCCCCAGCCTTGCTGTGCTGAGATGCAAAATTATCAGTGGAAGAGTTTATAAAATGTCAAAACAGTTTCTCTCCTGTCAGCCAGACAATTTGTGTAAATAGAGCCTCTCTAAAGAACCTCCTGCCAGCTCCAGCCTCCCTTTCATCTCCCCAGGATTTATGGTATGCCATTTTCATGGAATTTTAAAACAGTCTCTAACGAAGAGCGAGGATGGAAAGTTCTGTGCTGTGCAGAGGAGTCTCCAGCAGGATCCTGGACCTGCTGCCACCTGGCAGGGCTGGCAGGGCTGGGCAGAGGCTGTGAGACACAAAGCGAGGTGATTTCCCTCCTCACACACCGGAGCTGGCTCTGCAGGCTGCTCTGCAGCAAGCTGGGAAAGCAGCTCTGGGGATAAAACATTCCCAAAGGTGCATTTCCCCATGAGCCCGGGCAGGAAGAACTGGCTGACCCGGGACTGGGGCTCCAGGGCTGGCAGGGAGCATTCCCCACCAAGCTGTGGCACCAAACTGTGCCAGCTGCTCTGCCCCCACTGCACAGCCACGCCCAAAACCTGCCCAAAACTCCACTCAGCATGCTGAGAGGAATGTCAGATTTGTCTTTACAAAGGATCTGCTGGTAGATAAATCCAGCACTGAGAGAAAAGAAACAATGGGATGGATTCCACTGATTGATGAATGGAAAAACATATTTGCCTTTACAAACAAACTGCAGGTTTGCTGAGAAATGAAATTGGATATTGGAAGATGAAAGAAGCAATGGGGGAAAACCATGAATTCCATAAGAATTAAAATTTAAAGGGGAGGGTTGTACAGTAGAGGGGAATATCTGGTATCAGGTGTTCTGGGAAGTCTGTGCCTCTCAATCACCTCAGCCCATGGGGAAAGAGAGAGGGAAATGTGCCATGGGCAGGGATGGAATGGGCAGGGATGGAATGGGCAGAGATGGAATGGGCAGAGATGCCATGGGCAGGGATGGAATGGGCAGGGATGGAATGGGCAGAGATGCCATGGGCAGGGATGGAATGGGCAGGGATGGAATGGGCAGGGATGGAATGGGCAGGGATGGAATGGGCAGGGATGGAATGGGCAGAGATGGAATGGGCAGGGATGGAATGGGCAGGGATGGAATGGGCAGAGATGGAATGGGCAGGGATGCC
This sequence comes from Alethe castanea, assembly GCA_024734035.1. Taxonomy (NCBI): domain Eukaryota; kingdom Metazoa; phylum Chordata; class Aves; order Passeriformes; family Muscicapidae; genus Alethe; species Alethe castanea. Next base: position 604,227 of record JANRGV010000056.1, read on the forward strand.
ATGGGCAGGGATGGAATGGGCAGAGATGGAATGGGCAGGGATGGAATGGGCAGGGATGGAATGGGCAGAGATGCCATCCCCATACAAGGAGCAGCTGCTTGCAGGAGCTTTACCAAGCCCGGGACTTACAGGGAGCAAAGCTCCTGCCAAGGCAGCTGCAGGAGCTGCAGCCTGCTCAGGACAGGAGAAGGGGACATCTCTGGCACTGTCCCTGCCCAGCCTGGAGAGTTTTGGGCCTGTCCCACCCCGCTCAGCAAGGGCCAGCAGGAGAGGGGCGGGGAGCAGGGGCAGGCTGTCCCTGCCGGGGCTGCCACACACTGCCTGCTGTCCTGCCCTGCTTTCAGTAACACCCAGGGCCAGCCCAGGCTGGGGCTCTGCCCGGGGCTGCTCTGGAGGGCAGAGAGCAGCCAAGAGGCCCTGGCACCTCTGCTGGCAGTCCCAAACACCCTGGTGAGTCAGCAGCAGAATCCGAGCCCCAGCACAGCTCAGGCCCAGGGAATGGGATGTGGAAGGGAAGGGGAGCTTTCCAGATCTGATTCTCCTCTGACAATTTGCTCTTGACAGCAGCTGAAATCATCTTTGGAACCAACTCTGCATTCTAAGGACAGTGAACTTTGCCTTTCAGCACAGCTGTGTGTGTGTGCCAGAGGAGGGATTTCTTCAGGTTCTGGCATCTGTGAGAAATACCAGAAGTGGTTTTCTAACATTCCTGTGCCCCCATTCGAGGGGCAGGTGAAAAAATCGCAAATGTGGAGTTTCAGAGGGAAACCAAAAGGGTCCTGCTCCTGTCCAGCCCTTTCCAGCTTGGTATAGACCAGGTTAACCCTTTTTTTACCGTGGGTGGGGAAACTGAGGCACAGTGGCAGGACATTGTCCCCCACACCAGGCTCCAGCCTCTCATTCTGGCTCGTAATTCAGCAGCCCACAGTCGCTCTGTCACACCAGATGTGATTCTGCTCCACACTCACATCCTCTCTCTGCTTTGCTTTCACTTCCTTCCCAGGCAGGGAAGAGCCAGGACAGAACTCACTTGGTTTATGGCTTGCTTGGGGCTTTTCCCTATAAACGTTAAATTTTGAAATCCAGAAAAAAGCTCCTCCGCACGCCCTGGCACAGGAGCAGGAGCTGCTGGGATGTCAGGAGAGGGGACAGTGCTGTCCCCAGGCCAGCAGGGCTGTGGCAGGGCAGCCTGGCACGGTGAGCCCAGGGGACACCGGGGCAGGCGGGGCTCCCTCTGCTCTGCGCTCCCCGCCAGAGCTTCACGGCCCCACCAGAACACAGCAGACGTGGCTGGTGTTGACTCACACCATAAGATCATTGTTGTGGGATTTATTTTTTTTTCAGTGTGTCATTTAGAAATAATTTTTTTCTAGCAAATTTGTTCTCCTCCCCTCCACCCCCGACGCGAAAAGGGAATCTGTGCTCAAAGCCGCAGCTGAGATTGCAGAGACCTTCCCTTCCTGATCCTTATCTCACCAGGATGTAGGAGGATCCCTCGGGAGAAGCTGGAAGCCTTTCTGCGGAGCCATCCAAGGAACGAGCGAGCCGAGTGCAGCCTTTAAATGGCAAAACCATCAAGAGCTCGGGGACCGAGCCTTTAACCCCCTCTGGCATCCCCGGGCTGTGCCGCTCCGACCCCAGCCTGCCCGGCCCGGGCTGCTCCTGCTCCTTCAATAACGGGATCTAAAAATGCTCCTTGGAATCCTGATGGGCACCAAAGCCTGCGGCTGCTGCCTCCCAGCCCTGCTGGCCTCTGGCGGGGCTGGGCTCGCACCGGGCTGGGCTCGGCTGAGCCTCTGCTCCAGCACCGCCCTCTGCCTTTACAGCTCGGTTTTCTGTCTCGTTATCCTGTTCTGATTTGATTGGGAATTAATTTTTCCCCGAGTCAAGTCCGTTTTCCCCATGCTGGTAAGGCACAGTGACCTCTCCCTGTCCTTACCTCCACTCTTTTGTTTTTTAATGCAGCTCCCTTCCAAACCCCAGAGCCACCTCAGTTGTGACACTGACTGAAGAGATTAACTGGACTGATAAGTGGCAGCTTTGCAGCCAACTGCTGTTGACATTTTTGCTCTCCTAAAACAGCTTAAAAGAGGAACCTGTAAAACTATTTCTTTATAAGTTGCTAGTAAGAAAGACTGTGGACGCTTTCCCTTCCGAACAGCTTCCCAAGGCCCTTGGCTGACTCGAGGCTGCTGAAGGGATGCAGTGAGCTTCAGGAGGGATCTCCAAGAGGGGAAGAGCTGCTGGATGCTGAGTTCCTGCAGCTGGTTTGCCATGAGCTGGCACAGAGGTGTGGATGCTGGAGGATCCCCAGGCCCTGCGGATCCACACGTGGCCGTCGATGCCCGCGTTTCCTTCCGCAGCCGCGGCTGGGGCAGCAGCGGCGGCAGCAGCAGCAGGGGCAGCAGCAGCAGGGACAGCAGCAGCAGGGACAGCAGCAGCAGGGGCAGCAGGGGCAGCAGCAGCAGCAGCAGGGACAGCAGCAGGGGCAGCAGCAGCAGGGGGGGCAGCAGCAGCAGCAGCAGGGACAGCAGGGGCAGCAGGGCCAGCAGCAGCAGGGACAGCAGGGGCAGCAGCAGCAGGGGCAGCAGGGGCAGCAGCAGCAGCAGGGGCAGCAGCAGCAGCAGCAGGGGCAGCAGCAGCAGCAGGGGCAGCAGCAGCAGCAGCAGGGACAGCAGGGACAGCAGGGCCAGCAGCAGCAGCAGCAGCAGCAGCTCGCCATGCCCAACAGCAGCCTGGCCCTGAGCAGCCTGGACGGGCTCTACATCGGCAGCGAGTGCCTGGTGGCGCTGCTGGCCCTGCTGGGCAATGCGCTGGTGGTGTGGGCGGTGCGGCTGCAGGCGCTGCGCAGCCCCGCGCTCTATTTCATGGCCTCGCTGGCGCTGGCCGACGCCGCCGTGGGGCTGCTGGTGATGCCGCTGGCCGTGCTGGTGAGCCGGGGCCTGCCCATGCCCGCCTACGGCCGCCTCCTGCTCTGCTGCCTGCTGCTGGTGTTCACCAACGCCTCCATCCTGTCCCTGCTGGCCATCGCCGTCGACAGGTACCTGCGGGTCAAGCTGCCCACCAGGTGAGCCCCGGGCTCCTGCCCCAGCCCTCTGCCCCTCTCTGACCTTCCACTGCTCGCTGTGCCCCGAGCCCAGCTGAGCTGGGCTTTGCAGAGAGCCGGGCTGCTCGCCAGCAGCTCGCTGCTCTCAGGGGTTATCGCTGATCACAACTTGGTCACAGGATGCTTCTGTGGGCAAAGCTGAATTTTCAGCACTTTGGTTAGCTGCACAGGATGCTGAGTGTGATATAGGTTTTTTTTTAGGTATCTGAGCTTGTCTTTTAAATGAAATTCCTTTTAATATTTGCTGAAAATACAAAAACAGTAACAAACATTAACAGTTAACTGAAGTCACTCACTGTTTGCATTTAAATGTAAAGTACACAAGCTAGAAAAGCAAAGCATAACCTCAAGCATCCAATAAATCATATTTTATAATGGGAAAGGACCTATGAAGCTGAAGAATTAATTTTAGCCCTGCAAATGGCACAAACCAAATAAAAAGAGGAAGGTACACCCAAGGAAGCCAAGAAATAAGATAGGACTGACAACAGCAGCAAAGCAATATCCTGGCAAGAGGAGAACTAAGATCATAATGAAACAAGAAATAAAATAGATTAAACATCCAATTTTAAACAAGGGAACTTAAGCACAGTTCTTACTGATGCTGCAAACTGTTACAATTGAAGAGTTGGGGCTTGTCTCAAGATAAAATTTGGTTTCCCCACAATAAAGAGTTGATGCTTCATTTTCTAGCAATGATCTGCAGTACCTGAACAGGCGAGCTCATGCTTAACTACTTTAAAGTGCTTCTCTTTAACACGACTGGGATTTCTTGCCCTACAGATATAAAATAATCACCACCGAGAGGAGAGTGTGGTGGGCCCTGGGGCTGTGCTGGTGCCTGTCCCTGCTGGGGGGGCTGGTGCCCATGTTTGGCTGGAACCAGGCAGGCCCCAGGAGCTCCAGCCCCCTGCGGTGCCGCTTCACGGCCGTGATGAGGATAGATTTCATGGTGTATTTCTGCTTCTTCACCTGGACCCTCCTGCCCCTGCTCATCATGTGCGCCCTGTACGCCGAGATCTTCCACATCATCCGCACAAAGCTCAGCCAAGGCACCAGGGTGAGAGGGGCTGGGGCTTTCTATGGCCAGGAGTTCAAGGCAGCCAAGTCTCTTGCACTTGTTCTCTTCCTGTTTGCAATCTCCTGGCTGCCTCTGTGCATTATAAACTGCATTTCCTATTTTTACCCTGAGTCTCAGATCCCCCCGTATTTGATTTACTTGGCAATCCTTTTATCCCATGCCAATTCTGCCATGAACCCCATTGTCTATGCCTACAAGATAAAGAAGTTCAAAACCACATACCTTTTCATTTTAAGGACCTATATCCTGTGCAAAAAACCAGACCCAGCTCTTACAGAGCAAACAACGGACCCACAGTCATAAATAAAGGTACCAGAGCATGGATAAAGCACTTGGCTTTGCTAAGGAACTCTTGGGAAACTGCAGGACCTGTGGAACTGAAGCTGCTCTAAAGCTGTATGTGAATATATGTCTTTATGTAATATAATTTCTGAACACAGAAGATGGACATTTTGTCTAGTTGGGGGTTTGGGGTTTTTTTCAACATGAGGATTGGTTGAGTTGATTGAAAACCAGGATGTGTTCTTTGCTGTTCATAATGCAGCAGCTCACAAGCTCACTGACTGTTCTCACACCGTTTGTCTTGTCTGCCCATTCAGACTAAACTTGACTCCGGTCAGCTTGTGCTTCAGCCACTGTTGTCACATTTTCATGAATAATAATAAATAGTAGATGGATTTTACATTATTTCGGCCTGCTGAGTCCTCCCATGACAATCAAACAAACCTGCCCAGTTTCAGTCAGCTCCTGCCTGGGATGGCACAGAAGCTGCAGGAATTGTTACACCACAGCTCACTCAGCCCTTGCTTAGGGAACATGGGTCAAACTGAGGAGAGGTTGTTAATGGCCAGGCTCTTTTTTCTCCATCTCAAATAATAAAAGTGGTTTAAAAAAGCAGAAAAGGGAGGGCATCATTCTGTTCCTTACTTAGAGAGTGTTGGCATCTGCTCCTCTAGCTGAGATCAGGCATCTCATTTCTTATCTGAGCTAACCCTTGTCCCAGGCCAAAGCTCTGCCCACTTCACAGCTCAGCTCTAGCAATAAACAAGCCAAAGGAAGCCACTGCACAAGAATATCTGAAGAATATCAGAAGAATATCAGAACTTGCTGCAGGCTCTCCTGTGAGCATTGATGGACCCAATTGCCTTCAGCAGAAAAACAGGTCCCACCTAAAGAGCAGCAAGTTAACTGTTAGAATGATGCACAGGGAATTCTGCTGATGTGTTCTGGATAAATCGAGGGAAGAGGAGCAACACTGCCTCAAATTCCTGGCAAGCTGCTTGGCAAACTCCAAGGGAATGAGGCACAAGGACGTGGAGGAAGAGCAGAGAGGACTGAGAGCAAAGCAGAGCAGCCCCAGGCAGCTGCCCCTGCTCACCCGAGGGACCCCAGCCCGCAGGAGGGAGGGAAGGAGGGAGGGAGGGAGATGCTCCCCCTATTTTCGCTGTTAAACAGAGCTTGAGGGAACTGCCTTGACTGAGGCGAGAGCAGAGAACAGCGAAACAAAAGGCCCAAGTTGTTCTGCTGACCCTGTGAAAGTCTTGTGGCCAAACCCACGGCACCAAATTTCAGAGCACCAGAGCACTTTCAGTGTCCCCCGAGGAGCAGGAGGAGCAGGAGGAGGAGGAGGAGGAGCAGGAGCAGGAGCAGGAGCAGGAGCAGAGGCAGGAGCAGGAGCAGGAGCAGGAGCAGGAGCAGGAGCAGGGGCAGGAGCAGGGGCAGGAGCAGGAGCAGGAGCAGAGGCAGGACCGGCAGCCGGGCAGGGAACCCAGCCCAGCCCCGGCTTGGTGCTGCCATCAGGCGGCTCCTCCAGCCCTGCTCCGGCACCGCCAGCCCCGGCCGTGACAACGGAGCGATTTTTACACCCCGCTTACAACACTGTGGGTGGTAACACGTGAATGAACATTTCCAGAGCTTCTGGCTGTCACGCTCTGATTGTGCATTTCTTCCATGGGACACAACCGGGAAGCAGAGATTTTCATACAAACATTTCGTTATCATCACTTCAATAACAAAATTACTAAGCAGAGCACTTGGCAATAAAAAAAATACAATATAAAATGTTAGAGTTGGTGACAGAAACGGGAAACACAAGGGCAGAGACGTGGATAGATGCAGAGAAACATTTTCATTTCTCAATTCTCTCTGGTAGTTCTCACAAACGGAAACTTTACAAGGGCAGGGAGATTTCTACAGATGAGGAAATCCTGTAGAGCAACTCTCCACTTGCCCACACTGGTGGCAGCCAGTTTGGAACAGGAGACAGCTTCCAGTCAGAACTGCAAAAAGAGCTGTGCTACAGAGGGCACGGGGGCATTCCCATGGTGTAACATCCTCGTGCCTTTTGATGTCCAGAACATTTTTATTCATTTGGAACATCCTCATCACACAGGCAGTGGTGTCCTGCCCTGCTGGAAGACCAGAGTGCTGTAGGTCACTTCATTCTGGGGATGTGAGAGAAGCCACAGACATTAGAGAGTGCACAGGCACTGCAGCTCAGCAGGAATTCCCCACTTCCAGCTCGTCCTCAACACCACACCCCACGAGCAGCCTGTCCCTGCGTGGGGGAAGTTGGTAAAAGCTGGCTCATCCCACTGGTCAGTCTGGCTCAGGGTTCTGGGTCGAGTCTCCTTTAGGGGCTTCCAGAGAATCAATGTCACAGGGGAAAACTGCCCTTTGAAAAGATTTCTCCTAACCTGCCTAGCCAGTGGTTTAGTTAAGCCCCAGAACCCCTGAAGTTCTTTGTCAAAAGAACTGCTGAGTAACAGCTGAGTCTCAAAGGTGACTTTTCTCCCTCCCACCCCAAATTAATATTTACCACCCTGTCAAGAATGTGAAATATCTGCATAAAGGATTAGAAAATACAGTTGTGACATTTACCTGGGTGTTCCTAAGAAATTCCTCAGCTGCCACCTGGGAGAAAGTTTCCTCTTGTAAATTTTGGTGGGATCTTTTATAACCTAGGGAGGAAAGGGATGCCAGTCTGAGCTGTTTGCAGTGCAAGAGAGGCTGGAGAGGGGTGACTGATGGGTGAAAGGGACTGAGGAATTCAGTGTGGCCACGATTAGGATGAGAAAATCCCACAACCAACAAAAACCCCCACAACCCATCAGTGGCAAAGTGAATTCTTTCCTGAAAGCACTGCTGACATGATTCATGAGGAGTTGCTGCCAAGGATGAGCTGTTCATCAGCACAGAGTTATTCAAGGCAGACATTCCTTGAGCCACTTTCTCAGTCACCTCTGCAGTCACCATCACTCTGCTGTTATGCCCTCGGCTGTGTCACTCACTTTTCCTGAAGAGGAAGATGATTGCAAAAACCAGGAGAGTCAGGAGGATGCCAGAGATGAAGGCCAATGACATGTACAGTATTTCATGGCTGTTGATACACAGAAAATCCTGTCAGAACCTCCAGTTTCAACAGAAGGGTTGAAACATCACTAGTGCTCAAACTCACCAAACCTCATGGAGTGTAATATTCCTCCCCAGCCCCATGAGATTATCATGTATGTGTCTGCATTGAGCATCTCTGGGAATCACCCACCCAGTGCACGGACCAGGAAATTCTAACCAAATTTTAACCCCCCAAGATGTTAAATATGTGATACAGGACCCTTCCCTTGCAGAAGGAGGCTGCAGTCTCAGGGAACTCTGGGTTTGAAATCAGGAAAGAAAGGGGCAGCATTTACTTATCAATCCAGCATCTGACTTCTGCAGCTCTGCAATCAGCTGGAGGGGTGTGGGCAGTGCTGGGGACAGTGGGAGCACAAAACACAGAGAGGCTGTTTCCTCTTGTAAGAACTTCCTCTGTAGGCTGCGGAGACCAATCAGAGAGCTGATTTAGAATAATCTGGAAATCTTATTCTGAATTTCTTTTTTTTTTCTGTGTTATTAATACATTTCTTCTTGTACCCTTTTAAGTTTTAGGCCTACCTTGTTTTTGCTCCCAAATCCTATCTCTAAAAGAAATTGAATATATTAAAATTGGCAAACCCAAGTCAAACCTTGACACAAGACAAGTTTAATTAAAATAAATATTGAGAGAAATCAGACATGTATGGAAGAAAAAGTCTTCCAGTGAGAGAAGGATAATCCGTAAGGGATAAAGTTACAGATTCAAGGAACATGTTAATGAAACCTTCGTATTTTAAGACCATGACAATATTGGCACTATAAAGCATCCATATGGCACTGACAGTAATAGTAGTACTAGCACATTAACACCACATTGTTCTGGTATTTTGTGTAGTTTTATGCAGAAACCTTGACACTGGACTAACCTCATTAGTGTACTGTTCTTTCTAGTGGTTTTGCTTTATTTTGACAGGATCTGGTGGTAACAGAGCCACTTTCCTTGCAAAACTCTTCTGCTCATATTTTTGATCACAAAACCTATGTGATTTAAAGGACTCTAAGCATAATAATGTATCAAATTTGTTTATGAACTGAAGAAATAAAAACACAAGGTTTGGGAGAATTTTAAGATTGTGACCCTGCAAGGACTGGCATAGTTGATTTTAATTCCTATTCACATTTGAGTCACAGTCGTATAGATCAGGAATACCAATACTTGGATTGGATTAAGATTTTCTTTAGTTACAAGAAGTTTTCTTTAGTCAAGACAAGTGATGATACTGATGAAACTGTGCCATTTTATTTATAGTCTAGTGCACCAGTAGACAGCATCAGCAAGTATGTTAAGAAAATTAACTTCATGTACAGGTTTTTGAGGAAGCATGCCCAGAAACAGCCCCTTCACCGTTTTTTACACATGTAGTACAGGTTCCTGAAGTGTTTCTTGGAAAGACATTGGTGGAAAGATTTCTAAGTAAGGTAGATGGCTTTGTACTGTGTCGGTGTCACATCTGGCTCTAACCAGATGTGGAGGATCACTGGATACTGCTGATTCTGCCCAAAATGTGTCAGATGTGACATTTAAGCTGGGGTTCTCCAAGGGAAGTGGCTTCTCAGGCCACTTATTTATGCCATATTTCCAGAAGGCAGGCAACCAAGGATTGGAGGTATTCTGACAATGAAGAGCTACAGTTACAGAGGGTGGCAGCCTGTTCAGTCATAGGAAGGACAAAAAATCTTAGACACCTAGAAAGTAATGGTAAAGAAAAAGTAATTTTAGGTCTCTCAAGGGGAGTTTATCAGAATCCTCTTTTCCTTCCAGTTTACACTTTCCTTTGTTTGAATAAAGGCAAGCATGCAAGTAAGCAATAAAATGCCTCTGGAAAAACTCAATTATACAGACAGCTTCACTTATGCCTCCACTTGCTCCCATTGAGTGTATTACGCACGACGAGTTACATCAGTTTATAGCATGCTATTTTTGCAGGATTTCTCCTTTAATCTGAGTACATTTTGAGGGAGATTTTTCTGAGGGGTGTGGATGCTTTTTTAGAATTGGAAATCTCCCTTGGGGAAGTTTTCATGTCAGCTAAACAATCTATAGAAGTGTACAAGTGTTCTGTATTAGAACTCCTACATAGGCTTATGCATGCATTACCATGAGTGCTACATTTACTTCTCTCACGTGTTCTTTTTCCTTTGGATTTCAATCTCAAAAATATTTTTGTTAGCAGAATTGTGTGAATACTTCCAAGTTTGAATCTTTGAGGTTATTGTTCTTCCCAAAAGAGATACTACCAGTGCCAACACCGTTCATTGATGACTGTATGCTGGTAAAGTTGAAATTTATCTATTTTTTTTTCTGATGATACAGACAGCTCAATATTAGGAATTGAAAAATAATCTTTTAGTTTCACTGTTTTTATCTACCTGTCTGACAAGTTCAATTGGCTTGATTGCTACCTCAATTGATCTTTTCCTACCTAAATCTTTTCTGAAAAGAAAGGAGTATTTATTCTGTATTCTGTGTGCTGCCTAGTTATTATCTAGCAATTGTTATTGCAAACTTAAAGTGTCTCTGAATTCATGTCTCTGAATTATGAAAAGGGAGAGCACGGAGAAAGTACTTACATGCCACATTATGCACTAGAGTAATGAACATCTCCATTTTTGCTTCCCTCATTTCCATCTTCCAGTATGTCAAGTCTTTTATTTGAACCTGAATGTTACAATTGTTGGTTTAACTATCCATAATGGAGATCCACATATTGCAAAAAGCTTCATTCAAGCCAGGATACTAGTGTGATTTCTGTTAATTCACTGCAAACAGTCCTGACAGCTTCTGGGTTCATTCCCAGCCATTTTGCTGTTGGAGATTCCTTCTTACAAGTCATGCCCTTGTTCTGCACTCTAACACCAGCTGATGCCAGGTTCCCACACTCCTGGGTCCATGGTCCCTAATTCCATGCTCTGGAGGTGGCAAGGCTGAGCAAGGGCTGAGCATGCTGGTGCAGTGCCCACCATTCAGTTTTTCTTGCTGTGACAACGCTCTTCCATAAAGAAGTTTCTTTTGGTATTAAGTCTCCTCAGTTTAACAACAGCAGAAAAACAAAGCATCTCTCTCACTTGGAACAAAATGGAGCTAAGAAAATAATATTTGCCTAAGTTACAGTGGTGCTACTAACCTTAGCACTGAATACATCGCTTCAGACCTCCTGTCTTCAGTTCATTAGTCAAAACTCCTCTGACACAAGCATGGTTTTGGTATGTTTCTATCTCACAGCCCTTGTTTCTGTCAGTTTTGATGTTGTTGCTATGCATAAAATCAAACTAAGTCTTATTTTACAATCCCAGTGTTGCCTGTGGAATCTGAGCGATGCAAGAGCTCCATTAGCAATGTTATTCTTCTCTATGGTCACTGTCACAGTCAATTTAGTTCCAGTTTTATTTTTTGTTGTAAACCAGCATTCCTGGCCACAGTAATTCTGTTACCACAATGATGTAAGAGCCACTAAAGGACATTAATGAATTAACAAAGTACATGGCTTAGAGCACAGTCCCCAGGCTTCTCTGAGGTGGGAGGGCTGAAAGCTGTGTCAGTAAGTGTCAAGCCCTGGGGGTGACCACAACTCAGTGAGCTGTCTGAGAGGGCTCTGCTGAGGCTGGGCATCAACTCACAGACAGACTGTTGGGGATCTGGAGTTCCAAAGTGAAGGCAGGACAGAAAAGACTGTTCAGAGGACTCTGGGAAGAAATTGCAGACTGGACTCTACTGGTAAGGAGACCTCTGTCAAGAAAAGCAGCTTTAGAATAAAGCAGTTCCCCAGTCTCCAGTAAAATACACTTTCCAAAGGTCATAAAAGTAATCGATTGAAAACACATGCTCGTGGCCATCTGTTTGTCCCTCTAGTGAGAGGTGACCATTGTTATACATGAGAGCCCAGCATTTTGTTTTATCTCCGTGAAATCATCATGCTGGCAACCAAGGGGCATTCATCTCATCCCCTTAGCTGTCTGTAGGTGTCTCTCAGCTCTTGATGGAAAGCTCTTCATTTGAATCTCCTGTTGCTTTCACTAGAAAGGGAAGAGTGAGAATGGCTCAGCATTTGACCAAGGCTCTGCCTGAAATTAATGGTGGCTTAATGATGGCACAAAGATATGAAAGGAAGGCATTGTAAAAGCATCAGGTAGTAAATTATTTCTATAAACTGTTACCATATTGCTGGACCTAGAAATGAGATCCCATAGATAGTATATGGACAGTTGGTGTTCCTGTGGGATCGCTATTGACCCAGGCACATATTAAAGACAAATGAAAACTGAAGCTCCTATTTTCATGTATATCGAAAATGCTAATAATTTAAAAACAACTCTGAAATAATGAAATAATGCATTAGACAATTGAATATAAATGTGTCAAACTCATAGTCAAGGCTATATTGTACTGTTTACTGTACAAGTAGAGGACAAGAAATATATTCTTGCTTCAAAAGTGCAAGGCAGGCAGTCATTACAGCTCACCTCCAGCCTACTTTTTCTTAAGGCTACTATAAGAGAAAATTGTGGTTGAAGGGGTGAAAATACTTGATTTATCCAGTAAGTTGAAAGTAAAGTTTTACATGTTCTTCCATGTTAGGCCCATGAGCTTTATAAAGGTGAGCAATAAGAGTTGGAAGTCTATTTCACACTACCACAATCTTTTGGCTTTTAATTCAACATTTTGTCCTACCTTTAAAAATATTATAAATATGACAACTTAACAGTCACTTTCTCCAAAATTCTAGCCTCTTTTATAGTTTTAGGACAAGGAGAACTGGGGAAAAAAAGCACATATTAAGAGCCTGACACATGTAATGTAGCAGTGTGCTGGCTTCTCCAGATATGAAAAGATAGTTGACAATTATCTATTGAAATGAAAAAGAGAAGCCCTATGGAAAGGGCTGAAGAGGCTGCAATGATGGACACAGAAATGTGAATTTCCAAATTAAGAATCCACATCAACCTTTTCTCTGGACATCTTTTGAAGTTCTGGTTAACTCAGTCCCTCTGTTCCTCAAGTATCTACCTGGAAAGTCATCCACTCACATAGTTCTTTTAGCCTTTAGGTTCTTCAAGCGGAAAGGTCATTTTGTGTGGCTGCCATTTGAGACAGAGATGTTTTAGGCAACAGAGTGATGCTATCTACTCCCTTTCCTTTCCCAGGCACAAATAAAACAAACCAAAATCAAAACCAAACCACCAGCAAAATCAAAATCCAAAATGTACATTTTTCAGAAACTAGAAATCATTGAATTAATATTCCTGTACCTCTATACCTTATGATACTAGATTTATTCATATAATCTTCACTGTTGCTAAATACAGTAGAAGGTAGTCTCTGAAAATAAAGTTTTAGTAAGAACATATATGAGGCCTCAGCAGTTATAAAATTGAGAAAACAGACAGAGAGTTGGAAAAACTAAGCACTTCATTTTATGAGAATAGCACACAGAAGAACAAAGAAAGGGTCCAAAGGCAATGAATTCTAGGATGAATTGTTCAGTAGATATGTTCATGCCTTAGTATTGAACACAGAAGAAACCTGGAGGACTAGGTTTTGGAAAGACATTTAATTTTGAGATGGCCCAAGTTTTTCAAGTTAAACCTTTTCCTAAATGACAAATTGACCTTAGACAGTAGAATGTGAATGTTTGTTTTCCAGAAGTTTTTATAGAAAAGACTATTCTTAAATGCTACTTTTCCTAGACCAGGAATTCTCTTTAATTTAAACTGTGGAGTTCTCAGCACCTTTGGGCATTATATTGATGAACGAATTATAACAAAACAATGGTTGTTTTTCCTGTAAGTGATCATTAGCATGAAATCGTAATGTTTTATGGTAAGGAAACCATCTTTTCTGCTGCACAGTCAACCAGTGCAGAAACTTGACAAGAACTGGGAGAGGCAGATTTCAGAGCTCCATTCAAAACCATGCTATAACTAAGAAAGTTTTGGAGGATTTTGAGCTTTTTTTTTTTTCCTGATGTTCTTCAGAGTATGAATAAAATTACTCAGTGAAGGAATTCTTAACAGATGGTTGCCATTTCAGCCTCAGATGGCAGAAAGCCCTAGAACCAAGCAATTACAGAGTTCTTTGATGCAGAACCAGCTGAACAGATTTTAATAATTTCTTCCAAATTGGAGACACCTGGCTCCCCAGAAAGTGCCACAAGCTGGATGATAGTGGAGTCCAATAGAAATATACTCCTGATGTCACCAGCATGGTTTTGGTGACAAGATCACAAAGTCCAATAGGAAATAATATGAAAATTACCTTTTTCTTTCTGCTATTAATGCAATGAAATGTTGCAAATGCCCTGTAAAATAATTTTTAAAATACTCTGAGGCAAGATTGTTTTGTTTTGATTTTCCATTACTAGAACATTTTATCTTCCATCAAAGAATGCTGTACAGGATATGGATACTCAACAACACCAGCTTTTATTGCTCACCTTTTTAAAGCTCATGGGCCTAACTCAGAAAGGATTTAAGAAGTCCATGTAAAATGTTACTTCATCTAACTTACTCTTATTCTATTTTCTTCATGTAACTCCTGCCTTTGGGAAATTCAAATATATTCCCCTAGATGCACCATGTGCCCTAGAGAAGCCACTAGGCCAAACCCACTGGTATGACACTTCTGTGACAATTCTCCTGCATGGAGAGAAAATAAAAGGGGTATTATTTCTAATGCTCAGCCTCACCTGAGTCACTGCCAAATTCTTCCGTTCTCTTTTCATTAGTTCATCTCTGTCTCTACTATTGTAGGGTTATGTCCATCTCATGCTTGGCAAAGCCCTGCACAGTGCTGTCCATGTCTCCAATACAGGGGAGCTGCAGCCAATCAATTGCATGGCTCTGGCACAGGATATTAGTGCTATGTGTGGTAGAAATGCTTTGCGGGGGATCTGGTAAATCAGTTTGCTCTGGTGGCTGTCAGCTCTAGTCCAGTGAGCCAATTGTACTTGATAAAGCTGAGAAAATAGAAAGGAATTTTACAATGCTGTCCCTGGACTTCATAACCTAAGATTTCTCCCACCCAGTGGGTCAGTTTTCCTTAAAATCTCTGCTTCTTGGTAAAATTAATTTCTTGGCTTAAAACGTTAAAGTAATTTTCACTGTGTGTTTAGAGTGTCATGTATTCTTTGGAATTTGAATTGTGAGTGTAGGAGCATAGAAGGGACTGTAAAAGTGCTAAATATTACAAACTGATCTGGTGAATTGATTTTTCTGGGTTCATAAATGTAAGTGTAATCACTGGATCTATCTTTGACAGATTTACTAATTCTCTATGTACTAAAGAACATTATTATTAAATATTATTTGTCTTACAAATAATGTACCAGGATAGCATTTCCGAAGAATTGATTTTTTTAAAAAATAGAACAAGAGACACAAATCAAATTTTCTGATTTTCTCTGCTAACAGTATTTTTTAACTGTAGTAAAATGGGGTGAGTAAAAGTGAGGGGAAGAAATGCCATAATTTTATTTAGGAAGCTGCATGTCCTGATCCAAACTGAGCATTTAAAAGGCTAAAGCTTACATCCCAAAGCTGTATGTACAGTATGGCTAAGATAACACATTTTTAACTTGGCTACTTTTATATGTTTAGAATCAGATTTCATTTTCATGAAAATCAAAATCAGAAAACTCCCTGTGCATAAGATACACAAACTCAGTACAGACATCACACATCCTTCTGGTTTTCCTTGTCCAAATTATATTTGACTGATTTATGTTATGCTATCATATACAATAGCTTTTTACAATGTATATCTGGCAAAGTTATCCATAAAATTGAATACAATAAACATTATAGTGCTATCATTCAGTTTTGGTTTGAGATCTGGGAATTAGTTCCGTTTAAGTGAACTGCTTTTCACAATATGATCCATTCAATAGCATGCTTTCTCTCTTCATTGGAACAACCTCAGTAACAGAGTAGATTTGTAAGCAGTGACTTGCAACTTAGTTTGATCTTTTTGTTTCCTACAAAAAAGAATCAGTAGAATCAAACATTGGTGACCATTTTTACAGTCAGAACAAAGTGAGGTCTAATGGAAAGCAAGCATCTAATTTCATTCCCATGTCTCATAAGATATTTTCACATAACATATAAAATGTATAAAAATACTTACAAAAGGTTACAGTGCAATCTATTTTTGGACCTTTTTTCACCTTCAATGTAAACAGAGAGATAAAACATCAAATTTGTCAGGAGTCCTCCTCAATCATTAAAACTCTCCCTCAGTGTTTGCTACATTATTTTAAAATGCCTTTTATACCCCTGCAATTTCTGTAAAGTAAGTCAGAGTGTTCTGTTCCTGTTCCAAGTCTGGGCATTTTAAAGTTGCAGGATGGCAAGGCTTAAATTATGTCAGCCATGCTATGAGGATTAAATGCCATTCTGCTGCAAAAGTGGGGAATTAAAGTGGATGCCTGGACTTCTTGATGCAGAAGATAGTGGTGTTGAAAGGAAAGCATTTGGAAATTCCCATTAGGAGGGAAAAAATTATGAAGAAATTGCTGATTTGTTCTGTGAACAAGCTGCAGTTATTGGTGCATATATGTAACAAGAATGTGCAGCCTTGAACTTTCAACATAGCTTCACTTAAAAAAGGGGTGAAGGAAGGAGGGATTGAAAAAAGAAACTTATTTATGCCTTTGCAACACCTCAGATTGGTAAAGATAATTGGGATATGGTTATCCTAAGCAAGTGTCAGGTATGGAGGGGTGGAGGAAGATTTATTCCTTGATTTGGAAATACAGCTGAAGTTGCCATTGCCTGGTTGCTGTGAAAAAAGTAGCTACTGCTTGTGAAATCTGACAGTGTTATGCCTTGAACCTAGAGTAAAGAAGTAAGTATAAAACATCTAAGGTTAATTTTTTTGCTATAGTACTATGTAAAACACACTATGACTGGCAAATATAATGAATTCTGATTCAGTTTGAAAGAACTAAACTAATTGCTAAAAAAACCTGTTAATTACATTATAAATGGACAAATCAATGGTATGTTAAATTCTAGGACAGCATTTATCTAAGATCAGAGTATGAGCTCTTAGACTGCAGAGTTATTGGCTTGTCTAATCTCACTCATTATAACATTGATTCTTCTTTTCCATCAGTGACGAAATAATATTCATGAGACTTTGCACACTTCTCTAAACCAATTTGACTTATTTTCTTGCCTTGCAATTGCTGAAATTTGACTGAAGTAACTCAGCAGATAATTACCTAGGTCTCTCTTGAAGACAGGGAATATAACCTCCACCCCTCCACATTTTACAGAAGACACTCGGATGGGTGTGGCCATGGCATGCTTCCTGATTCTGTGCAGCTGTGTTGTGGTTGGTGTGATTCCATGTGGCTGGCATGGAAAGATCACACTGACTCCAGCAGTTCATCCACATTCCACAACTCACAGGCTGGGTCCTTGGTAATGACCTTCAATACCAATATAGTGGGATATAATCTTTGACTGTGCTTGATACAGCTGAAATAAAACTGTGGTAACGGATGTCTGTTAGGAACTTAGTAGGGAGTATATATTTATCCCTGCAGCAAGCGTGGAATGAAACATTACTGGTCAAGAGATGTGTTTTGTTTCTTAGTGTGGTGTTTTCATCATTATAGCTGTGACAGTTCAAAAATTATTTCCTTCGTCTCTATTCATCTTCTGCTTCTCACAAAAGCCCACCCTGAAATGGCTCGTTAGTCTTTTGCTTCCCTAGTCAACTTTTCTAACTCAGAGTACTGTTAGTGTTGTTGTCATTATTTATCAGAATCTTCTGTAACAGAATGGAGAGTACTATTAAAATCTCCTAGAAGATCATACACACTCTCATCCTGGCTCCAAGAATGGCTGATTATAGACTGACATGAAGGTCAAATTCCATCCTACTTTTAGGTGTTCTTCATTCTTTTGGGTAATAACATTTGTATTGTAGATCCCCTGTCTTCTGTGTGGTTATGATGCATGACTGAGAAATACTTTCATACTGTGTGGTAGATTCTGTGGTTTTGTTCTCTTTGTTTTCTATGGCTTTTTTTGGAACTTTTCCTCTTTTTCATTATTTTTCATGATTCTTGCTTGCCAAGCACTGTTTGATCTCTCTGCTGTCACTGTGCTTTTTCTCAGTCAAAGAAAGGAGAGGTTTATGTGCCAAGACCAAACAGCCATTGACTTCACCTCCATAAAGTCTTTCTCCTTTACTAAGGCCAAAACCAGATGTCTGGTGAGAAATTTCAGAACAGAGAAAACATATAGGATGTATTCAGTCAATGCTTTAGTC
The DNA here is from genome assembly GCA_024734035.1 of Alethe castanea. NCBI lineage: Eukaryota > Metazoa > Chordata > Aves > Passeriformes > Muscicapidae > Alethe > Alethe castanea. The sequence goes on from JANRGV010000056.1 coordinate 622,104, forward strand.
ATTCCAAAATATTCTTCCAGCCTCCAATATTTTGTGCTTCAGGAGCTTCCTAAGCCTGCAGAACTGAATAAAATGGCCATCCTCAAAAGAGGCAAAATTCAATACTATTAATTTTTGCCTAGTAACATCACATTGAAACTGCACTACCAAAAGTGAAATATATACATTTCAAACATGATTAACAAGGGCTTAAATAGATGAGTATGACTGTAAAGGGGGCAGCTAATGCTGTGTGCCTTTATCTTCAGCTGCAGATTACTGACACCGTAGCGTGGGCAGCAGAACAGAATATATTCAGCAGAACTCTGGTACTCTATTAGCACCATTCCTGGACCTGCCTTTTGTGGTTTGATGTGAGTTGTGATGGCTGAGGAGAGAGCAAACTGAGCTTTGAGACATACCAGTCTCCATCACGATCTTCAACACAGGACCAGCTAGGACAGCTGAGGGTGACAGTGCTGCCTAATCTAAGGAAACCCTAATTTCCAAAGCAGGATGCTCAAAATCACTCTTGATGAGAGCTTCTACATAAAACTGAAGTTAAGCGGAATGAAAGAACGAACATCTGGACTCTTGTTCCTATGAGATGAAGACCTCTCGTCACCTTATGAAATTTTCAGCAGCCCAAACAGAAGTGATAAACTTCAGTAAAAGCATGTCTGTTACTTATTGACATTTAAAACAGCTAGGGAGAATTATTTGGCAGTAAATCTACTGTCTTTCAATAGTAAACATGCTTTAGTAAATAACTCATACTTGTAAAACATCTGTGTATCACATTAATTTAAAGGATACAGAATTTTCTAAAAATAAGCAAGTACTTAATAGAAAACATTTTATGTCCAAATCCCAAATTAAACTGCTGTAGCCAATTTAGCATAACTTCAAACTCTTCCTGCCTTGCCTTCTTTTACCACTGTATCACATTCCCCCATAAAAGGAAAATCTCTCTTGATAATGTTTGATATTCTTTAGTCTACTGGAGCCAAGCATAACTGAATCATATTTTCATTATATTTGACTTTCTGCTTACTAATATTTGTACTATGTGACTAAGTTTCACTAGAAAAACAGTCAGGGTATCCAGCAACAGAAGTAGAATAGAAAGAGTACATTAAAAAAGCTTGTTTTAATAGTGTAATTTATGGACTTCAAAAACGTAAATCTTAGACTGACACACTCTTTCTAGTTTCTCAGAAGAGCACCTATGGATGCCTGCTGCACCAAAAAATTATAATATTTGTGTAGGTTTCTTCAACTCTGGCCTTAGTTACAAAGATTTCTATAGATATTACTTTTAAATAGATTTATAGCTTTCATGTCTTGTTTCCATGACCTTCCCAATTCAGTCACACTTTTGCCTCATCTTTACAAAAATGCCTTGGGTCATTTGCTTGTTTTAATCAGCATGGAATAACTCTATTTCAGTATACTCAGAGAGAGCTGAAATGTTTGAGAAAAGTGAAATAAATCCCATGTGTAACCAACAGGGAGGTATCGGGGTACCAAAACGATTTCTGCTTACTTCTTTTACCACAAGGTACTTTGAAACCCCAGTTCTTTTTAGGCCTTTATTCCTTGGAGAATTAAAAGAAAAGTGAGAATATTTGGACTTCTATTATGGGCATTTCAGTTGGACACGCTAAATATAAAATGTGCTTGGCAGTGAGTCAGCTGGATTATAACCTGGACAAGCATTTGTTGGGACCGGCAAATGATATTTTGATTCTTGTTCTGACACCCCCACTGAGTTTCTATCTTGCTCTGAAAAGCTCATGTGATGTCTTATTTTCTTTCCTTTTCTATTTTCTGTCTTGTATTTTTTATTTTTTTTAAACCTCATCAGTGTTGGGACTATCACATTGTAGCAGATTGTGAAGTACCTCACATAAACCTGGTCCCGATACATGATGAACACCATTCCCAAAGTACTGTATGTAAACATCTGGGAATTCTCAAAATTAAATTTCAGGGATCCAAAAATATTAAAACTTATTTTTCATATCTGTCACTCTGAACTAATATTTTCTTGGGAATTTTCAAAATATATTTGTTATATTAGAGCACAATATCCACCCACCATCAACTGCTAAAATAAAAAATTCCTTTTTCTTGTCAGACTACTCAACAGAAGAGCCTCTGAGGCTTTTGCTGGGTAAGAGGAAGAACCAAGGAAGGACACACATAAACATGGTGCTAAATTCTGGACATGGGATAATTCATCACACTGTTATAACTGCTTGCAGAATTGCCAGTGTCACCATTAGGAAGAGCCAGCATTTCAGCTGGAAAACAACTGTGGAATTCTGATATGCAAACTGATGATTCAAACGCTAATGAAGTAAGAATATTTCTTCCCAGCTCTTTGTCAAGCAGATTGTGCTATTGCAAGCATTATACTGAATATGCAGCAGATGTACAGAAGACAGGAAAAATCTTGAGATTTTTCTGAGTTTAATGGCATTTTCAGAGAACTCTACAAAAAAAAAACAAAAACAAAAACAAAAACAAAAACAAAAAACAAAAACAAAAACAAAAAAAATTTAAAAAAAACCAAAAAAAACCACAAATATTTCTGGTGTAAAAATGAGCTTCCAACTTAACATGACTTTTAAGTTGTATAAAGTAACAGAGTGTCTGTGTCAGTAGATTTAGTGAAAACCTACCATGTTACAATTGGAATGAAAAAATCAGCTAGCTTTATAAAAAATTTGAGCACCTCAGAAGTAATGATTAGTCTAAATTCAGATTCATTCTCCTCTCTGGGCTCCCTTCAGTTCCTCAGAAGACAAGTGAGATGGCTCTGACACCAGATCTGTCACTTTCACCAAGATGAGTCATTACAGACAGAGAAGTAGAAATCACTTTACTGATCCTACCAGCAATTTCATTAACCAATCAGTTCCCTGGGAGCAAGATACTCAGCCAAATTGAGCAGAATAGAATGGTTTATCCACAAGAGAAAGCAAATAGAGCCATTTTCATTCTTTGACCTAACTTGAAGCCATTGTGTTATCTTAAGAGAGCAATTTCACACAGCAGGACCCTGAGACGTCCATTGTGAATCATGACGGATAATCTCGCCTCGCACTTTGCAAAAAAAACCTGGAAGGCATCACATTCAAAACTGGGTAGCCTGCTTGTGTGAGCAAAGTCCCAGCTCACTGTGACTCCTGGGCAGCAGAAGTACAAACTCCTTGGGACATATTTGGATGTTCAGGTGTTGGAAGCAAGGTTGGCAGATGGGAAATGTGACTGCTTCCCCGCACATCAGCAGCAGAGGCACGTGGTTTTGCATTATTTAAATCTGGGGTTTAAATGCCTCACCTTAGCCCCAGCACTCATGCTCTCTACTGCAGGAAACACTTTAGCTGCAGAAACTGTGACCATTTGACATCTGTCCAGAATTCCCTGTGCTAATAATGTTTTATTACATTTTAGAGAACTCCCAGCAAGGGTCCTGCTACATAACTCCTCAGGACAGGTGGACACCAGACTGCAATAATGCACTACTATAATTTTTTATATGTTGGATTATATATGATGGCTATTACATTTTAATTACTATGATTATTTTACAGATATTGGAAGCATACATTTTGTCGTTGCAACTGTGTTACTTATTGCTTAATTGAAATAAAAATACCTTATGTATTTTTCCATGTTGGAAGAAAATCGTCCCCCATGCCCCCTAAAATTTGCACATTTATACAGAATTTACTACTCCTAGTGGAATTGTAACTTAAAGGATTGGGAAGCTCGCTATGACTGAACTCCTTTCTCTGTAAAAGAAAAAACACTGACTTAAATGTAAGCACATTGATATTATAGACTAGATTAGAAACTTCTCTTTTACCTTTCATTTATCACTGTACAAAGAAAAATCACATCTTGTAAAGCAATACAGATTTCAATAACAACTTCCAGATACTAATAAATTTGTTTTTCCCAATCACAGACTCTCTTTAACATTTTTGGTAAAATTTAATAATTTTTTACCACTATGCCATTTTTAGTATTAATAGAATTCATTACCTGTTGTAAGGAACAATTATACATAAAAAACTTAGCCTAGGTAGTAGCTCTGATTAGATGCCTATGGGGTCAACTGATATATTTTGAGTCATAATCTCTTTTGGTGACCACTGTTCACTAGATGAGAAGAGAAAAATTAGGTACAATGGTTTCAGCACCTTAGGGGAACATTACTAGAAGGCAAAACTTATTTTATGGCATTTCATATTGAAACATACATGTGAATACCTTTTATGCTTGTTTGGAGAAGATCATAGTCTACCTGTGGTATGACTGCTCATTTGTGTGTGGCCTTTGAGGCAGAGGATTTTCATTGTGAAGAAATGCTTGAGTCTGAAAGCTCTTCTTTAGCATTTTTTATTTGTATTACAAATCCAAATCCACCCCTTATTCATATAATTTTTGGGTTTTCTTAATAGTGCTTAGTGGTAGAACTGCATTCTTTGAGGGTAAAATGGAAAAATGAAAACATTAAAACCAGGTTTAAAACATATATCCAGTGTTCTACTGACAGCTATGACTTTAAATATTTACCTCCAGTTACACTACTTATAAAACTAAGCATTGTTATCACATTCTTGAGGTTTTCAAGCTATTGTCATATACAATTCTGTGGCAAGGCTGTAGAAATAAAACCTTTCCCAGCTCTTTCACTTCAAAATGAATTTAGGAAACTCTGGTATATTATTAAACATAAATTATTCTTCTTGCATTGTTTTTGATGTTATTTTATTTTCATGTCCTTGGATTAAGATTTTTATTTTTAATTGGATAAACCAATATTTAGATATATAATTAAGTTTGGACTCCGAGGGTTTTTATTAGAAACAGTAGAAATGTTTTATTATATTGCTTTTGGTGTGGGCTCGTGTTGCTGTTCCTGAATCCTCTTCATACTTGGAGATTCAGACAGATAACCTTGGTTTTCAGGCATGAAACCTACACAACATTTTTGTGTGGCCAGAATTCGCACAAGCAGCAACAAAGAAGACAGCTTTTCCATGTATTTAATGTTGAACAGGATTCTGAAAGGTTTGTTGCAGGATAATGCTACCTCCAGTCAAATGTCAAAAATATTTCTGAATTTTTATGCTTCTTGTCACTTTTATGAGATGAACCTAATTCTAAGAAAGGCTTCCTAAATGGAGATCTGTCTAGTGTTATGGGCTGCTACATGCAAAAGGCTTCATTTGTGTTAGCTATTGAATGACTGCTGAGTGATCAAGCCTGAGATTTGTCTCCTCTGTTTTTTAATCTGAATAAGTTAATGAAATTTTCTACTCATAGATCACAAGGATGTTCTTCGCATGGGTATCTTACAAGAAAAATAGAGTGGCAAGTCTTAAAATGCTGATGAAGTATTCTCTATGTTAAACATAGTACAAGCGAATCTCTCTTCATGAGTATGTGTATTTATTATGATTTAACAGACAGTTAATTTTTAACCCTAAGGAGAAAAAAAAATCTCTTTTGTGCTAGTAATAATATTACAAGAATTCTGAAAATTTTTAAAGGATTGAACCCTGTTAGACACACTGCCTCAAGGGTGAGACAACAACCATAGTTCTGTGTAGTCCAACCTTTCCCCTTTTTTGCCGTGTATGCACCAATCTGGATTTACATGATGGAAGATTTTGGCACGGAGATAAAATCTCCCTGGTTTGCCTCCAGAAGACCAGGATGCCACAAGAAGTTGTTGACAGAACTTCAATGTATCAGCCCCAGCTCCACCCTGAAATAAAATCTGGGACTTGCTAGAATTTAATTGACCATATTTGCATTTACACATGCACATGAATTTACTAACACAAATAGAACATTTCTGCATATGTGGACAACTGTCTATTGTTCTGCCAAGCATCTCTCTCCTCCAGAAAAAGGATTAAATTTTTTTTATGCAATGAATTTCTTTGCACTTGCATCCAGATGAATATACTTGAAAAACAGAATCCAAGAATGACAATGTAACTTGTAATGAGCTTTCAAGAAGAGGAAGTAGCTAAATAAAACTTAATACTTAGTTAAGTTTGAAACATTAAATGAATATGTCAGGACATTTTGAAAGTTGAATATCAAATCTTATTTTTGCAATTGATGAGTTTGAATTGATACATGAGTTTGAGTGTTCTTTAAGTTATCTGAATATGATTTTGTTTTTCTTAGTTACATTATTACTGCTACTAATTTGGGCACAGGTTGAATCTGTGACACATTAAGCAGGAATGAAGGCGTGGTACTTTGCCAAACAGAGCCTTCCATAATTAAAAACTGCCTACATCAGTTTTCTGCAACTGTGGCAAAAGAAGGAAAGTGAGAGACAAAAAAGTGGTGCTTTTAAATAAAACTGATGGTAGAAAAAGACAAAAAAATTATGGAAGCATCTCTTCAAGGCAAATACTAAACTACCAGACTGTTGACCCTCAGGTTCAACAACTGAGCAGTATTAGGTTCAACAACATGTAGAGTGATAGAATGTTATAGGGCCCTGACCCTATTGAAACCAATAGGAAGGTTTTCAAAGAATTTTGAGTGCTTTGGATGTGATCCAAAAAGTAAACGGATACTCCTGAGGGAGAGGTTTTGCATACCAAAATGGAATGTCATTTGCATTGTTATTGAATATGTCATTCACCTTAATATTAATGTATAGAACTAGTAGAGGTCTTTTAGTAACCAGAAATTATATTTCATTCTAGGCATTACTACATAATTACAAAGTACAGGAAATATTCTACTTTTCATAAGAATATGGCTGTTTCTTCCCTATAAATATTTAATAACATCTTATCTTGCAACACTTAGTAGATTAAATGGCTTTTTTCAAGTACATCTATAAAGTAACTGTAGCTTCCCCCCCCCCCCACC
>JANRGV010000056.1:661667-673106 GCA_024734035.1 Alethe castanea
TCCTATCCAGACACCTCGAAATCCCACCCAGACACCCCAGAATGCACCCAGACACCCCGAAATCCTATCCAGACACCGCGAAATCCCACCCAGACACCCCAGAATGCACCCAGACACCCCGAAATCCTATCCAGACACCCCGAAATCCTATCCAGACACCTCGAAATCCCACCCAGACACCCCAGAATGCACCCAGACACCCCGAAATCCTATCCAGACACCCCGAAATCCCACCCAGACACCCCGAAATCCCACCCAGACATCCCAAAATCGCACCCAGACACCACGAAATTCCCCCCGCATGTGTCTGACACCTCTGTCCGAACGCTCCTTGAGCTCTGGAGAGCTGGGTCAGTGCTCAGCCACCCCCTGGATGAGGAACCTTTCCCTTATACCCAGCCCAAACCTCCCTGGCTCCGCTCTCCTGAGCCAGAACCCTCGAGGGCTTTGCTCTTTCTCTCCCTCCCGTGTTTGTCCCTTCACCTTCCTGAGACCCAGCTTCCCTGGCAAGGCCAGGAACTCCCAGGGAGATTGGGGTGCTCCCAGGGTCTGGGTGCTTTTGATGCAAAGCCTTGAAGGCGATGGGGCTTGACCCCAAACCATTTCTAGTTTCAGGTATAAAAGCAAATTTCTAGCACTGAAAAGGATTTTTGTGCCATGCAAGTAAAAATTGAGAGTTAATGAGTAACATTGGCTACTAATAAATGCAGGGGATTCTGGAGAACTTTAAACCCCAAATAGTTGTCAAAATATTAACTCTGAAACACAGCTTCCAACTTCAGGTTAAGATCTTACACCTCTTTCTACCAAGTTTTGAGAGTCAAAACAATATAGATTTTTTTATTTTCCCAGTGATTATCACTTATTAAATCACTTTGAAATTATGTTTTTCTTGTGAAAAGCAACTTCCTTTTTTTTGGTTTTAAGAACAAATTAAAGCAACACATTAAATCCCGCGTGAAGAATGAAAAATGAGCGCTGTTGCAATATTCCAAAAGGGAAGCCTAATCGTGGCCCAGATTATGAGGCAGCACTTGAATAAAGTGAATTATGAATGAGAAATGGGGAAGAAAAAGGAGAATTCAAATGTTAAAATTCAATCCCGTGGCTGTGGTGGAGGAGCTCTAATAATTTAAATCGTTTTCCAGGGGTTTTAACCGGGGCTGCAGCTCCATGGCTGGGGCTGTGCCCTGCACAAGCCCTGCAATTAGTGGGACTCTCCCGACAGTTATCTTAAGTGCTGCTTGTGAGACGGAAACGCCGCTGCAGACAGACAGACAGACAGACAGACAGACACCCGCCCTGGCACTCAGCAGGGACCGGCCGTAGCGGGGTGGGCGACTCTTCTGTGCAATCCATGGAAGATAAAACAGCAGAGACAGTAAAAGCAATAGAATCCTGCACAAAATCAAAGGTGAACACGCTGGATCCTCTTTATCCACAAGCAGCTGTTCGTCAGTGTCTCATCACAGCTGTTTTTAGTCTCTTAAAAGGAAACAGCTATATACCTCACAATATAGAAAAGTAATATTTTACTGCCTTAGGTTGCAATGCAAAATGAAACCAGCAGTGTGTATTCTATCACCAGCTGTTTAATCCAGGTGGAACAGTGTTCTTTATCTCACCCAGGACCCATCCCTCATAACTGCAGGGAGATATCTTCTGTTGTTGGGCCAGGAATGTTTGCTTGTGTTTTTGACCAATCAGAAAGCATATTTCTAATGGCTGGAGCTGATGAAACCATAAAAGTATACAAAGAAGATGATACTGTGACTGAAGAAACCCATCCTGTCAGCTGGAAACCAGAAATTATCAAAAGAAAGCAACTTTAGTGCAGCAACATACTACTTCTGTAATTTTGTTTTGGCTTTCCTGAGAGAATTCAGTCACATTTTGTTCTGCCTAGAGCAGCAGAGCGAGAAGTCAGCTAAGTCATTGCTATTTCAACATGTTTTATGTTTTAAAATAAATTTTATTTGTCTTTAGGAATTAAAGAAAAAAAAATAAAGAACAGAGCTGCAGTGGCCAAGTAGGGAAGGGAAAACTACGTGGCACTGCCCTATACCTCTGTTTCCCCCTAAAACACTTGTGGTTGAAAAAGAGGAGGAGTAAAGGCAATAAAAAACAAATCCTAAAAACTGCAGACTGTAAGGGGAAAAAAATACCAAAAGACAACCGTAGAAAACACTAGAAAGGCACAAAGCACCTGTGGCTCTCCTGTTTTGGAGTCTGCTTCACATAGGAACCTGCAAATTGCTTGTTAGCTGCATTTAGCAGCAATGACAGGCCAGCAGAGCGAGGCCTGATTTCATAAAACCTTCCTTTTATAATTCTTCTACCTGTCTACAACACAGGATCCGTTTAAAGAGGTTGGAAAAGACCTCTGAAATCCAACCTGGGGACTTAAAGAAAATTCCCAGGCACCTCTCGAAAGCAGAAATCAGGTGGAATGAAGAACCCATTCCCTGCTGGAAAGACAAAGGACTCAGTGTCTCTCTCCAAGACAAAAGTGCTCGCTGATACCCACAGTCCTTGTGTGAGCAAACGGAGCAGGACACACAGAGACACGCATGGAAAAGGGAAGGAGAAGGGGAACTATTTTAAGAAGCGAAGCCAATAAATGCTGTGGGATGACAGAGCCTGGGCTCGTGCACAAAGGTGCCCCACAAAATCTCATTACAGCAGGGAGACTTCAAAGGGGCTGTGGGGCTGCTGTGAGGGAGCAGAGGGGTGATTCAGCTCGCTGCCACCGCTGGGGTGCTCCTGAGCCTGGGGCTGCCACCCCACCAGCCATGCTCCTGCCTCAGCCTGGGTGGCCAGCGAGGAAAACGTCACCTCACAACATGAAGGGGTTTTGAGGTGAATTTATTATCCCGCTGAACACAAGCTGCTGAGCAATTCTGCCAGGGCTCCTGCTCACATTCCTGTTTGTTTGTGCCAGACGAAAGATGTTTGTTCTTTACCTTCCTCCTCCCAGCAAAGCACAGACCTCCCCTCAGAGGGGCAGGAAAGGCTCAGGAGCAGCATGAGGAGCAGGCTGGGTGTGCTGCTGGGCACGGTGGCTCCTGTGAAGTGCAAACTCCAGAGACACAGGGAAGTTACAAAGCTGGGTGGCTGGGTTGTGTTTTTAAGGAAGGACAACTGTCACTCCTGAGTGATTGAGGCCACACAGCAAAAGGGACCGGTGAGCTGGGCTGGGCACAAAGCTCAGGAAAGCGCTTGGAAGATCTCCAGCAGATTTTATGGCATAGAAAGAGCCGTGTGAGCACTGCTGTGATGTAACACACCGCAGTGTGAGGCTGCCTTTGATCCCAATGGGGTAAACACCCCAGAACAATCTGCTTTTGCATCAGGGTGAGGAGCTGCACCCTCAGATGTGGATGGTTCCTGCTGCACTCGCAGGTGTGAGCGGGGTTTGTGCAGTGAGGGCAGCTCAGGAGGAGGAGGGATGGGAGGAGAAACGCTCAGGTGTGCCTGCAGAACAGCAAAGGGCTCCCAGGGACAGAGAGCCAGCTGTGCCAACGGGGACAGGGGCCAGCAGAGCGTCCTGCAGAGCCCAGCTGTGCCCCAGGCTGGAAATCCTGGTCCCCATGGCCCAGCCCCTGCACTGCTGTGCCCTCCCTGCCCTGCCCAGCCCCACTGTGACACCCAGCACCTCGGGGACACCCCGTGGTCACAAAGGCCCCTGTGGTCACAATGGTCCCTGAGAGCCCTGGGAGCCAGCCCTGCCCTGCCCAGTGCTGTCTCCTGCCTCCACCCTGGACAGCCACACACCCCGGGCCTCCATCACCAAGAACACCTCCCAGGTGGGTGTCCCAGGTGAGGGACACTCCCTCCCCATGTCCCCTTCCCGTGGGCTGCAGATCCTTGCCCCGAGGGTGAGCAGCCGGGCAGGTCCCAGTGATGTCAGGGAGATGTTCCATCCCATCCCTGCTGTGCAAACCCCGCTGCTGCCATCAGCCAGCTCGGCCCCCGTGGTGCTGAGAGCTCCCAGCAAACTGCACCTGCTAGTCCTGGGTGGCTCCTGGGTGGCTCCTGGGTGGCTCTGGTGGACAGTCCCCAAGCAGGGACAGGACAGGTCCTGTGCTCCCAGCAGCACCACTGAAACCTTCCTGCTTCCCTGATTACTGAGCCTTTCCAGCCTTTCCCCGGGACCCACCCGGGGGATTTGCTGTGGCAGACATCAGGCAGTTTGGGAGGGATTAGGGATCTCTCTACGTAGGAACAGGTGCAATAGGATTACTTGTGACTCTTCATTCAGGCACAGAGCTCTGGCAGGGCCATAAATAGCACCGGGACCTTAAGCTGGTGCTTCCCCTGCAAGGCAGGGCTCACGCAAGCAGGTGCATTCACCCGGGCAGGAGGAGGTTCCTGCACAGCTCCAGGTGCCCCAGAGGATGAGCAGGACCCCCAGGCAGGCAAATCCCAGGGCAGGAGCAGAGCCAGAGCTCAGCACGCCCTGCTCAGGACCTCACTGAGGGCACTGAAGGGTCCAGCCCAGCCAGCCCTGCTCGTCTTGAAGGCATCTGCATGACTTAGCAATCTGCCAGGGCAGCTCCAGCCTGCCCTCCACGCCCCAAATACAGGAGATTAATGACTTTAGTGCTGCTGCTGGGTGGGTGCACAGGCATCAGCACAGTCGTGTGTGTACTTGTCTCTTCCAAAGTGAGAATGGCCAGGAGCCACCAGCACACACGTGTGTGAAAACAGCAGCTTCTGAACCGTCTAAGTCCAGAGCAGGGGTGCACAAACCTCACTGAAATGGCTGTGCTGCTACAAAATCTGATTTTCAGGAGTCAAAATCCCATTATTTTATCCCCTGGGGAAAAATGGACTGAGGTTTCCTTGCAGCAGCGGCAGCTGAAGTAGCCCCTGTGTGATGAGGTCCAGCCTTTCAGCCATTTGACGTCTGCCATGGAGAAAGGAGTGACAAAAAGAGGTGGTGAACCTGTAGGGATGTGGTGATTCCCCTCAAAGGCTTTAAGGAGATTTCCAAACCACCTGCAGGCATTCCCCTTCTAATAGGTTTAGGAGCCAGGGAACAGAAATAGCACCAAGTACGTCACGGAAAGTAGGAAACCTCTTTACAAGGTTAAAAATAAGCAAACAGCTAAGGATTTATTTAGGACAGGCAGGAGTAGAGTGGCTAATTGCTGAGGGAAGAGGCAGTTTCCATTGGCACTGAGGTGTCGTCAATGAAAACACGAGAACTGAGTCATGCTTAGGTAACAGCAGCAGGAAAATCTCTGCAGCCAAGCACAGCCCTGGGTCACAGGTCACCCCGTGTGTGCCTTGGGGCTCCTGCCCACCCTTCCCCTGCAAAGCGTTCTTGCAAATGCTCAGGCCAAACATTTTCCCTCTCCTATGTGGAGCCTTCACATTTCTGGGGGAAAACCCATTTGGAGATTTGCTGAGAGCAATCCCCAGAGCAGGAGGAGGCTCAGGGAGGTTTGGGGTCCCTGCAGAGGGACCCAGAGCTGCTGAGCTGCTCCAAAGGACTGAGTCAGGTCCTGCCATCACTGCTGTGTCTTCTTGGGTCAGATTGTGTTCAGCCCTTTTCAAGGCAGGTTTGCCACGGCTGTGGTTGGTGAGCTGCTGGCTTTTATCTGTTATAACTGGGAGTCAAGAGAGAATCCAGTCCTTTGTGTCTCATTATTCATATTCCCTCAGCATTTGTCTAAAGTCGCTTTTGTATTTCCAGAGCATCATTTGAGTTTAAACTCCTTTTGTCTTTGAGCAGCTCCACCTCAGATTTTTGGCCAGGGATGCGTAAACCCCTGGCTCCTCAGCACTCACACTGCCCAGACTGCAGGATGGTGAGGGGTGGGGGCAACTGCCACACTTTTCTCTTTTGCTCCACAGGTGGCTGAAACACCAGAAGCCCCTGGCAAGGACCACACGAAAGCCAAGGGAATGGAGAAGGACAAAGCAGCGCCCGAGGTCACCAACCCGCCTCCCAGGCCGAGGAACCGGCCGCCCCCAGCTCCTCCCCTGGGCTCTCGCTTCGTGCCCGTGGTTGTGCACCCCGAGAGCCGCTCCCTCAGCTCCGTGGAGTTCGTGTTCTACCGCCCCGAGTGGCCCAACTCGCTGGCCCCGTTCTGCACCACGCACAAACCCTTCTGCGGCTTCCGCTTCCACGAGGGCACCAAGCACGGCCGGCCCCGCACGGACCTGGAGAGCGCCAGCCCCAGGAAGTGGCGATCCTTCCACCGCCCCAAACCATAGCTGCCAGCAGCCCAGCCAGGAATAAAGCCCCGAAACAGCAGCTGTGTCACTTGAGTGTCCCATCAGCGCCGAGGCTCGGCCTGCAGCCAGCAGCGGGCACAGGGAGGGGTGGGGAAGCTCTGCCGCTGCTCCCCAGGGAAATATGCAGAGTGGATTTTGCTCTAAAAACCCCGTCCAACTCGTCCTGTCGCTTGCTGCCCGCTGCTCTGGGTGTCCCAGCACAGGGCACCGAAGAGCCCAGCTCACCTGGCTCAGCACAGGCTGGGCTGGGGCTCAGAGCATCGCTGCAGGTTCATCTTGCACAACAGGGGCTTGGTGGCGAGGACAGAATTAGCACATCCAATTAGTGCTCCTCAGCTTTAATTCCTTTTCCGTAAGTGTTTTATGATTGCGTAATGCTGCTTTTTTTAGCAGCATTTTATTCCTAAATAACTGTGGTGCAGAAGCAATACTGGGCTCTATCACTTGTTAGATAACTGCAGTTGTGAGATATAAATTGTGTGTTATGGATAAACTCCCTGTGGGACAGACCCTGCAGTCACAACCATTCACTTCCAGCCAGGACCTGGCCCGTGATGCTTTCTGAGCATAATTTACCCCTGAGGACTCCTCAGAATGCTGTGTGTCAAAGTGAAAACAACATTGGATATGGTTGTATTTACATGGATAATTTTTCATAGTAATCCATCATCAGTGAAAATGGAAGCTGAATTTAACTCCACTGGCGTGAGCTGAGTTTGTAATGCAGCAGCCAGGACACACTGCTGGGGTGAGCACTGTGGGACAGTTTTGAGAAAAAACCACTCAATTAGCAGGACCAAGACTGGACATGGGACCCTGGGGGGAAAAGGCCCTTCCCCTTCCTGCTGGCTGCAATTAAAGCACTTAAACCTTCACCATTCAAAGCAATTATGTTTCTATATTTGTCTCCTCACACCAAATTTACCCTCCTGGTCTCTTCCAGGAGCTGAAGTGGCACTTCCACCTCCCTGAATTCCAGGCTCTAGAGCCCCTCTGGAATCCTCTGGCAGAGTGAGGTGAAGGGAAAGCAAAAAGCAGTAACAGAAGATTCAAAGTGGTTTTCTCTCATTCTTCTTACTCTGGTTCTGATGCAAAAGTTGTTGCTCATGTGACACCAGCCCCCCTCAAAACGATAAATGAAGTGGATTAAGAGATTAGCTCATCACAGAGAAAATTCCACCCTCCTAATCTCCTGCTGGGCCTGTAATCTGCAAGACTTCCCCATTTTACCTCATTACTATTTTAACCCTGAACTCTTAATGCCTGGCAGGAACCCACACCCCCCACCCAGCCCCATTGGCTGGGGAGGGATTTGCTGGGTACTTAAATGTCACCTTCCCCTCCAAAGAGGGTTTTGTGCTTTAGGTTTTCCCAGGAAGACAAGTCTCCATCACCTCTGGGATCTGTACAGCACCAGGAACTTCAGGTTTTCCTGATGACCCCTGCAGTGCTGGGCACGTCTGGACTTTGAAAGCAAGAAGCAGAATTGTGAGATTTATTTTTTTTTTAATTAAATTTCTCAAAGCCTCCATTTTTGGCTGCAAAGGGACCAGGACTTGGTGTGGAGATGGGGAACATGGATGGGAAAACCGTGGAGGAGCTGAGCACCACCGAGTGCCACCAGTGGTACAAGAAGTTCATGACAGAGTGTCCTTCTGGCCAGCTCACCCTCTACGAGTTCAAACAGTTTTTTGGCTTGAAAAATCTGAGTCCGGCAGCGAACAAATACGTTGAGCAAATGTTTGAGACGTTTGACTTTAATAAGGTAAATATTGTCCTTCCCACTCGCCCTGGGATCCCCTGGGCTGGGGCTGGGTGGGTGTGAGGGACAAACTGCTCTGAGTGTGCACAGCCTGATTTACTGTGGCCTCATAAACTGTAGAATCAGTTCTGGAAGGTGAAACATGCCAGCAAAAACTCTTCACCCCCTGCCTGCTCTGCAAGGACACAGAGACTTCTTCCAGAACTGATATTTTCCTTTTATAACAGTGGGGTTTTATCTGGCAATCTTTGATCCCTTTAAAATGAAGTGCCCTTTAATACTTAAACTCTGGATGGTGTGACAGTCTCTGTGAGGACAAGGGCTGCATTCATCAGGGACAGTGAGGGCTGCTGGCATTGTTTGAAACTGTAAATGGATTGCCCTGGGATTGATTTTATTCCATGGGATAAGGAGCTCCCTGTGGAGAGGCTTTGCAGCCCAGGCTGTGGCTGTGCTGGACCCCAGAGCAGGGCAGGCCTGGAGCAGGGATTTGGGAAGGCAGTCCCAGAGCAGATATTTGGGAATGCAGCCCCAGTGCAGATATTTGGGAATGCAGCCCCAGTGCAGATATTTGGGAATGCAGTCCCAGTGCAGATATTTGGGAATGCAGTCCTAGATCAGATATTTGGGAATGCAGTCCCAGTGCAGATATTTGGGAAGGCAGTCCCAAAGCAGATATTTGGGAAGGCAGTCCCAGTGCAGATATTTGGGAATGCAGCCCCAGTGCAGATATTTGGGAATGCAGCCCCAGAGCAGGTATTTGGGAATGCAGCCCCAGAGCAGATATTTGGGAATGCAGCCCCAGTGCAGATATTTGGGAATGCTGCTCCCCCAGCTCAGGAGCTGTGCCAGGGAAGCAGATGGATGCTGCGTCCCCAACAGGAAACTGCATCTCCTCTACTTGCAAATGACCTGAAATTGCACCTCCTGGGAGATGAGGAATCTATTTTATGGCAACCCAAAGGGCTTAGTGGCATTAATCCCATTGACAAAAATGCAAATCAGGCCCTAAATCCTTCAGGTGCTTGGTTTGTGCCTTGGCCTTTCCCTTGCTCGCTGCCCTCTGTTTGAACATATGCCTGGAAAGGGAATTGATGCACAGGAAATCCTGCTGGGGATGGGGCTTAGCAGCTATTTGTACCTAATCTGGCTCCTGCAGCAGTGGGATAAAGCAGATGATCTCCTCTGGAAGCAGCCCTGGCCTGAGGGCATGCCTGTGTTCATGGGCTAAACCCTGATTTTTGCTCTGCCCATGGCAGTGGGAATCATGGAATCATTGAGGCTGGGAAGGGTCCCTGAGATGATTGAACCCATCCCATGTCCCCAGTGCTGCTTCCACACATATGAGCACTGCCAGGGAAGTGCCACAAACCACAGCCAGAACCCTTCAGAGCACCACGGGAACGCTCTGGTGGGCAGGATGGGTTTGAACACCCTGCTGGGAGCTGTGGGCACCACGGGCAGTGTGTGGGGGCAGCTCGGTGCCCTGTGAGCTCCTGGCAGCAGCGTTGCAGTGCTGCCACCAGCCTGGGTGCAGCTGGCACCGCAAACACCACGGTGTGAGCTGGGGTGGGCAAACACCCGCCAGCAAAGTCAGAGATAAAAGGGTTTGTGTACAGAAACAGGTACAGAAATGGCACAGGGACAGAGAAACACCTTCCCAGCCCGAGGTGTCAGCTGTGCTGGGGTGACTCCTGAATTGACCCCTCTCCTGGAAATGAGACCCCCCTGGCAGGAGAAAGGAGCTGTAGGTGTGTGCTGGCAGGATGAGCTTGGCTAGTTTATCAGGGTTCACCTGCATAAACCTCTCTGACCTCTGAATTCCCACTGCTTTGGGCTGCTAATTAATGCCTGGCATGTTAATTCCCTGAGCACAGGCCAGCTCTCAGTCCCCAAGCCAGACCCACCCACCCAGTCCGTGCCCTCCCGACATGTCACGGCCCAAGGATGGGCTTGATGATCTTGGAGGCCTTTCCCAGCCTTAATGATTTTATAGTTCTATAATTATACAACATTTATGCACAGATCAAGGTGGAACCTTGGCTTTAACCACTGTGCTCCACCAGCCCCTGGTCTCAGGGTGGAGGCACCAGTTCCAGTGGGGACTTCCATAAGTGACCAAGAAAATCCCTTACTGCCTGACACCCTGCTTTTAATCTCACCTTAGCTTCTCACCTTCTGCTTTTAGGATGGCTACATAGATTTTATGGAATATGTGGCAGCCCTGAGCCTGGTGCTGAAGGGGAAGGTGGATCAGAAGCTGAGGTGGTACTTCAAGCTCTACGACGTGGATGGGAACGGCTGCATCGACCGGGCTGAGCTGCTGAACATCATCAAAGTGAGTGGGCTCAGCTTTTCCACTCCTGCCACAGATGGGCACTGGGTGCAGGGAGCCAGAGGGGCTGGCACAGGAGCCTCCAGCCCAGTGGTCAGTGAGCAGGAAGTGCCCAAACCTGCCTGCCCTCCCTCTGCCTCCCACACCCCTCGGACACCCTGCAGCCCCTGGTCCTCTCCTGGCAGGTTCTTTAACCCTGTTCACTGAAACTGGGGCCCAGATAAGCACTTGAATTTAATCTAAGGGTTTTCAGAGGTGAATGGCTTCTGGCTTATCCCAGCATGCCCACTAAATCTCATAAAGCATTGCTTGCCTTTTTAGGTGATTTTAATCTCCAGATTTTTAGGCAGGACTTATTCCTTTCGAAGCCTAACTGCCTGAAAACAAGTTTTAGCCCTGAAAAAGAGTTTGGCCTCTCATGTCTGGTCATTTGGCCACTTGTGATGGACACACAAACCTGCAGAGCCCTCAGTGATTGCCTGTGCCCCTCATTTCCCCCAGGCCATCCGATCCATCAACCGCTGCAACGAGGAGATGACGGCAGAGGAGTTCACAGACATGGTGTTCGACAAAATCGACATCAACGGAGATGGTGAGGCCCTCCCTTGGGCAGTGCTCTGCTGCTGCCTTCCCCCTTTCTGCCCTCCAGCTGCCAGAGCAGCTCCTGCTGCTGCCAGTCCCAAAACAGCAGGGCGGGGAGAGCTGGCAGGGGGGGTGACCCAGTGAAGGTTGAGCTCCCCATCCCCAGAGGGGACAGTGCCCACTGCCCCTCCTGGGTGGGCTCTGTGCTGGGCCTTGAGGCACAATGCACCGTGCTGGGAGCCCAGTTCCAGTGCTGGGAGCCCAGTTCCAGAGCTGAGAGCCCAGTTCCAGTGCTGGGAGCCTAATTCCAGTGCTGGGAGCCCAATTTCAGCGCTGAGAGCCCAGTTCCAGTGCTGGGAGCCCAGTTCCAGTGCTGGGAGCCTAATTCCAGTGCTGGGAGCCCAATTTCAGTGCTGGGAGCCCAATTTCAGTGCTGGGAGTCCAGTTCCAGCGCTGAGAGCCCAATTCCAGTGCTGAGAGTCCAGTTCCAGTGCTGAGAGCCCAATTCCAGTGC
>JANRGV010000056.1:733217-746773 GCA_024734035.1 Alethe castanea
CCCCAGCTCTGGTTTCAGTGGCCCAGGGCTGGCACGCTCCGGGCGGGGGCTGGGCAGGCAATGCCAGCCCCGCGGAGCGCTCCAGGTGCCCCAGCTCTGGTTTCAGTGGCCCAGGGCTGGCACGCTCCGGGCGGGGGCTGGGCAGGCAATGCCAGCCCCGCGGAGGGCTCCAGGTGCCCCAGCTCCGATTTCAGTGGCCCAGGGCTGGCACGCTCCGGGCGGGGGCTGGGCAGGCGCCGGCCACGCCGCGAGTGCGTGCTGGAGGCTCGGGGAGGAGAACTGCCTTGAAATGGGCTGGGAGGGAAAGGGAGCTGCCCCTCCTGCCAGAACACCCCCCTAGGAAGCGCCAGGACATTTCCAGGACATCTGATCCACTCGGGCACAAGCTGCTGTGGGTGGTGTCACCCTGAAGCAGCCGAGGGAGAAAGGATGGAAAAAGGGAAGCCTAAAGCCCAGCAAGGCACGTTAAGGGTCTGTCCTATTGAAAAGAATGAAATAATGCAGGTTTGGTTCCTTTAGCCCGGCTGTGCCTGCTGGGCTGGGCCCGCAGGAACCTCCCCAGGCCGTGATGGACACAGGGTGAGGAGCTGTGGCCACTTGGCCGGGCTGTGGTGACCCGGTCACTGTGCTGAGCTGAGGAGTGAGTGCTGCCCTGGACAGGGCACAGAGGCACAGCCCCAGCTCCCCAGCACTGTCCTGGTTTGTGGAAGGGATTTTGGGACAAAACACTGAGCCAGCCTCAGCCCCTGGGTGAATGTGGCACAGCCCTGCCCCGAGCTGCACCCTCGTGGGTCAGGGCACGGGGAATTCCATGGGGTGGGGAAAGGAACTGGGGGGGAAAAGGAAAACCAAATTTAAGGGCAAATCCTGAGCCTTTGCTTTGCTGTACAAGTGGTGTTGAAGGGATTTGGGACAAGTGCTCTGCTCCAGCGCTGGGCTGGGTGTGGAGCAGGTCCTGAGCTCTGTGCTGGGCAGAGCTGTCCCTCCATGGCAGCACAGGCCAGGCCCAGCTGTGCCCACAGCTGGAGCTGGGCAGGGGCTGCAGAGCGAGCCTGGGGTCACAGGGTTGCTGCACTTTGGAGCCAGCTCCCAGAGTTATTGGAATTCAGAGCTAAAGTTGGTCAGTGGCATCTCAGTTCAAAGTTTTATTTGCTTTCAGAGCAGGTTTTCAGAACAGGAATTGGAATTTCGTCAGGAGTTCCTGAAATGCTTGTAAAGGAGATCATGGTAATTAGCAAAGCCAGTGATTTAAATCATCTCTGGAATAAGGAGGCAGTTTGCTGGTCAGGTTTGAATTAAAATGGGAAATGAAAAGATTACGTGGAGGAAAACCACTCTTATTACTGATATCATTAACCTTGCAACTGAGACAGTTGTCAAAAAGTTACAACATGAGACATAATTTCTTATCCCTGACAAAACCCTCCCAAGTTTTCCTGCCTGGCACAGCACAGTCCTGCAGCACAGGGCTCCATGTCCTGCTCGTGTGGGTGTCCCTGGGCATGGGGAGCAGCAGGGTGCTGATGAGCTTCTGGAGAAGAGATTTCTCCACAGTAATGTCCTGGAAAAGAGATCTCTGCACAGTAATGTCCTGGAGAAGAAATTTCTGCACAGTAATGTCCTGGAGAAGAGATTTTTTGCACAGTAATGTCGTGGAGAAGAGGATTTCTGCACAGTAACGTCCCCTCCATCCAGGCAGGGGATGTCCCGTGACTCAAAGCACGACTTCCTGCAGGAGTTAATGGTGTTTGTTTTGCAGGGAATGTCTCGCCCAGCCCTCCGAGGGCTGCGGGCACAGCCTGGCCCAGGTTAGCTCATGCTGAGCTGGAGAGGAAGCCGAGCCCTGTGAGCATCCCCCTGTCTGTCCCACTGATCCCAGACTGCTCCAGTGGCCATTTCATTTGCTGTGCTGCAGTTTTACCATCAGTTATAATCACAATCTCCATCTCTAACACATTCCCTCCCTGCTACCCAGGACAGCGCTGGACAAAGCAGCCTGGAGCTCTTCCAGCCTCCTGACTCCCACCAGGGCCCTGGATCAGGGATCCCCAGGCACTGCCACCCGCTCACAGCTGGTTTTTTCCTTTCCCATTTCCATTTAAACTTCATTACCCATTTCCACGGATATTCTGTAAACGAGCTTTTGTTCCTGTTAGAACTCGTGGAGCCTGGAATCGCCGGTGATGTTTGCTCCGGCAAGCCTGGGCTCGGTGGGAGCCGAGGGGTTCGCTCCCTCCCGGCGTGCAGAGCCGTGCGGGCAGCTCGGGGCACGTCCCATCCCTCCCTTTCTCTTTCAGACATTCCAAAGTTTCTTCTGGCTCCCCTCGAGCCGCCGGGGCGGGGGCTGGGGGAGGAATGCAGCGTTACCGCATTGCTGAGAGGGAGCGCCCAGGTGAGCCACACCTCAGCCCGGCTTCCACACACCGTAGCCTCAGGGACTATACTTTAATTTCTTTTTTTATTATTATTTTTTCCAGCTCTGTGTGTCCCCCTGGTCCTCAGCGTGACGAGCCTGTGTCACTCGGGGTTGGGATGGGAGGGGGGTGACACCAACACCAACGCGACACCTGGAGTCACCTGGGTCCTGCTGAGCCCTCACCAGGCTGGGAGGGGAGGTGACTTTGGCGTTATTTCACCCAAGTAAAAAAAGTTTTTCTGAGGATGAAAAAGCTGTTTTAGCTGAAATTCAGCGTGTGAGCAGCGCCGGGGCAGTGGCGGCTGCGCTCTTAGCAGTCCTCACTTCAAGCAGGCTTTAAAAAGTTTCTTACTTTGCTGCCACAATAAAATAATAATAAAGCTATGCTGCGGTTTCCATCAGTCCTTTACAGGATGAGGTGCTGATGGTGTCGGCTGGCGCTGAACTCACCGTGCCAGCCCTGCCCGGGCGGGTGGGCGAGCAAAGCCCGCTCCAGGCAGCCCCGCTGGGTTAAGCCGAGCCTAGCTGGGCTCTCCCCGCTGCCCTCGCCCGTGCCCGTCTGGGAGCTGGCATGAGCCATGCGCCAGCAGGGTGTGGATGTCTGGGGATCCCTGAATCACTCCTTTATCATCACTTCTCCGCAGGTGAGGCAGCTGCGTTTAAAGCCTGCGAGGCTCCTGCGAGAGCTCAGAGGCTCTCGGGGCTGCCGGGGGGACACGGGGACAGCGCCGGCACCGCGGGGCACAGGGCACAGGGCAGGTGAGCTTTGGGGCTGCTGCTGGCAGCTTTTCCTCCCCCGGGCTGTCCCACGGGGCTCCTTTCCCTGCAGGAGACACTCACGGGAAGTTTTTATGGATTTCTGGTTTTCCTGGCGTGAGGCGAGTTTGGATGCGGGATTGAGTCTGAAAGAGCAGGGCGAGGTGGGGCTGGAGCACAGGGAAGGGGTGGCTGGGGCTGTACAGACTGTGTGTGCTCACTCCATCCCTTCCCTTCCAGCCCCGCATTCCCTCCTGGCACCAGCGGGGCTGGGGCAGGGGCTCGTTGCTTCACAGGCAAATTCAGTTTGAGCATCTGATTTTCCTCTTCATTATTCTTGATTTTCCCCCCATCTCATTCTGTGTAGATTAGTTGAAAGTGTCTCCCTGTAAAGTGAGAAGGAAGGAGGACCTGGACTGAGCTTTTGAACCGATATTTTCTGCTTTTTCAGTCTCTACAAACTTCCCCAGGTGTGTCTGTGGCCGAATGGAGCCTCTGTGCCAGCTGTGGCCGTGGGCAGTGCTTGTCCTGCTGGGTAAGGCTCACACACAGCGCTCCAAAGGAGCAGGGGTGCAGCTGCCTAAACAGCAACGCTGCAGCTGGGAGATTTGGTTATGGTGCTGGGGGTTGGCAGGAGGCTGCTGCTCTCTGTCCTGAGCAGCAGGGCTGGCTCTGGGAACAGGGGACATCAACCTGGGCTGGCTCTGGAGACAGGGGACATCACCAGGGCTGGTCAGTTTAATGGGCAAAGCACAGAGCATCCCTGCAGCCCAAAACCTGGGGCCAGGGCAAGGAAGTGTTTCAGAAGTAACTCTTAGTACGAAGCACTATTATTAAAATAAAGGTACCTCGGGGTGAAACACCCTTCTCTTCGTTGGGGAGGTTGTCCCAGGCATGGCCTCGTGGTTTGGTGCAGCAAACTGTTCTGGGGGGCTGGTTGGTGTCTGTGCCTCCCTGGCCCCAGCCCTGATCCCTTTTTGCTGTTCCAGCTGCCCCACAGCTGCTGGGAGCACAGGGAGCCTGTTCCCAGGGCGCCTGCTACCCTGCCCCCGGGGACCTGCTGCTGGGACGAGCCCCTCACCTGAGAGCCTCCTCCACCTGCGGCCTCAGCCAGCCTGAGACGTACTGCACACCCCATGGACAGGTACAGCCCTGTACCCCAAACCCCCCTGTGTCGCTCCACGCGCTAGGGTCACCTAAAATAACCACACAGACTTTCTTTATTGAGAAACCGAACCACATTTTATAGTGTGGTTCGCAAACTGCAAACAGGACAGCGGTCTGTAGGGCAATAGAAGAAAACAAAACTTTTTCACAGACCATGAGAATTGTTTTTCATTGTTTTTCAGTGGACACCAGGTGCTAATCTTGTTATTAATTCCTTTTTGTTTTTCCCAAATGTTATCATCTTGGGAAAGGCTCAGGTCGGAGCTGAGAAACTGCCTCAGCCTGGGAAAAGTTTCCCTAGCTTGAGAAAGAGAAAAGAGCTCCGAGCCTTGCAATTTTCAGCCTGGGCCTTCAGTGGTGTCCACATCCCCAAGGGATGGGAATGCCTTCATCCCTCCCCTCCTGCCCCACTGGCAGGGACGTGCCCAGGCTGGGGGCTCTGAGCCAGGCCCGTGGGAGCTGTCCCTGCCCGTGGCAGGGGGTGGAATGGGATGAGATTTAAGGTAATTTCCAACCCAAAATAATTCTGTGGTGCTGGGGGTCATTGCTCCACCTGCAGTGTTCCCTGGAGCCCTTCTCTGTCCTTGTGGGAGAGGAGCTGAGCGTGAGGGCAGGGACAGGGCACGGGCAGCAAGGTTCTGGCACGAGCAGTGTGTGTGAAACACCCCAAACCCTCCTGTCCTTGGACCTTTTCGTTATAAACTAAACTCGTATTTTACTTGTCATAAGTGGGAACATTTCAGGCTTTTCACAAAGACTTGGAAAAGCTGCTGAAGCGAACAACTGTTTCCAATCACTGCTGTGTGGGGGCAGGAGATGCTGCTGGGGGACAATGCTGCATCCAGCTGCACATTCCCAGAGCTGCCACCGAGGCACAGGGAGAGTTTGAGGGTAAATCTGCCTGAGCACAGAGCTGAGAGCTGCAGGGGTGACGTGTCCCTGGTGGGAGCACTTCCTACAGCCTTGCTGGGGCTGCTGTTAGCCCCAAAGTGCCTTGGGAGGTCCCGAGGGTTCAGTGCAGGACAGGCAGAAAGGGTCCTGGAGAGATGCTCCAGAGGAAAGGAGGTGGCAGCTCTCCAGTGGGGCAGTGCTTTCTGAAGCAGTGAGTCAGCCTTCTGCTTTTAATTCCCCTGCAAACCCCAGGCCAGGATGTGGCTGTGAGTGGATTTGTTGTGGAGCCAGTGTTCTGACTGGGCTGGAGAGGTTTCCACTCGTCCCTGAGCTCAGGGAGGGGGCAGCTCCCAGCCCAGAGGGGTGTGAGCATCAAATCCTCCTGGATGCTGGGCTGGCTGCAGCATCTCTCCTCCCTCAGGTCCTTTTCTAGGCTGACAGCCACAGTCAGGCATTTCCTCCACTCCCTTTTTCTGGAGCTCTTCTGCTGCTCTCAGGGATCAGGATTTGTGCTCACCACACAAGTATACTATTTCCCGTGGCTTAATTAGTTTTTCCTTCCAAATTTCTGCTTATAGATGAGGAAAATTGCTCATAAATGTGCCTCTGAAATCTTCATTTAACAATGACTTTTGGCAGTGGCTTTCATTTGAAAAGCGGGCATGGGGGCCTTGTGCTTGGGAAGTGAGTGTGATAAAACCCTGACTAAGCTGCTCATCCCAACAGCAGCTGGAATGGGCTGGTGACCCTCTTTGCTGACCCTCGGAGCTCTTTCAAAGGCATCACTGTGATCCTCTGCATCATTTGGAATCTTTGAAGTGGAGCCTAGCCATGTCTGCTGGCTGTGCCGCCCCTGGAGCAGGAGTGACCTGCAGGGTGAGGGTTAGGCAGTGAGGGTTCTTGGAGAAAGGCAGGGAGCAGGGCTGCAGTGCTCTCTTCCAGGCTACAAATCCCCAAACTGCTCGGTTTTCACATCCCTCATCCCTTACAAGTACCAGGGTTAAAGGGGATATAGATCATTAACATAATTTACATTGAGTTGGATTCTCCAGTTCTAGCTCTGGGAATGAGGTCTTTGCTTCCTTACATTTTGCTCCTTTCCTTGATTGAAATGAGAGATTCAGAGTTACTGACAGCAAATCCCCCGATTTCTGTTCTGCAGCTGTAATTGCTGATGGAGGTTTGATTATAGCAACTCTCAACTTGGGAGAAATCCCCACGGGTTCAGCATTTCCTAATTTTCCCCTCCCTTTCCCTACTTCCCTAATTTAAGCAAAACTGAACTCGATTTCCCTATTCCCATCCTATAAAAAGCAAGCACGTTTAATTTATAGACTCCCAGGACCCTTTTCTGGTTACAAGCCTTGCTTTTGTTCATTTGCCAAATAGGTACAAATCCGGAGGTGGTTTTGCAACCTCAGCAGAGGGCACGAGATGAGGGGTTGCTGTCGCTGCTGCAGTGCCCTGCTGGCCCCAGGGCCCTCTTTTGCAACTCTGGTGGTCACTCATCAACCTCAGCCTCTGCTCCATTGTCTGCCCCAGCTGCAGATCCCTCTAACCTTTATACTTTGCACTCCTGATTGCTCCATCCCCGGTGGGGGCTCGGTGAAATGCAGAAAGGGCACTCAGCACTGCCATTTATAGCACAGGGCAGGGTGGGAGTGGGACTAGGCAGGCCAATGCTCTGCTCTGGAAATCTGGAATCTGCTGGGGAGGGAAACTGAAAATAAAACAGGAAAAGAAGCGAGGGTGGGTTTGGAGCCTGGGAGGTGCTGAGGGAATGCTCGGTGTGAAAGACTGTGATGGACTGAGGTGTGAGTCAAGCCAGTCAACACTTCTCTCCTTTAAGTATAGAACATAACTTATGTAAATATATATGTTACATATGTAAATATATATATGTTACATATGTAAATATGTGTCTTACATATGTAAATATGGGTATTACATATGTAAATGTGTACGCTGTATATTTAAATATGTAGGTACATATGTAAATATATGTTATATATTTAAATATGTATGTACATGTGTAAATGTAAATGCATGCCCAGCGCTGAGGAGTGGGGAGCAGCTCCCACTGGTACCTCCAGCCAAGGGGAGGCACAGGGTGGCTCTCCCTGAGCATCCCTGTGAGATCCTGGAGGGCAGGAGAGGAGGCAGGAGGGGAGCAGAGCTGCGTCCCTGAGCTGCTGGTGCTGGAGCAGGCTGGGGGGTGTGGCTGGGGCTCCTCACCCTCCAGCCCTGGGACACTTCTGGTATTGAAAATGTTGTTTGCAGAGGATTTTCTGCAAACATCCATTTTCTGATGGATGGTGGCAGCTGCCTGGCAGGGCTGCTCTGCAGCATCTCTGGAGCTTCAGCACCGACTCCTCTTCGGCTGCTTCCAAAAATACCGGCCAGTGTCTGCCAGGAGGGAAGTGCCAGACAGGTCTGGAGCCTGGCTGGTGCTCACATCTGCTGGGCCACCTGCCTGAGTCGCTCAGGGAGCTCGGAGCCCACCCCACAGGCTGGGGCAGGGGAGGCTGTGCTGCCCACTCACCTTGTTCCACACCCACAGCAAGGTTTGCAGGGACCCTGCATCCACATGAAACAGCTGGGCTTGGATGGGACCAAAGCATGGCTTCCAGTTGGGGTTTTTCTTCGTTGAGTCAGGGGTTTGCACTGGATAATTAGCGCTCCTGATGGGCTGAAGGTAATGCAGCCACCACAGCCTGCTGCTCAGTGCTTATCTCATCAGGCACGCCCTGCTCTTTGCTGCACGGATGTGCCCCTACCTGCCGAAGAAAAAGCCTATTTCCCATTATTTTTTCCCCTCCTCCCTTCCCTGTATCTCAGTTTTTTGGCTGCAGATTGACACATGCTGGAGACATCTCGTCACTGCCTGGCAGCTGAGGCAGCAGGACCCGTGTGGGGTGTGGGATAAGCTGGTGCAGTTTGGGGTTTGCAGCCTGTCAAACCATCCTGGCAGATTTCAGATGAAGTTCTGCTGGTGTGAGAACAGATGGGGTGAGGAAAACAGCTCCCACTTGCTTGCTTTTCAGCAAGGGAAAGGAACTTCATTTCCTTGAGCCTCATCCCTGGGATGTTTGTCCAGCTCGTGTCTTTACCCATCTCTGCTGCCCTCTCTGAACCTGGGCTAAAGCCAAGCTGGGAGCAGAGCCCTCTCTCTGTGTTTTGAGCATAACCTTGGAGCTGATTTTGAGCGGCATTTCCAACCAGCCAGGCAAGGAAGTGACGTTGGTGTCATGACAAAGAGAACCTCAGGACCAGGCTGGGATTTTGGGGTGTCCTTGTGGGAACTGGACTCAGTGGTCCTGTGGCTCCCTTTCAACCCCATGATTCTGTGGTAGATCTGTGTTCCAAAGCTGAATCCCAGTTCAGTTTAGTGAATACCAGTTGCTCACTGGGAAGTTTAGCCATGATGACAGAGCCACAGGAACTTCTGCTGCCTTTTCCCGTGGCAAATGTATGGATTTCTTCCCAGGCATGACAAGCCCTGCTCCACGAGCCTGGCACAGCCATGTCCTGCAGATAACAGGGCTGGAATAGAGATTGTCCTGCAGAAAATGGGCTGGAATGGGGAACTACACAACTTGGCTTTGCAACTGCCTTTGTCCCCCAGGTAACTGAGAGCTGCTGCTCACCCCATTGTTTAATAACCCAAAATCTCGGTGTATGTATAAATTTCAGATTGTTCCCAGATAAAATTGGAATGGCAATTGCTGTCCCCATGGAATACTGGTTGTGCAGGAGCTGCCTGGTGGGAGGCTGAGTGCCAGGAGCCTGACAGACAGTGCTGAATCCCTGCCACGACCTGGGACCCCCGAGGTCTCTGTTCCATGGCTCAGCCTCCCTTTCTGCTGATGAATTAGTGCAGTTTATTTTGGGCCGAGCTCCTGTGCCAGGAGGTTTTTATTTCAAGGGCTCTCTGCTCATGTTAAAATGGCAGCAGGAGCTCCTGAAATAGCTTTGGTCAGGGGCCATCAGGTTGAAATGGTGTGAGATCTTCAGGAGCTGGGTCACAAGGCCAGGCCAGGAGGAGAGCAGCACAACCCTGCAGAACTGTCACTTGGGCATTTCCAAGTTGTTCTTTGTGGACTTTCCCCCCTTCCATTTATTTCTGCGACATGACTCCATTTATTCTGAGCACAGCAGTCTTCCCTCCCACAGAGCTGTGTTGTGAATTATCTTTCAAAAGTCTGGAATGAGTTTCCCTTAATCCCAGAAGCTCCAAACCCCGTATTTTGGGTGAGTCCGGAGCAGCTTGGAGGCACAGAGGGTGAGAAGTGATTTCCTGGCAGCCCTACCAGCTCTTTTACCTTCCTAAAATGGCCCTGGCAGCCCTTCCCCAGCACAGTTCTGTGCCTGGCAGGGAGGGGAGGACGTGCAGGGAGGCAGCGCTGCCCCAGGGTGGCTGACCCAGAGTAGAACCCAAAATCTCCCTTGCCATTTATCACATAATTGCCATTTATCACGTAATTGTCATTTATCACATAGTGCTGCAGCCCTCTGTGTCCCTGGCCCAGCTCCCAGGGATCCACTGAGCCTGGTTAAAAAAAAAAAAAAAAAATACATGGAAAAGAGCTGGAAAAAGGTACGTGCTGGTAAATCTCTCCTCATTTTTGGGCTGTCATTTTTGGTAATTCCCTCTGTCCCAAGGAACTTTGAGACACATAGTCACAGTTGGTAAGAGCAAACCCTGCTGTTGTGCAATACAGGGGTTTCACAATTTACTCCAAGGACGTGAAATGAATTTGGCTTCCAGTGTTAATTTTAGTCTCAATTTTAAAAAAATGAGGAAAAAACGGGAAAAAAAAGGGGATTTTTGCACCCAGCCAGCCCTGGGCTGCCTGGGAAGGGTTTGTCTCACACAGTGGAAGCCACATCTTGATTTAGCACCACGTTGGAAGTGGGGCTGCAGCTGCACTGTGGCTGCTGGAGAGCTGCTGTCCTGCCTGTGTGAATGATCTCATGAGCATGCACGAGTCACTGCTAATGAATAATTTAGCCGAGATTAACCTTTCCCCTCGCAGAAAACCTTCCTTTCTCCTTTGCTAAGCACAGTCAGAACTGGTGGGAAGTTTAATCACCATTGGCAATTGTTCAGTAGATTATTTCTGTGGATAATTCCTGCAGCTCCCTGACAATTTGCTGTTTGTGGCCATTATCTGAAATGAGCTCTGCCTAGACCTGATTAAATTATTTGTGATTCTCACTGGTAGAGCCAGGGAAATTGCATGATTATATATTTTCAGTGCTATGTTTGCTTACTTTGTGATATTGTTATAAATATTGTAGTTTGCCAACTCCTGTGCCGGGGTATTTATAGACAGAGAACATAAAGATTGTGGAAAATATGGAAACAGATGGGTTTCAAGGGAGGATCTCACTGCACCCAGCTGGGGAAGGGTTCCCAGGCCTGGGACAGAGCAGACTCAGGTCTGGGCTGTGATAGGAACGAAAGCACAGACTAATTTTTGTAAACCACAGATTAATTTTTAAAGGGGAAACCAGAAATTGTGGTGTCACCGTGGCCCAGTGGCTGCCACCTCCTGAGCACAGACCTGTCCCTTCCCTGGCCCTGCTCAGGGCTGGATTTGGCTCCTCTGTTTTAAGCAGCCCGTGGAAGGTTTTAGCAGGGGGGTGGCTGTGAAGGGCTGCTCGTCACTTGTCACCCCTGCTGTCACTGAAAGCTGATTCCTCACTGGGCTCCCAAACCTGCCCGTGCCCCTGGTGTCACTGCAGCCCCTGCCAGCCCTGCCAGGGGATCTCATTGCCCTCCCTGTGCCAGCTGTGCCCCTGCCAGGCCCTGTCCCCTCCTGTCCCCCAGACCCACTCTGCGCCCAGGGTGACCTTTCTGAGCTCCTGCCATCTCTGGCAAACTCTGCTCCATGCTCCCTAATCCCTCAGGCTCTGGGATGTGTCAGTGTGACAGACCTGTCCCACTGCTCCATTTGGGAGCCTCCTCTGCTGCTCAGGCCACTGACAGCTCAGAATCCCACAAGGTTTGTGTTGGAGGAGAGGATGCAGTTCCAGTCCCTGTCACGGACACTTTCCAATATCCCAGGGTGCCCCAAGCCCCATCCAGCCTGGCCTTGGACACTTCCAGGGATGGGGCAGCCACAGTTTCTTGGGGTACCCTGTTTCCCACCAGGCTGGAGGTGCTGAGCCCTTCATTTCACGCCCTGAGCAGAATCTTTCCCCTGCCCAGTCCCTGGCGTGTGCTCCACTCCAGGTGCTTCAGTTGGGGCCTCCTTGTGTCCCCTGGGATGCTGCTGTGGGCTCTGGCACCATCCCCTAATTCCCCACCCATCTCCCAATTCTTCATCATCTCCTGATTCCCCATCATCTCCTAATTCCCCATCATCCCCTAATTCCCCATCTCCTCATTCCCCATCATCCCCTAATTCCCCATCATCCCCTAATTCCCCATCATCCCCTAATTCCCCATCTCCCAATTCCCCATCATCCCCTAATTCCCCATCTCCCAGTTCTCCATCATTCCCTAGTTCCCCATCATCTCCTAATTTCCCATCATCTCCCAATTCCCCATCTCCCAATTCTCCATCATCTCCGAATTCCCCATCATCTCCTAATTCCCCATATCCTAATTCTCCATCATCTCCTAATCCTCCATTGAGAATTGGCATTGGGATTGGGATCAGGATTGAGGCCAAGATTTGGGGTCCAGATGGGAATGGTGGGGAGGGGGAATGAGGGGACTGGGGCCAATATTTGGTTTAGGGTCGGGATTGGGGTCAGGATTGCCCATCCTGCTCGCCCACCCTGTGCTGCCTCTCCCCTTGGCTGCTGTCCAGCCCTTCCCCACTCCCGGCTCTTGCTCAATCCCTCCCCTGCTCTCTGCCCGCTCCCGAGCCAGCTCAGGAGCCCCGCGGCGGTGGCTGCTGGTGCCTGCAGGGAGTGTTGCCTGGTCAGTGACATTTTGGGTATTTGTTTGCTCCCTGGGGACAGTTTTCTCCCGTCCCCACATTCCCCGTGCTAAATCTCTGTTTGCTCCTTGGATTACTTGCACAAGTGAAGGGCTGAACTTTGAGCCACTCGACTTCCACCCCCTGGCTTCTCACCCACTGCTTGATCCTGCTCTGCTCCCTGGGGAGGGCCGAGCATTGCCCGGAGCCCTGGAGAGGAGAGAAAGGCTCCTCTGTCCCCCAGACAGCCCTGCTGTGAGGAAAGGGCAAACCAGTCCTGGAAAGCTGCAACAGGCTTTCTATCGAGTGTTGGCGTTGTGGAAACCAGGGGGTTTGCTTAAAAACCCACAATTTTGATGGTTCGCCAAAAATCGGTGTTAGTCAAAAGCATTTTGGGTTTAGTTTTTAGTCCATAAAACCTTGAGTTGTGGTTTTTACCGAGGTGTGGAGAGGAGCACTTGAGGCCTGTGTTGGCAGTCTCGTGATCGTGGTCCTCCATCTCTAACTGAGCTGTGCTGATGCTCCTTGGTCCTTATCGCTTGCACCCTGCCCTTCCTGCTCATCCCTGAGCCCTTTACCTTTGGCATGCTGGGATGGTCACTCCTGCTGTCCTTTCTTTTGCAGTGGAGCATGAAATGCTGCAGGTGCGACTCGAGGCTGCCCCACAGCTACAACGGGCACCGCGTGGAGAACGTGCTGTCCTCGGCTGGCCGCGCGCGCTGGTGGCAGTCCCAGAACGGTGAGGGGCACAAACTGCTGCCAGTGATGTGCCTGAGGGGAAGAGGGAATGGTGTTGAGTTCTGTGGTTAGGGAGGGAAGAGGAAATGGCTGGCCTGGCTGGTTTTTATTGTCCCCAGAGCGTCCCTGTGACGGTGCCTGTCTGTGCCCGCAGGTGTCGAGCGCGTGTCCCTGCAGCTGGACCTGGAGCAGACGTTCCAGCTGGACAGCGTCGTGCTGCACTTCAGGGTTGGTGTCTGTGGGCAGCTCCTCTGCCCGTGAGGTGTCACCCCGTGGTGCCAGCCCGTGTGTCTGTCTGTCTGTCTGTCTGTCCGTGCCCGCAGTCGCCGCCCGCAGCGATGCTGATCGAGCGCTCCGTGGACGCTGGCAGGACGTGGCAGGTGCTGCAGTACCTGGCCTCCGACTGTGCCACCGCCTTCCCCCGCGTGCCCCGCGGCCCCCCCGAGGGCTGGCAGGACCCCCGGTGCCAGGAGCTGCGGGGACACCCCGTGCACGGGGGCACGGTACGGACGGGGGGCAGCAGGGACCCCACTGTGGCCCTGGGGTTGGGGTGGGGGGAAACCTCGCACACCTGGTGAGGGATGGAGGGATGGAAACCTCATACACCTGGTGAGGGATGGGGGCGATGGAAACCTCGCACACCTGGTGAGGGATGG
>JANRGV010000056.1:808313-818630 GCA_024734035.1 Alethe castanea
AAGTGTGATTTGTTTCTTTAATAAATTGGCTTTTTGCTTCTCTTCTGCCTGAAGGAAGTTTGTTGCTGCATCCTTTTTGCTGCTCACCTAGCCTGGAAGCAACAAGGGCCTTCCCAGCAGGGAGGTCGAGCTCACAATTCCTGGGTTCCTGAACAAGGATGTTCCAAGCACAGCATCCCTGTGCTTCCAGCAGTGTCAGTCCTTGCCCTCTTCCCAGAAAGTGCATAACAACATCCAAGTGGTGCCTGCAATCCAGGCTCCCAGGAGGAACAATTTTCACATTTGGACACATCCTCAGGATGGAGCCAGAATGGAAGCCATAGATCTTAATCCTCTCTTCCAGTCTGTGAAGTTGGGAGGAGGAATGGAGTTTTTGGAACGCTCGTATTTTGAAACTGGGACTCAAATTTATTGCTTAAGGAAGGCCTGTTCCTTTCTGGATATTGATTGTCCTTAGTGTGAGTTCCCTGGCAGCTGCTTTGGGAGGAGGTGTGAGGTGGATCCATAAGGTTCACAGATTTTCCCCACCCAAGTGCTAGGTATTTGTTGTTTGGCTGCGTGGTTCGGAATCTTGCATCCCGTATTCCTGACAATCTGTGCCCTGCATATGCTCCTGGCTTTGTGGGGAGGTGCCACCATCAGGGGTGAACCAGAGAGCTGAGCTTCAGCATGGGGGGAACAGAAATATGCTCAGAGGAGTGATGGTTTCAATTGAAAATATCGAAAATATGGAAAATATTGAAAATCAAATCCCACTGAACATCCAGCTGTGATCTGCTCCCTCTGAGAGGGAGAGACTTTGCACCAGCAGGGAAAGGAAGCAGCAGCTTCACAATCCTCTTTGGGGTCCTGTGCCATTGTCTAAGGGGGTGAGGTCTGAAAGGGGCCAGGTCTGAAAAAAAGCTGGGATGAAAAGAGGGAAAACAGAGCTCTGTGAAGTTTGCACTTCAACCACCTGATGGAAACTGCTTTTGATTTGGTTCAGTCACAGATGGAGTCTGATAAGCCAAATTCAGGGATACTCAGGTGTGTGGCCAGGAAGGAGGAGCTGTAATTTTTCTGCCCTGAGATCATCTCCTGCACTTTTCTGCAGGCACAGCATTAAAAAAAAAATTTTTTTTTTTTTTTTTTTTTTTTTTTTTTTTTTTTTTTTTTTTTGCTATTTCAGTGTCATTCAAGGTTTTATTTTTAGATGCTCCTTCCACCTGAAAGAGCCACACAGAGTTCCCTCAATAGTAACAGCCTGCTTCTTTTCCCCAGAGCAGGGAATATCTGTGTGTCTCCAACGTGCACAGGGTGTCACATATTTCCAAACGTGAGGACACCATTGGGATTTATTGTCGGGGTACTGAGCAATCCAAGTTTCCAGAACTTCCGACGGAGCTGCCCATTTTTGGAGTATCTGAACATTGGGACCCACTCATTTTCCTGCCTGCTGTGCTCTCTGCTGTTAAAAATCGCGCCTTCTGACTCTGTTCTTGGGAAAGTTTCCCTCCAGGTGCTGGAGTGATTTGGAGGAAAGTGCCGCAGTGGGGCTTGGTTCGAGGAGCGCACGGAGAGCCGGGATCCTGTGGAAAATCTCCCTTTTCCCCATTTCCCTACTTGGCAATGCACTTTTCTCAAGTTTTCTGCCTTTCCACCCTCCCCCACTGCCTCTCCCCTGCCCTAGCACAGGTAACCACACATTTTGATGGAGGTTTAATCTCCTTCCTTCCTTCCTTCCTTTGCAAACCCACCTCCTCCCTTGCCCCGGGCGCTCCGTCAACTCAAACGCATCGCAAATCAACCTGACAGTGGAGATCTCCCCTTGAGCAACAGCGCTGCGAGTTTGCTGCTGCTGATCCTCAGATACGGAGGGTGGGGTGCATTTTCCACATAAAACCCAGTCGCAGCTAAATGGAAGTAAATTTCCATTCCCCATCCCCTTTGTTTCCAGCTCGGCTGTCAGCTCAGTGGATCCCCAGCCCCGGGAGGATGCACAGGATGGTCAGAGCTGCGGGGACAGTCCTGCGGCTGTGTTTGTCACCTTCCCAGGCATTTTTCTGGGATGTTGAGCTGAGGAACTGGGGCTATCCAAGAGGTTGAACTCAGCTGCACAGACCAGCCGTTACTTGTGATGCCCAAATGGAATGTGAGAACAATTCCACTCCAAGAAAGTGGGAAAATTGTCCAAGAGAACAACCTAAGGAGTGGTGTAATTTTCTTTTTTATTCCCTTTTGCATGTTAGAAGCGTGAGGAAGTCACAAACGTGCTGCTGTGTCCTGCCAGAAACACAAACCAGGGCAGCTCTCCTGTTCTGTAGGACCCAAATCAGCTGCACTGATCTGGGACAAAGGGCTTGTCCTCTAAACCCTAAAATCTCCCTACATCTTATAGGTACAATATTATGACTATTGCAAAGGGAAAAGCTGAAAACTGGCCCTAGCTGGTGCTGCTTTTCCAGGACTTTTCAGGCTGGGGGGAGGAGGCAGCTCCTGGATTCTCATGAAAACAGAGTAGACACACCATGAAAATGTGAGCGTTGAATTCCTGTCCTTAGAAGCCTGGCTCTTACCCTTCAGGTGCTGAGAGCCTTTGCAGAACTATTTCCTAACTCAGCTAAGTCAGAGAAACCTCTCTGATTCTGTGTTTGAGAGCACAAAAGGGTTTGTTTGTCAAGACAGGGTTTGTTTTTTCTGAATGTATCACCAGCAGTGCATGGCTTTAGAAGAAATCACTCGTGTCGGTAGAAACAGAAGAGTTCAGAGACAGAAACAGGAGGGAAAGGGACAGAAAAGGAGAAGAGACTGCTCTGGGTCACAAAGAGCTCCGTGTGAGTCTCTGAACACAGAACAGAATTGCCAAATCCGCAGCTGAGCCATGGCTTGGGGAGCAGAGTGAGCCCGAGCGCAGAACCCCACTGCACTCGGGATGTGGGGCTGCTCCCATCACCTGCACTCAGCCAGGAGCTGAGCACTTGCCATGCTTGATTTATTGGTTTTATAAAATGCAGACTCTTTAATGTTCAGTGCTTGGAGCACACTGTAATTTTAGCTGCATTATTACAGTTGTTGACCAATGTATGAATTATCTTCAAAGGCTTGGAGCTCCTCTGAGCGAGCTTTCCCATTCCAAAGACCCAGTCAAAGGAATCCAGGAAGGTCTGTTCTTTCAAGGAAAGACGTGTCACAGGTTGAATGTGCAGGAATGTTCTGGAAACACATTCAGCAGGAGCCCTGGAGAAAGCACAGGGGTTATCTTCTTTCTCAGAGCTGTGATCAGTACAACTCCCAACACATCATTTTAATGCCTTAGAAAGGAGTTCTTAGCCTGAAGATGCTGCAGTGGGAGCTGCTGGAAGAGCAGCAGAGGCTTTGCTGAACTCCCTGGGCTGGCAGCCCAGTGCAGGGCTCAGCCTGGGCCAGCACAGGGACATTTGTGCCCCTTGTCCCTGCCTGGCCTCTCCTCCAGCACACTTGGCCTCCAGAAGTGTCACGGGGAAAGCCATTCCCACCAGAATTACAGGCACTTAAACTCATTTTTGGAAATTGTCTGGGCACAGCCTCCCGAAGAAATGAGATGGCACAGAACCGATTAAATAATGTTTATGCAAATACAAAAGTTGTCAGGGCGTTGTTTTCTGAGCCTTCAAGATCCAGCTTGTCAGAGGCTCCTGGCTCAGTGTCAGCTTTCCTGAGCTGGGCTGAGCCAGCAGCAGCTTGATTTTGGGGGGGGGAACAATTGCCAGAGCCCTGCAGAAACCCTTCCCCAGTGAGGAGTGCATCTCCTTCCCACCTTTACAGGGCTTTTATTTTACATTGTAGGGCCTCCAGGCTCCCCTCCCACAGCTCCTGCCCTGCTGCACCCCAGGAGTGCCTGGTGCCCTCCTCACCTGCAGCTCTCACCTGCCCTGCTCCTCAGAGCTCACACAGCAGCAGCTGCCCCACCTTGCTGTCACAGTTTGCTCCATCCTGGGCTCAGGGTCGGCTGCTGCAGCAAGATTGGCCTTGTTGGAGCTGGGATAATCAGGGAATTACTGACAGGGGTTTGCAAGGGCCCTGGCATGCACAGATTCCTGCAGAGAGGGCTTCAGAGGCTTTTGGATAAACGGGACCATGCCAGGAATAGCTCCCAAAGATATTTCAGTGCATTTCTAACCAGGTGAAAGATGTTGGGATGAATCTTAGTAGAAATATTAACAAATCCTGCCAGAACACCTCTGTCACAGCCCAGTGCTTTTCCCCATTCCGTGCTCTTTGGTGCATTTTGGGCTTGCAGGCAGGTGACTCCCAGTTCACAAACAGCACGAGAGCCACGGGTGCCATTACTCATCAGAGGAAATATTTGTGCAACTGCTCAGATCTGAGCATGTATTTGCCTGTGTTTTTGTGGTGCTTTGTCTGGATACTCTTTTCAACACGACTCCATTTGTGCAAGGGCTCCAGGAGAGGTTTGGGAGACGCTGGGACTCGTGGGGGCCACTGGAACCCATTCCAAGCCTTCCCTTGAACAAATGTTTGCAGATCCTTTCCTGCAGTGTTTACCCAGTCCTGACCTAAGCTTCATTAGCTCAGCAGATTCATTTTCCTGCTCCAGTACCTCTCTGGCCAGCTGGAACCACGGGATATTTTCATGTGGTGTTTTTCCAGGGGACCCTGGGGAAAGTCAGTCACTGGCTGATAAGGAACAGAGAGTGTAAAAACCTCCTGGTGTTGTCTGTGCTGATGAGCCCCTCACAGGGGGTGATTTCTGGTGCCTCTGCCAAGAGCAGTTGGCTCCTTCTGAGATGCAGCTGGAATTTACAGGGCTGAGTCAACTCCTGTAGGTTTATATGGATTTTATTTTCCATCTAATGCATTGCCAGTGGTGTAACAGACCTGGAGTGACATCAGTGTGAGCAGAGAGACACTGGGAATGTCCCAGTGACAAATGGGAGGGTTGGTACAACTTGGGATGGGATAAAAAGCAGCTCCTGAAGTGAAGGGGTCACCCTGTGGGGCCACAGAGGGAATTAAACAGCAGTGAGCTCTTCACCAGCACGGTGCAGAGATCAGAGCTGGGGATTTCTGGTGCCTCCTGGAAAACACAAATCAGGAATCATCTCCAGAGCTGCTTTTTGCCATTTTTCAGTGGCTTTGCCCGAGGTGGCCACTGGGGAGCCAGAATGGCCAGGGCTGGGAGCTGAGCTGCTCACACTCCCCTGGCACAAACCCAGTGCCTGCTGATGCTGGGTCTGGGTTTGCCAGCTGGGGATGAGATCAGAATATTCCTGATGCCAGAACAGGCAATGCCATGGAATGGAGCCTGACTGTACCAAGGTTCTGATGGATGGGCTCGCCCACAAAACCCCAAATATCCCTTCCACAAGTGGATCTCCTGTAAGCCCAGTTAGCAGCACAGGAGTGGGATTGATCTGCTCAATCTTTGTACATTTTTACTGCTCTGAGGAGCACTTCTGTGATGCCAGGAGAATTTCATCTCACAATTTTTCTATGAAATGAAAAGTGTGCATTTCAGGTGAATATTTGAATTAGTTTAGAACTGGATAAATCAGAAAAGTGGGGCGTAGTTTGCGTTGTCATTTATATTTGGGTTTTTTAAATGAATCATTATGGTTTTGGCCAGCAGTGAGAACAGAAATAAATTCTGGGATGTTCGGGTTCCACTCCTCAGTGGGAACCAGAGTCAGGATTTAGCTGGGATGGTGCTGAATCTCTGCCTGGATTTGAATCTCCTGTCATCTCTTCCCACTAAACACCCGGTTCAGGTTTAGGCTTCCGGCTTTGGCCCCTGTGCACCTCCCAAAATCCCTTTCATCTCCTGCAATCGGGAGCCCGGGCGCTCGGGGCGCTCCCATTAAGCGAAATGAAAGGTGATGATTTCCATAAATAGAAGAACTTCCAAGAGCAGCCCCGGGCCCAGCCTGGCCACCCACCCCGAGGTGCCCCCAGAACCCACCCGGCACATCTGGGAGCCGAGAGAGGTTTGAACTTTCTCCCCGGAGATGCTGCAGATAGGGGAATGCAGGGCTGGGAGCAGGGGGTGGCAGCTCTGCTCGCCCAGCCCCGGGCACACCAGGCTTCCCCAGCCTGGCCCCGGCGATGCTGAGCACAGACAGACCCCTAGTGGAGCGCCAGGAGCTCCCTTCCCATCCACATTCCTTTATTTGTTTATTTGGAGGAAGAGAAAGCAGGATCTGAGTGCTGATCCTTATCTGCCTGCTGCTTTCCTTTGGTCCTGACTCGCCCCGAGCAGTTCTGGAGCTTTATCGTGGGAACTCTGAGCTGAAATTGGGGGATATTTTCATAGGAATACAGATTCTCTTTCTGGAAACCTGATGGAACTCAGTGTTGCCACCGAAATCCAGTTGTGCAAAGTCACAGCTTTATCTGTGCTGAGGGAGGGAGGTTAAAAATGGCTTAAACCAGAGAGAAACGGGATCAGCTGGGAGACAACAGAACAATGAGATAATTCCAGAGGGAGTGCTCAGCAGGAATTGTCCAGCAAAAGGGAACAGGAGAAGCTTCTTGGTCAGTTTGGCTGCTCCTGGTTCTGTCCCACCCAGCACATCTGTCCCCAGAAATGGACACCAAGACTTCTCTGAGCGGAAAAAATCTCATTTTCACACCAGCAGCTCAGAAGCCCCAGCGTGGGGCTGGGATTTTGGGCAGCCAGCAGAGCATCCCTGGTTTCTGCCAAGCTGGCAAATGAAACTGAGCCCCCTCTGCCACCCCTCACCAGCCTGGCTGTCCCTGGCACGGCAGAGTTTGCCCTCAGAGCCCAGAACCCTTTGTTGATGGTGCTGGAGGCAACAACTGAGGGTGGCAAAGGGTGCTCCATCCTCATCATCCTCAGCCCCAGACACTTCCACCCCCTTTGCTGTTGCTGTTTTCTCAGCTGACATCTGGTCTGAACAGGGACAGGGATTCACTGAGCTTGTCTCAGGGAAAGGGAGAAAGGCATTAATAGGATAAATCAAGCCCAGTGATGAGAAATCAGGGCTGCAATTAAAGCATCGTGGTGGCATCAAAACTCTGAACTTAAGACAGAATTAAAGCAGTTGGTAGCACAATTCCAGGACATTTATTTTGTTGCCAGTGGTTATTCCTTGGTGCATTTTTCTTCAGTGAATTGAATCACAACTAATTGCACAATAATCACCCAGGCCCAGAGTTCAGATAATGTTGCCTTCCTAATACTTTGCAGAAATGCTGAATCCATTAACTATCTTCAAATGAGATTATTTTTTTTTAATTAGCAGGATCTTAGCAAGCCATTACAGACACCATTCGTGCTGCCACATGGAACTTTCCCGTTTGCTTAACACTGCAAGGGGAAAATTATTTTCAATCAATTCCAGTGCTGATAGGGTTTGCAGTTTGCTTTCAAAGTCTGAGAATAAACAGAATTTTCTGACAGGTGAGCAGGCCTGTCTTTGCTCAAGTCATCATTTCCTTCCTGGTGTTTTTAGGAGGCACCTGCTGGTTCATCTTGGTGAGTTTTGGGTGCAGGGAAGCTTTTCATTGCAGATTTGCCTTGGCTTTCCCTTGGTGCCTTTGTCTAGGAGCCAGTGTGGCACTGATCAGCTGGGCTTCATTTCCTGCTGCCAATTCCCCTCTTTGCAGAATTCCTGATGAGCCACACCAGCATTTCCTTGGGTAGCACCAACTGCAGGGCTCAGCCAGCAAAGGGACGTGAGCCCTGCCCTCTCCATCCCACCCCAGGGAGAGACTGGAATTTCTCTCTAAAACTCCAAAGTGCTGGCAAGGCAGCCAAAAAGCAGGGAATGAGGAGCTGCAGGCAGGGTGGGATCAGTGGATGAGGAATAAACAAAATATTGTCCTCACATGCTGCAGAAGAATGGATTTATAGGTTATGACATTCCTAAAATATCTTTATTTAATAATGAAAACTTCATTATCCAGCCCTGTGCCGAAGTGTTGCCACGGGCCTGCAGCAAGTCCCTGGGAAGATCTTTCATTTTGACAGAAGTTCTAAATTACAGCATTAGAGCTCTGATGGAGAGGAAGTTATGGCCTGCCCTGCCTGGCCAGGGAAATGAGGCACACGCTGCTGGCACAGCGTTATTGAAACCTCATCACTGGCAATATTAAAAACCAAGCAGCACAAAAGTTTTTTTTTTTTTCTGTCTGAGCACTGGGGGCAAATTAAATGATAAACCTTGAGTGTTTACCAGAGTTTTACTATTTTATTAAAAAGTAATTCATCTTTATTACAGCCAGGCTATTATGTTCCACATCATTAAGGGAGCAACGCGTGGAGACCCTGAAGCTGATTAGGAGAGGAGCTCTCAGAGCACAGTGCTTTGTTGGTAGCACAGGTGCTGGAGCATCTCTGTGGCTCTGTGACCTCCTGAAAGATTTTGTGGGAGGTTTCAGAGCTGGGGAGGTAAATCCAGGCTGTGCTCAGCTCCTGGCTGTGTCCATCCTGGTGTCCAGGGGTGTCCAGGCTGTTGTTTGGATCAGATCCATGATCCAGGGCAGGGAGGTGCAATCCCAGCTGGGCTTCCTCTCCAAGCACTCAAAACCAGTGATTAAATCACTGAAAGAAAATTCCCACTTGGATTCCTCAGCAATGCAGACAGGCAGTGTGGCTGGGAAATCCATTCGTTCCTTCATTCCTCTGGCTCTGGGAGAGTCCTCGTGCCACAGGTTGGGTTTGGCTTTGCAGGCTGGGTTTGGGCTTGGCTTTGCAGGCTGGGCTTGGCTTCGCAGGCTGGGTTTGGGTTTGGCTTTGCAGGCTGGGTTTGGGCTTGGCTTTACAGGCTGAGTTTGGCTTTGCAGGTTGGGTTTGGGTTTGGCTTTGCAGGCTGAGTTTGGCTTTGCAGGCTGGGTTTGGCTTTGGCTTTGGCTTTGCAGGCTGGGCTTGGTTTTACAGGCTGGGTTTGGCTTTGCAGGCTGGGCTTGGCTTTGCAGGCTGGGCTTGGCTTTGCAGGCTGGGCTTGCCTTTGCATTCTGGGTCAGGCAGAGCCAAACCCACA
The DNA here is from genome assembly GCA_024734035.1 of Alethe castanea. Classification (NCBI taxonomy): domain Eukaryota; kingdom Metazoa; phylum Chordata; class Aves; order Passeriformes; family Muscicapidae; genus Alethe; species Alethe castanea. The sequence goes on from JANRGV010000056.1 coordinate 817,295, forward strand.
TCCCAGCCCGACCCCAGGGCTGCACCAGCTGCTGTGCAGGGAGTGCAGGAAGCCCAGCCAGAGGTGGGTTTGTGGGTGTGCAGAGCCCCCTGGAGCTGGGTGAGCTCCTCCAGGGGCCTGTGCAGGAAGGGAGCACAGGGGATGCTCAGAGGGATGATTTAAAAGTAAATCTCTTGGCACTGGGGCTTGTGTACACTCAGGTAAATGAGTTCAGCCAATTTACTTAAAACTATCCAGGTAAAACTGCTTGTGTAAATGACTGGAATTAATGTAATATCACTTAAACATATTAATATAAATATTAGAACGTTAAATATTATAATATATTAACTTTATCCCTACACAGACAACCTCTGAAAGTAAAACAAATACTTTTTAATCCACTTTGAGAATGTCCAGGCCGAGAATTTCAGCTCTATTAAACCACAGCAGTGGCAGCAAAGCAAATGCCAGGATAATTCCATTGACTTTCTTCACTTTAATTAAGTTATTCCCATTTCTGACAACCCTGCTTAGAGGCAAATTTGGACAACCAGAGGAAGAGGCAGGTGGGACTGGGCCAGGACACGCTGGGGGTGTTTGTTGTGAGATCACTTCTGTCCCCCCAAGAAACACCCGTGGCAGAATCAGCTGCACCATTTGTGCAGCCCGGGAGAAAAGAGCTGCCAGGAATGCCCTGCTCAGGCTTTTCAAACACAACAAAATCCCCCCAGTCAAACACAAAGGCACTGAAAGGAGCCGGCTGCTCCCAGAGCTGCTCAATCAATGGGCTGTGAAGAGACCGAGGTGATAAACCCACTGTGCTCAGGGCTAATTTTATGCAATATAATATGTTCATAGGATTAGTCTATTTAAGAATAATTTTAATCAAACTTTTTAAAATGCAAAGCCGTTCTGCACTACTCATTTTCAATATATGCCTTTAAACAGATGAGGGAGGCAGAACCAGATCCTTATTATCCATGCATAATTTAAACAATATCATCAACCCAGTATTGATTGCTGACTAATGTGCTTATTAATTAATAGATATCTTTGTGTTAAATACATTTTTCAGAGCTGTTCTGGGACCGTTTAATAAGATAAATGGGGAGTTGCAGCACAGTACTTTGTCATTAAATGCAGAAGTTTTATCAGGAAGGGTTGGGAAGCCCTGCCTGGGGTGGCTTTGCTGGAAGGAGCCACACGATGGCCACATCCCAAACAGGGAGGTGCAGTGCTGGGATCATGTTTCTAAAATCAGAAGGGAAAAAAAGCTCCTCTTCTCTTCTCTCTTCTCTCTTCTCTTCTCTTCTCTTCTCTTCTCTTCTCTTCTCTTCTCTTCTCTTCTCTTCTC
>JANRGV010000056.1:831029-849833 GCA_024734035.1 Alethe castanea
AGCCCCAATGCCCAGCCTGGCCTTGGGCACTGCCATGGATCCAGGGGCAGCCACAGCAAATCTGGGACCCTGTGCCAGCCCTGCCCACCCCCCCAGGAACAATTCCTGCCCAGCATCCAACCCAAATTTCCCTTCTTTCAGTTTAGGAACATTCCCTTTGCCCCATCCCAATCTGTCCATGTTAAAATTCCCTCTTTTCTATCACCCACTGAAGGATGTCCATCCTTCCTGAATTCCCATTGTTGGGGTTTTTTTTGTTTGTTTGTTTTTTTTTTTTTTTTTGTGATGGTACCAGAACAAAGAGCAAAGTTTGGGGTTCTCTGAGCACATTCCTGCTCCTGCCCAGCTCTGCTCCCCTGGGCTGGAGCCACGCTGGGATTGTCTGGTCACGTCCTGCCAGCTCCATGGCTGGCCTCCCTCTGCTCAGACAGCATTAATTACAACTCAACAATTAGCAGGAAGTACCTGAAACCCCAATTAACTGTGATCTATAACTGTGGTGGTCCAGATGAAAAAAGGGAGCAAAAAACCAGAAAAAGAAAAAAAAAAAAGCAACAAAAAACCACCAAAGAGAAGCTGAGAAAGCCTTAATTAGATTTTCACATTTGCTGCCCAGCAGTACCTTGGAGCAAATATTATTCCCAGTGTCTCCCAGTCTCCAGTGTGAGGCAGCTCCTCCCTCCCCCTCGCTGTCTGGGTGATATTTCCTGCTCCATCAGTGCGATTTGGATTTTGCCCCATCCCTTGCCAGCTCAGGACGTGTCTGTGTTGATGTTGATGTTATCCACACAATGATCTCCCCTTCCCCTGTCACTTTGCATCGCCCTCTGGGGCAGCACAAGCTCAGACAGGAGCAGCAGCCTCTGCCTTTCCCTTTCCCTTTCCCCCATTTGTGCTTCCCCCTCTTGCTGGAAGTGGGATTTAAATGAAAGCACGCGTTGTGCTCCTGCTCCTCCGCTCCCCTGTTTCCTAAGGCAACCAATTTTACAGATCTGGGAAATGGAATCAATGTGAAGGTGGATTGTCCTTATGAGAGCCTCTTAATATCCCAGGAGAGCAGGCTTGGTGCACCAGGATTAAGGGAAGGGAAAATTACTGAGGGCAGGGCTCTTTGGAGGGCTGTTTGTGGGCAAATATTGAAATGTGGAAAACAGGATCCAGGGGTTTGTGTGGCTTTAATTGAAACCGTTTGTAATCTTCATTCTCTTAAATGACACTTTTTATCTTCCTTGGGATCACATGGTGGGCTCTGCTGCACACTGAGTTCATAAAATATACAAAAATTCAGCGTTCTTTGGAGAAAATTCATTTTGAGTGATGGGGTGGGGATGGCAATTCAAATAATAACGCTGAGTGATATAAAAATGAGCCATTTCAGAATGTTAAAGCTCTGCAGAGCTCTGTGGCCACCACCAGCTCATTTCCATTTCGCACGACAACAAATTCTCCAAAACTCAATGAAAGACTTGCTTATTTCTGAGTAACTTTTTTTAATTGATTCATTGAGGACAAAGTTTTCTGGCTCGCTCCAAGCATTCCCTGTGAGTGGGAAAATGTGTTTGCTCACAATTATCCCTCGGTGCTGGTGGTTTCATAACCAGAGTTCATTAGAAATGAAAACTTAATTGAATTAGGCTGGTTGCCCTTGGGGGAGCAATCAGGAGAGGCAGGAATGTTCTTTCTGAGGGGACAGTTCTGCTTTTTCTGGGCTGGAGGAGCTTGCCCTGCCCAGTCCCTCTCCAGGGACAATCCCAGCTCTGGCTTGCTCCCATTTTTCTGTTGATTCTCTCTTTGCATGAGATTTTTGATTCTTTCTGTTGGCCTCCTCTTTTTGACCTCATTTTTTTTTCTTTTTCTGCTGCCAAACAGCCCCAGCAGCTGACCTGGCCCTGCTGCAGTGCTGGAATTTCCCTCCTGCCAGGGCTGGCTGTCCCTCTGCTGTCCCTTGGTGTCACTGGCTGGGCATGGACTCTCCTCCCCTCATCTCTGCCCATCTCCTCAGGAATATTGATCCAGAACGAGCAGCAGGATCCCAATTTCCTGCATAATCCTCATTATTTTTTGTTGTTGTGGTTGTTTTTTTCTTTTTTTTTTCTGTGCTTTCAGTGAAACTCGTGGCAGTTTCCATCGTGGTGAGATTGGGAAGCAGAAGCACCCTGAGTCGTGATGAGCCTCCTCATTAGCTGCAATTAAAATTCTGTCCTCATTTCCTCCCAAAATGTTCCAGTATTCCCCAGGGCAGGGGTCTCCCCATCAGCCCCTCAGCTGCAGCAGGAATCTGGAACCCAGGAGGGAGAGGAGACCAGAGAGCTTGGCCAGGCCTGGAGGGAAGGAGAGGGAGGGGAAGGGAAATTGGAATTACATATATATATATATATATATATATAATATAGGGGTTGGAATAGGAAGAGCAGCAAGAGCAGCCAGGGTTGGAGATGATGAAGGTCAAATATCCAAGATTAGAGCTCCAGGAGTTCTCTCTGTAGCATGTGGTGGAATTTTACCCAATTTGCAGTCTTGGCATTTGCCTTTCTAATTTTTTTTTTTTTAATATATGCTCATATATTTACCAAATTCTAGAAAGAAAAAAAAAAAAAAGGAGCTGGAAGTTCCATGGATTCAGTGTGCGTAACAAAAACGTGATGCCACATATTCCCTGTGAATATTTCAGGATAAAAAGGCAGAGAGAAATCAGATAAATGCATCAAAAGGAGTCAGCTGTCTGCCAAAGCTTGTTTTAAATATCAAATTAGAATATAATGGCATGCAGAGTTTCCATATCAAATCAGGGCTTTATTGGCAGGGACTGGAAGGTGACGCAGCTCCGAGCCCTCCTACAGCCCTGGACAAGGGATGGAAGAGTGTTGAACGGAATAAAAGCAATTTTGGGAGCAAAGGCAGGCTGGGATGGACATTCCTGAGGTGCAGCCAGGGGAGGGGCTCCTCGGGGTGCTGCTGGCCCTGGTCACTGCAGGGTGACAGCCACGGGCTGGCCCTGCCTCTGCCCCTCCTGCACCTGGCAGGGGCAGAGGGCTTGGGGCAGCCTGAGGGGTTCCTTTGGGGTGCCCTGGCAGCTCTGAGCCCCTGGGCTGATGTCAGTGACTGCCCAGAAATGCTGAAGTTGTTTTCCCCTCACCAGCAGTGAGGAGTGTCAGAGCAGATGAGATATTTCATATATCCCCTATATACCCTATATATCCCATAAATCCTATATATCCCATATATCACCTATATCCCCTATATCCCCTTTATCCCATACACTCCATATATCCCTTATATCCCATATATCCCATATTTTCCTTATATCTCATATATCCCATATATCCGCTATATCCCCTATATGCCATCTATCCCATCTATCCCATCTATCCCCTATATCCCATCTATCCCCTCTATCCCATATATCACCTTTATCCCATGTATCCCCTTATCCCATCTATCCCCTATATCCCATACATCCCATATTTCCCTTATATCTCATATATCCCATATATCCCCTATATCCCCTATATCCCATATATCCTCTATATCCCATATATCCCCTATATCCCATATATTCCATATATCCCATATATCCCATATTTCCCTTATATCTCATATATCCCATATACCCCATATTTTCCCTATATCCCATATATCCCATGTATCCCATACTGTTGGTTTTGATGCACAAATAAAGGAAGCAGAAATCTGGGGAGCAGCTTTGGGTAAGAATGGCTGATCTGGCTCTGGAACCTTCCCAGTTCAGAGCCCAGGGGGAGTTTGGGGCTGGGGCAGCGAGGGAAACCCAAAAGCAGAAGCGATGCCGGTGGGATGTGGCTCTCAGCAGGGATGTGGGGCCACGCTCCGGGGCTCAGGGGATGTCCCCTGGTGGGAAATCCCTGCTGAGTGACACGGGGAGGGCAGTGAGAGCATCCCGGGGTGTTCTGTGCCCTGGCAGACCATAATGAGCAGCTTGGGCCGTGATTTCTGAGCCTGAGGAGACAATTCCCATGGAAGAAAAAAATCCCAAAGGGTTCCCAGCACCAACCCCAGCGTTAGGTGCAGTTCGAGGCTGCAGCTCCTTCGGGCAGGAGGGGAAAGACAAAGGAAGTGGAAATATTTCTTTGCAGGCTGAAGATAGATTGCTGTAATATTTCTGTGCTCTGGTCTCTATTCCCTGCTGGCAGTCCCAGCTCCCCAGTAGCTCTGGGCTGTCTGTCAGAGCCTCTCTCCTTCACACACCAATATTTGTTAACTCCAACGATTTGAGGCAAACAGGGAGGTGCTGTGCTGGAGAAGGGTTTTTCAGATAACTGCCTGAGGCACCAGACATTTTGGAATCAAAATCTGGAAAGCAGAGTCATTATTTTTGTTGTTTTAGTGCCGGCTTTTATTCTCTTTCTTATTGACAAATGTTCCTTTACCCATCTTGCTGTGGGTGGTTTTCTTCACATTTGCACTTTACAGAGCTGTTAAAAAAGGAAAGAAGAAAGAAAAAGACTTTATTTAACCATCTTGGCAGTGTGTCCTCCTTCGAGCTCCCTCACCCTTTGCTGTCTCTTTTTTGATTTCTGATCTGTGGACAGAGGCTCTGTAATCTGCAGCTTTCCCTGTGAGTTGGGAGTGGGACAAATGGGGGCAGGAGGGGAATTTCTCTTCATCTCCCTCTGGCAAAGGGTCAAACAAATCCCAGTGTTCACCTTGCTGCTGCCTCGAGCTGTACAAATCCCTGAAGGAATGTTCAGCTTGTAAGAGGCTCCACAGGGCAGGAGCTCACTCACCACCCCTGGGAGTGCCCAAAAAACGAGTGCAGATGTGAGACTCCATGAAATGGGGCAGCAGGTCAGAGGTTGGACTCATTGATGTTGGATTTCTTTTCCAGCCCTGATGATTCCATGATTCATCCCTGTGGGGCTGTGATTTTAGTGCCATCCCAGGGCTCAGGTCAGGGCCCTGGGGGCTGGTAAAGCAAAGCACTCAGCTCTGCTGCTCACAGGTTGGGGTTTAGGGTTTGGAAAACACGGAGCAAGAGAATAAAATGCTGTAAAAAGAGGGAGGAAAATAAAGAGGAGATGACAGAGCTGGGACTGCACAAGTCATTGTCCCAATGACCTCGGAGGGTCTCAGATGCCTGGAAGGGATTCATGGTTATTCATGGGTGTAATGGTAACAAGAAAAAAGCCAAAGGCTGAGCTGTGAGGCTCAGGAAATGTTTCCTTCCAGCAGCACCGTGAGAGCAGCAGTGAGAACCTGCTCCAGCTGGGAGCTGAGATCCCCCTGTGACCCCACAAACGACAGGGACGGTCTGTGCCAGCTCAGGGCTGTGAGCTCCTGCTGGGACAGTGACAGAGAGCGCTCCTGGGACCTGCTCTCCTCGGCTGGAGAGTCTCCCAGCAAGGCCTGAGGAGGGAGACACGTTCTGGGAAGCAGAGGGAACATTTGTCATCAGCTCTCCTCGAGAGCAGAGCCGAGTTTTTGGTTAGACAGCCCTCTTAAGGCATCTCGCACTGCTGCAGCCGCTCCAGCCCTGCCTGGAGCCCAGGGCGAGGCCTGCAGAGAGCAGCAGGAGCCTGCGGTGCTTCATTGCCACTGCTGCACAAAGCCAGGGGCTGAGGGCACCGAGCCCTTCCCTGCTGACCTCTCTGTCCTTTGGGAATGGCTCTGGGGTGTGGGGAGCAGCCCCTGTCCTTGAGGAGGGGTTCAGGGCTCTGGCCTGGCAGGGAATTCGGGGAGCTGCTCAGGGCCTGGCCCAGCCTGACCAGGGCAAGGACATTAGCGAAAGAGGTTTTGTGCACAGACCTCTTGGGAGCATTGGAGATCTGCTCCTGAATGGATTTCCCTTATTTTATTTATTTATTTATTTATTTATTGCTTATTTACGTTTCATTCTTTATTGGCAGTGCCGGCAGACACTTGACAAAAGTGAATTGCACGTGATTGTCTCCTCAGCAAACCCAGGGTTTAATCCATCGCTGAGGTGCTGTGGATTTTAAGAGCTGAATACACCAACTCCCAACGCCCCCCTCCTCACAGCTTTATAACAATATGAAAATGTAATCTGAGAACAGAAACACTTCCAGGTCCTCAAGTCATCCCTTTCACTCGATAACTTCCACATCAATCTGTGTACCAATACTGTTAATTGCAACATTTTATTTGCATTTTTAAACCTGCCTTTTGCACTGCAGAGCTCAGCGTCTAGACTGACAGATCTGCACAGGAAAATTAAGGATATAAACTTGTTTACCGAGATTAGATGGAATCTTTGCAGTTCTCTCCACAGCCTCCCAGATGAGCTGGAGCCCTGTGCAGACAGGGAAGATCTTTATCGGATTTCTCAGGCAGCAGAGCTCTGGCAGCCCCGACTCTGAACTCCCCTTAAATTTCCCCCCTTCCCTGACAGTGGCCATAAATAACCACGGGTGTGCTGGAGGTCTCTGGCTCGGGATGGGGATGCAGTAGAATCTCAGGAGGGGATGGGGATGCAGGAGCAGCTCAGGATGGGATGGAGATGGGGATGGGGATGGGGATGGAGATGTGGGAGAGGCTCAGGATGGGATGGAGATGCCAGACTGGAGCAGAGAGGGAAGGCACAGATTTAGGGGCTGAGGCTGCACCTCTGGTGCTGGGCTGGGCTCTGCTCAGAGCCCCTCACATCACAGGGACAGCCACATGGCTTCACTCACACAGGCACAGAGGAAGTTTTAATTGCCGTGTTAAAATAAACTGGGTGTGACATGTAAATATTGCAAGTGTCACAAGCTCCCAAAATCACAGCAGCAAATTTCTCTGCTTGTTTCCATCCTGGGTGAGGATGAGCAGTTTTTTTCCAATTGGATTGCTGCTGTAATAGAAATATTATCCTGACAACCAAGCTTGCTCTCCCACCTAATGCATTTTCAACTTTTTAGTGCTGATTTCGGGAAATGTGGCTCCTGCAATTTGCATGCAGCCCTCAGGAAGTGATGTGTGATGGGAAGACCTCGTGGACCTGCAGAAATCACTTCCAGCAGCAGCCTTACACATAGAAGGGCTTTTATTTCAGGAGATTGCTGTAGGAATGATGGGTTTCTGCTTCAGCCTGTGAATTAAGGACTCTGGGAAGCTCAAACACTTCTGCTGGGAAGCAGGGAAAGGTCCGAGTCAGCCTCAGGATCACAGGATAGTGATGAGGAACTCCCCAGCCTTGCCTTCCTCATCTGCAGGAGTACAACAATTTGCTACCAGAGCATGAGTTCTGAGCACTGTAAAACCAGCCCCAGTGGGAATTCCATACTGGAATGCCCCAAACACCCAGGCACTGTGGATTTGCATTAAAAGAGTTGTTACAGCCTGGGCTGGGGCTTTGGGGAGCTGAGTCTTCCAAGGGACTGGAGAGTTTATTAAATTCTGTTTCCATTTGTGTGCAGCCTGATGGTCTGGGAGCAGATTGGTTGTGAAATTTCCATCAATTGCTCATTAGTGGGTGATCATTTCGGAGCTGAGCCTGAGTCTTTCACAAACACAAGAAGTGAGGCTGGAGCAGGGCCAGGGAGGGACAGGCCTGGGGTTCCCAATGCTGGGGATGCTCCCAGTTCCAGTTTGGGTTCATTACTGGGGACAGATCTCTCAGATGCCTCTGCTGGGGCTGAGCTGTTGCTTCCTATTCTTGCCTCAATGGAAAAGATGAATTTTTCAGAGCTGTCAGTCTGGGCTGTACAAGAAGCAGTAAAAATAAACTTAAAAAGTAAATCTGAAGCAATTGGAAAAGATGGTGCTTTGATACTGTTTCCTCAAGCCAACTTGCAGCCTAAGCAAAATTATACACAACCTTTGCCAAGCCTAAGGTTTCCAGAACACTTTGATTTCCCCTCGTTTTCCCTGCACTGTTTGGCACCTTCAGGGTGCAGCCCCAGCAGGTGTCACAGGCAGAACAGGGGTGTACGAGCAGGGATTTTGATGGCAACCCCACAGAGACATCCCCAGGGATTTGGGGAGAAGGGGAGAGGGCTGGGGTGGGGGAGATAACCCAGAGCTGAGGGAGGCTCCAGGCTGGAGAGGGGCTTTGCCACAAGTCCTGCTCATCAGTGGCATTGCTGATCAGAGAAGAAGGAGCTACACACAAAAAAAGCTGCTTTTGGATCACGTCCTCATGCAGACATTTCCTACTGGATTATTTTACTGATGCTCCAGCAACCCCCCCAGTCCATTCCCAGAGGGAACACAATGGGGAGATGACTCCAGTTGGGAATCTCTGCCAAGTTTCCATGAAGGGCTCTCAGTGCCCACCTGGAATTTCCCCTGTGATCAAAATGAAAGAGTGGTGCCTGCCTTCCCAGGCTGGGCTGGGGTGCAGAACTCACACCCAGCTACCTGCAGCTCACAAATTCTTCCTGGGGTTTTATTTTTGCTCTCCAAGGCCTTTACAGGTTGGGAGAGGGCAGAGCCTCCCCCAGAGCTCCCGTCCTGTCCCAGGTGAGGCTCTGGGGGTGCTGTGAGGTCACCTCAGAGCATCCTGGCCCTGGCACAGCCTTGCCTTGCCCCTTCTGGCTCCCCACGTTTGTGTTGCTGCTGTTGGAAAAGCTGATCACACCTCCCCAGCAGAGGAAGTGACAGGGAAAAGCCAAAGTTCCAGGTTACTCCTCCTTGGCAGTAAGCAAAATCTCAAAATCTCTCTGCTGCTTTTCCCTGACTCACCAGGCAGGGACGAGTTCTGGTTTTTAAGGGAGCCTTGGAGAAATCACTGCAGGGCAGGGGCAGCGCCCAGCTCCTTTACTCTGCTAGAATTCTGCACCTGGTGAACATTAAATTTTGACTCTGGGCTGTGCAGGAGATGCCAAGAGGAGCATCAGGGCTGGGGATCAAACCCCCAGGAATGGGAACTCTGGTTTTGCTGGCTCGCTGTGCTACAAGGAACAATCACCCTGCCTGCAGGCTTTATTTATTTTATTTTTGGCTCACAGACTGGTCTGGTGCTCGCACTGGAAAGGGAACAGGAAACAAGTTGTACCTCTTGTCTTCCTCTCTCAGTTCCAATTAATCTGATTTGTGTTCAGCAAGAGCCATTCCCACTTGCACACACAATGCAGCAGCCTTGTCACTACAGTTCCTTCTACATAAATCAATCTCTGTTTAATTTTAGCCTGTACTGGATTTGACCAAACCCTCAGGAATTGGTTATAAAAGCTCTACAAGTGCAGCTTTTTATTTGGATCAATTCTGAGGGCTGTAGGCAGCTATTCTGTAATGTAATCACTGCTCATGGAAAGTGGAAATGGAATTCTTTATTGTTTATGATGCAAATCAGACAACAAATTCAGAACCATCTCTGCTGCCTGCATTGTTCTCAGTTTTGGAAATTTATCTTGCAAGTTAAAAGTAGGAAAGTTTTCAGTACTGCAAGCAAGACTCTTATTTTAAAATATTCATTTTTAAATTATTTATCGTTTAACATCCATATGGCTGTGGTGTAACAGGGCTACATTATCTATGGACAGCTAATAACTTTAATTGGGCTTTAATGAGGAAAATGCTTTTTCTGTGTGTGCAGCCACGTGATCCTGCGCTGGTCCTCACTGACTGGCAATGAGGGCAGTGTGGGCACCCCAGAGCTCACTGCACATCTCAGGGGCTGGGGGTGGGTCCCCCTCACCCCAGGGACTGCCAGAAATCCCCTGCAGCAGACACTGAGAGCTGGAAAGCCTTTCCTGGGCTGCTGGAAAGCCAAGAAACCTCAATTTTATCAAGAAATGGGGCAGGGCTTGGAATGAGACGATCCTTAAGGTCCCTTCCAGCCCAAACCATCCTGTGATCCCATGAAATTCCACACTCCACCCTTGGCTTACAGCTTGGGAGAAGTTTTGCATTTCTTCATTAAGCTGAGGCTGGGATTTAATTTTTTTCCCAAGTCTTCTACTTGCTGGTGAATGAATCCCCAAAAGATTTCTGTCACTTTACAATGGGAAAAGAGACAGATTGCACCGTTGCTCCAGCTTTCATTTTAATACCTGCCAATACCACTTTGCAAATCCTGGAGCGTAATGCTAAAAAAAAAAATTAAAAATTAAAAAAATGAGAAGTGTAGCTAACATGAGGTTAAAAAATGTCTTTAGTGTGTAAAATATGAAGCTGGATGACACATAGGCAGCTGCAGATGCACTAATTTGATTTCATGCCTTAGAATCAACTGTGCTCCTGCACTGAAAGGCACATTTCCATCCATCTGGCAGAGCAGGTTCCTTGTCTTTCCAGAGCTCCTCTGCTCTTGTCTCACCCCAGGTTTTCATCCCATGCTCTGCTCACAGGGATGAGTTTGAAGCAGCCTTTTCTTCTTTTTTTTTTTTTTTTTCCCAGCCCACCCGTGTTTTTCAAGCACTTACAACAAAAATCTGTTTGCTTTTTACTCCCCCCTCCCCCTTTATTTTCTCTTTATTCCAAGTCTCAGGGTGTTAATACTGGATTAGGAGACACAGAACAGAGGATCTGAGTGCTTGAGCTTTAATCCTTGTAAGCCAGAGCCTGCAAAGGGGGCTTATGACACTGGGAACACTGGTGTGTGACACTGGGAACACTGGTGTGTGACACTGGGAATCACTGGTGTGTGACACTGGGAAACACTGGTGTGTGACACTGGTGTGTGACACTGGCAACACTGGTGTGTGATACTGGGAATCATTGGTGTGTGACACTGGGAACACTGGAAACACTGGGAATCATTGGTGTGTGACACTGGGAAACACTGGTGTGTGACACTGGTGTGTGACACTGGGAAACACTGGTGTGTGACACTGGAATCACTGGTGTGTGATATTGGGAATCATTGGTGTGTGGCACTGGGAACACTGGTGTGTGACACTGGGTGTGTGACAATGGGAACACTGGGTGTGTGACACTGGAAATCATTGGTGTGTGACACTGGAATCACTGGTGTGTGACACTGGGAACACTGGTGTGTGACACTGGGAATCACTGGTGTGTGACACTGGGAACACTGGTGTGTGACACTGGTGTGTGACACTGGGAATCACTGGTGTGTGGCACTGCCTGTGTGACACTGGCCCCCCTGCCTGTGTCACCGCAGGGAACTGTGGCTCTGCCAATGCTCCTCTCCTCCCCCAGGGCTGCAGGATCAGGGATTTTGGCCCCTGGCTGGGATGGTTTGCTCTGGGCTTTGCTCCTGGTCCTGCAGCAGGAATGGTTCTGTGAAATACAGGAGAGAGAATCTCCTCTCCTCTTCTAATTTCATCTCCTCCAGCCTGGAAATTAAAACTGCTTCCTCAGAGGGACCTTTACCTTCTCCATCACAGCCTCACCCTCCCCCTCTGGCTTGCCAATGCTTAATGGGCTGGAGGCAGCCAAAGCAGGAGGCTGTGAGCAGAGAGAAATGATAATTCATTCGGGATGGAAGCAGGAGGCAAAATGTAATCCATCATATCTGCTCCATCTCATTATGGAGGTGAGATACAAGAGAGGGCAAGCTGTTAATAAACTGGTGGATGAAGTTATTTTACCAATCTGTTACAGCAAGTGAGGATAGACAGGGGTAGAAGTGCATTATTCACACCTTTCCCTAATCCTTTTGTTCCTCATTCTGTGGAAATGCCTTTGGAAAGCTGCAGCCTGGCCCAGGGAGCCCCGAGCCCTTCCCCAGCCTGTGCTGAATCCCCTTTGGGAGCTGCAGGAGGATCCCCAGCCCAGGGGACAGGGCTGTGCTGGCCCTGCAGAGCCATCCTGTGCTGCAGCCAGCGCAGGTTTCCCCCTGGGAGCTGTGTCCCCTTCCCCCAGGGGCTCTGGGAGCTGTGTCCCCTTCCCCCAGGGGCTCTGGGAGCTGTGTCCCCTCCACCCAGGGGCTCTGGGAGCTGTGTCCCCTCCACCCAGGGGCTCTGGGAGCTGCCCCTGCATCCCTGGAGGCAGCCCAGGGAGCCCATCCTGCTCTGCTGGGCAACATTTGGGCATTCCTGGGTCCCATCCTGCTGTGCTGGGCACATTTTGGGTATTCTTGAGTCCAATACTGCAGTGCTGGGGAAAATTTTGGGCATTCCTGGGTCCCATCCTGCTCTGCTGGGCAATATTTGGGCATTCCTGCGTCCCATCCTGCTGTGCTGGGCAACATTTTGGGCATTCTTGGGTCCCATCCTGCTGTGCTGGGCAACATTTTGGGCATTCTTGGGTCCCATCCTGCTCTGCTGGGCAACATTTTGGGCATTCCTGCATCCCATCCTGCTGTGCTGGGCAACATTTTGGGCATTCCTGGATCCCATCCTGCTGTGCTGGGGAACATTTTGGGCATTCCTGGGTATCCCTGGGACCCCAGCTCCCTGTGCATGGACAGCCAGCCCTGGGTGCTGCTCTGTGGGGCTGGGCTCGGCCATGGAGCTGCTCCCAGTGTCCTGCTGGGTGTGATGGGAGCTGGGTAGGAGGGCTGGAGTGTCACATCCCCCCTAAAACATTCCAAATTCGCTTTTTTTGTTTTGTTCCTGTGGAGGTTTGATGTGGCCAGGTTCATAGGGAGCTTTGGAGCTGTGGCAAATGCACCTGAGAGCTCCCTGGAATTGCTTATTTCTCCTTTTCTCTCCCTACTCGCACAACTGCTGCTTCCTCTTGTGCTGCTTTTCATCTTGTTCATGTCCCTGGCAGGGATGAGGCCTCGTTGAGGAGCCCACTCTGGGCAGATTTGTAGCCTGGCTGTGCTAACAAGGTTTCAGTTTCAAGGCTGTCAGCTCAGCAGAGAAGCTGCACATCCTCCACATCCTCGGGTTTGTGTGCAGGGCTGCAGGGAAATCCCGAAGGAAAATGTTCCCGTGCATCCCAGACCTGTGTGAGAGAGAATGGGAAGGAAGGGAAGGTGATCAATATGCCAAGAAGGTTTCTTCTGAGAAAGAAACTAAAAAAAAAAAAATAAAACAAAACCAGAGGAGCTCGCAGAAGACAAATGAGGATGCTGAGCTGCCCTGTTTGCACCGGGAAGAGGAGATGGAGACATCACCTCATTAACACCTCGCTGTGATCACACTGGGGCTGCGGGCTCCACACTCAATGTTTTCCAATTCAGAGGAGAGGAGAGCAAATTTACGCATGATGACTTGATTAAATTTAAATTACTATAAAAATATCGAGGCAAAGATTCGGTGGTGACAGGAAAATCTGCTTCAGCTTTTCTTTCAGTGAGGTCCATGAGCAGAGAAGAGCCTGCACAGTTTCCCCCCTTCATACTTGAATTTGTTTTTACACAATTTTCATTTCAATTTCTAAACATTAAAATTATTTTCTTTTAACGTGCAGCAATGAAAAAATATGTTTGAAAATAGCCAGGAAGGGATTTCTTAGGAGCCTTTTATTGCACTCAGAATGTCCTAACCCTGAGGTTCAAGTCAACAAAAATCCAGAGCTGACAGAAATGTTGGCAAACACGCCAATAATGAGTTCTGTGCTGCCTTCCTCTCATCTCGAGTGAGCCATAAATGGCCCGGGGCTGTGCAGAGGGAGGGGATTGTTGCTGCTTCAGGGTCTTTCCCTCACCGTGAATAGCTCCGAGTGTTATCAGAAATTCCAGTCTCAATTTCACCCTGGAACTGAGATAATGGCCACATCCCAGAAGATGCTTTCACAGAAGGCACTAATTATCCCCCTTTGTCAGAGCCTCACCAGGGTTTGCTGGCTGATAACCTCTCCTCTCCGTGGAAATTTCCTTCTCCAGAACAGGGCTCCAGCTCCTGAGAGCCAATCTGGGGGAGATGTCAGAGCCACACCGAGCTAAACTCTGAATAAAGGATTTCATTTCCCAGAGCTGCTGCCTGACACCTGTGGAAGCTCCCTCGGGAAGGCAGAGCAGGGCTGGGCTGGGATGTGGGATCTGCCTGGGATGGGATGTGGGATCTACCTGGGATGGGTTCTGCCTGGGATGGGATGTGGGATCTACCTGGGATGGGATCTGCCTGGATCTGGGGTGTGGGAGCTGCCTGGGATGGGATCTGCCTGGATCTGGGGTGTGGGATCTGCCTGGGATGGGATCTGCCTGGATCTGGGGTGTGGGATCTGCCTGGACCCAGGGCAGGCAGGGAGGGGAGACCTGGAGCTGAACCAGGCACTGCTGACAAAGCTGCCAGTGCCAGGAATGAAGGAATTGTAAAATAGGGGGTTCCTTGTTCCCCTGAGACTCCCAGGTTTGGGACCCCCTGTGTCCCCAAGTGCCCTGGCAGCTCCTGTTTGTCCTGGACATTCCCAGATTTGGGACTCCCTGTGTCCCCAGGTGCCCCTGGTAGCTCCTGTTTTTTCTGGACATTCCCAGATTTGGGACCCCCTGCATCCCCAAGTGCCCCTGGCAGCTCCTGTTTGCCAGGCAGGCTCTGCTGCCTCTCCCAGCCCATCCCTCTCCCCAGCAGTGCAGGCAATCCCAGCCCAATCCCAGGTTGCTGATGACAGGACGGAGGCAGGTGGTGCTGAGAAATGATGATAAATGCACATTATCATCCTCTGAGCCATCCATCAGAGAGCACTTCCCTGCATGAGCTGGGGGAGGCAGCTCAAGTGTGCTCCAAACCTGCTGGGGCCGTGGTCCTGAAGGGCTGCACTGCACATTTTGCCACGGACAGACATTAATGGAGGTAATTGAAGATGTTATTAGGGGAATGTGTTTGTTATCAGAGGTTGCTTATGGCATTATTACTCATAGGCACACTTCATTAATATCCATTTTTCATGGCTCTGCTCTGCCGTTCATTGCTCGCCTGACCTTGTGTCACTGGAGGAAATGTCAGAGATAAAGGAGCTGTGCCACCCTCGCTGCAGGGCCTGTCAGGCTCCAGGAAAAGCCCATTTCCCCATGAAAGTCACAGACAAACAGCTCCAGGTCGGGAGCTGGCCATGCAAATGCTCCCTCGGTGTCTGTGCTAATGAATAAGTTATTGCCCCACTTGTAAAACCTGAAACCTCCCCAAACAAACAAGGGAACAGCAGCTGATGGAGAAGCACGTGGCTCTGTTTGCCTCTAGAATGTAAAAGTGTCTCCAGATTTGCTGGTACACGTTTCACAAGGAAATGTTTTATTGGATTGTTATTGGAGATGTTTAATGATCATCTTTTGTTAGGATCACTGTCAGCTTCCTGCACACAATCACATTTACTGGAGCTTTGGTTTTGATGGCTGCGGCTGAGTCAGAGATTTTCAAATCATAGCAGTCAGAAATAGAAGAATTAACTTGAAAATGCTGATTATAATGGACTTTGACACCCAAAAAAGTTGTGGAAAAGCCCTTTCCAGAATAAAAAGCAGACTATAATCGATGTGAATCCAATGAAGTGAATCCATGGAGCATAAAACACTTGGGAATCAAAAACCCTTCACTGGCTGCAATCCCTGCCCGTGGAACAAGAGGATCTTGGAGGTCCCTTCCAAAACTCAAATTACTCTGAGATCCTGGGATTAAAACTCTGGATTTGGAGAACAGAAATTCAAGATTTCTCTGGTGTACTAATGGCAAGCTCAATATAACCAAGGGCAAAGTTTCCTAAGGAAACAAAGCAATTGAAACCCAAAGGGATCATCCCACAAGGAAATGGAGCTGGGCTTTGTCACCCTGGGCCAGTTCATGGCCTGGGGACAGCTGGGGGTGTGCAGGGGCACAGGGGGCTGCAGTGCTCACTGAGAGAAGCCCCAGGCCCTCAGCAGGATGATTCTTTGTCAGGAACGTGTTAATTTTTAGAATATCGACAGTTTGGTTAAAACGTTAATGATCTCAATTTCCATATTGAGTTTTGCCACTTTAATTTGTTCGACACGCCAGCACAGAGATATTGGCAGTGGAGATCCATAGCAGGAGTCACAGGCAGAGATTGCACACTAATGATGACACATTGCTCACAATTGTCTTTTTGGGTTTTGGCTCAGGCCTCTCCACTCTGTCATTCACTCTTCCAGTTCTGCTGCACCCAGTCCTGTGCTGGTGGATTTTAATTTCCACGAGTGCTGCTCAGTTATCCCAATCTCCTTTACATCTGTGTCTCCCCATATACAAATTTACAACATCCAGGTTATTCAGCACCAGGTGCTGGCTGGAAATGATGCTCTGTGTGTTCAAGAGAGGGATAACTCTATAAAATTTAATGGTGTGTCCTAGAGAGGTTGAACTCCATTATTGGCAAATCTGTGTTTTTCGTGAACATCAGTAAAAAATTATCAATATTAGTTAAGGATCTTTATGTAAGTTCCTGAAAGCCTCTGTTTTCACATTTAAACACATTTATGGTTATTATCCTCAGCTGAGATGTGTAAATTTGAGTGCCTCCTCCATCATCCTGGGTAACAATTAGAACAGTTCCTTCTCCAGACCTGCAGGGGATCTCACTGCAGGGTCTGGCAGCTTTGGGGTCCCCCTGTCCTGGAAATCTGCCCAATAAAAGCTCCCAGTCTGCACTCCCCAAGGAATCCCTGCTCCAGCTCTTTGCTGCCTCAGTTCTCCCCAGGGCTGGAACAGCTCCTGATTTCTGCAGTGACTCCAAAAGGGAATTTTCCCTGGGAGCTCCCAGCTGCTTTTCCTCAGTGCTGATGTTTCCCTGCCAGCCCCATCCCCTGTGCCCTCCCTGCTGCCGTGGGTGCAGGGGCTCAGCTCCAGCCCTGCCTGCCCTGTGCTGGATTTTGGGAGAGCAGAATCCCAGGAGCATCCCTGGAGCAGGGCTGGGTGCTCATTAATGCACTGCAATATCAACTCCATTAACATCGAGTTCTCACTCAGCCCCCAGTGTTACTTAGGGGTATTAATCAACTGCTGCTTTATTTTAATGGGCTAAGTTGGGATTAATGAACAGCAGGTTTGATTTACAGAGAGGGCTTTGATTTGTGCCTTCCATTGTAGCTTCCCTTCCCTTTCCTTTTGCCAGATTCCAGCTCCTGCCTGGGCAGGATGAGTTCTAAATATTCCTTATTTCTCTCAGGAAACACCTCTGTCCCTCTCAGCACCGTGGAGTTTCAGTCCAGGTCTGGTCATGCCTGCTGAAGCCCTGCATTAGGATCGATTCCCAGTGGGAAAATGTTTGTTCTTTGCATGGAAGCCTTTCTTTTCCATTATTTTGGTTGTTTCTTCTTTAATTTTTTTTTTTTGGTCTTAATAGAATTCTGCCTTGCACAAACAGCGCCCCAGCCCTGTCCCTTCCCACTTTCCATCCTGATCAATGCCTCAATTCCTCCTGCCTTGTCTGAGGAGAGGCTGTGCCCATCAGGATGCAGGCAAAGCCATTTCTGAGCGTTTTTTTCCTTATTTTAATTAGAAGCAATTTCATTTCTTCATCACTCATCTGGTGATTGGCTGTACCTGCCCTTTCTTAGAGTCTTTTCTCTTCATTAGTGTTTATGCTCTGTATAACTAAGAAAATAATTAACCGTGCTGGGTTTTATTGGCAGCACTCTGCCAGGATGTCGGTGGGTGTCTGCACTACATCATAATTTGATGGTGTCTCTGCTGCCGTGCAGAAGCAGGAGAAGAAAAATGCCACATAAACAACGGCTCAGACAGAGTTTGAATGATCCAGTAATTTTGATTTATACTTTGCATTCCGTGGAACTGTATTAGCAGTTAAAGTCGATGGGTAAACGATTCCCAGCACAATCAGAGGCAGAAACACAAAAGAAACTCCCGGGTGAGATTTAGTGCTGGGCTTAGTTCAGAACGGGGCTCTGGGTGTGAGTTACAGCCCTGGCTTCCCTTTCAGCCACTAACCCCAACCCAGAGGGTCTTTAGGAGCTGCCAAAGCTCAGTTTAATCCCCAGTTTAATGTCCCAGTGGCTTTGAGGAGCAGGGAGGTGCCCCTGGGCAGCACCTGGGTGCTGGAGCCCCCAGACTGGGGCTGTGGTGTCCAGGAGCACCCCAGGGTTCTGCTGCCATCCCCTTCCCTCTCTGGGCTTGTGAAGGACAGCCCTGACCCCGAGCAGTGTCCAATTAGAAAATTAAACAATTAAACACTGCCCATCCTCTGCCAGGGATTTGCTTTGCTGTCTCAGCTCCAAGCACCCACTCTCAGTGCAGGAGGGGAGGGAGGTTCAGCAGCTCCAGAGCTGAAGCAGAGTTCAGTCAATTCGAGCTGAAAGTCCCCATGCCAGGAGGTCCCTTGGTCAGGAACAATTCCCTTGAACACGAATCCATCCTGTGACTCCGCTCTGGGGGGAGCAGGAAATTGTGTTCCAGCCAAAATCCCTGCAGATAAGGAAAATGCTTAAGGGATCTGAGCTGCAGTGCTTATAAGGTACTGGAGCATCTCCGAGAGTGTCATTTATTGATGTCTTGCAAGGGAAATGTTGATTCCTTTTTGTAAATTGCGTTTTTCATCAAAAGTCACTGAGACTGAAAAATCGCTTGTGACTGACAGGCTCTGTGTGCTCCAGTTTGATGTGAATGTTTTGGCTGGTGGAGCCAGAGAATAGCCTGGGAATAATTACCCAGCCTAACACGTTCCCTGGGTGACAGACAACATCTTCATTTCACAGGCCAAGTTGTTTTAAGAGACTTTCCCTCCTGACTCTTGTCTCTCTTTTCCCATGATGGGAATATTTCCCACCTCTCGTTTCTCTGCTTCAGCCCTGGACACAACTTTGGCAGGACTGGAAGGGTTTGGAGCATCCAGGGGAGCTCCAACTCCAGCCTTGTGTGTGTATGTGAGTTCAGAGCCAAAGCTTCACTCAATCTCCTGAAATTCCAGAGCTCAGGGCTGCTGCAAGGAGCTGCCTCAGCCCAGAGTGAGCTGCTGGGGAGGGAGGGAGCTCCTGAGATCCTCTGATTCCCTCCTGGGCTGCCACTGCCACGAGCAGCAGTGCCTGTGGTGACAGTGACACTCTGGGATGCTCCCAGCCTCTAC
>JANRGV010000056.1:899712-914600 GCA_024734035.1 Alethe castanea
CTGGGCTGAGCTGAGCTGTGCTGGGCTGGGCTGGGCTGAGCTGAGCTGGGCTGAGCTGAGCTGAGCTGAGCTGAGCTGGGCTGGGCTGGGCTGGGCTGAGCTGAGCTGAGCTGGGCTGGGCTGGGCTGGCCCGGCAGAGCCGCCTCTGCAAACGAGGATTTGCTCATCCAAGCTCCCCGTCTGGGTGCTCAGCACAGCTGATCTGTCTCTCCTGCCATCCCATCTCCATCCCAGCACAAACAGCAGACAGATTGGAGCCTGGGCTGGCAAACTGGCAGGTGCTATTTTGACCACACTGCCTTTTATTGAGAGATAATAAAATATGCTCTTTTAAGAGCCTGCCCTGCGATGGGAAAAGCCCAAGTGACACATTGAGCATGGTGGGGGAATTTCAAACAGCTCCCATCTCTGCCTGGCTCTGCTCTGTCAAACTGCAGAGGGGACAGGGGAGATGAAGCAACATGAAAGCACTGTGCTTTTATCAACTGCTTGTATCTGGTGCTTCAGGTTGAAGCCTTCTTGAGGGAATCTTTCACTTTCATGCCAGATGCAATCACCTATTTCCTTCCATGGCTGGATGCACAAACTTCACAAGTCAGAGCTCGCTGTGCTCTCGGATGTGGGACCACAGGGATGAATTCTGCTCAGCTGGGCAGGGCACAAATCCTGAGCTCCTGAGAGGGGTTTGAGCAAACACAGCCCCCGTGCTTGGAGCTAATCCTGGGTTTAGCACTTGGGCTGCATCTTGTTCTGAATATACAGAATATTGCAAACACCATGGTAGGGGAAATGCTCTGATCCCTGGGTTATTCTGTGCAGGGGAAAGGCACAGCTGGGCCACCCAAGGTTATTTATTGGGGTTTCACTGCTTCTTTCTTGTCACCAAGACCTCCAGAACGCTTGGATTCCAATCTGAGTTGTGGTTTCAGTGGGTTTAATCTGGCAGGGATGGGAAATCCAGGTGGGTTTAGTGCCTCAGCCAAACTCCAGCCCTGAGTGCTGATCACAGCCTGTCCCACCTGCTGGCTGCTCCCAGCTGGAAACGCAGCTCAAACCCTGCTCAAGTGACAGATTTGTCATCAAATCTACTCTGTTCTGTCTGGGCTGATAAGGATGCCACTCCATGGATCACTCGAGGAGAGGTGTCTCAGAGACAGAGAAAAGCTCATACTTCTGCTCACTGAGGTGTTGCTGACACAATTTAGCATGTGGTACCCAGCTCATTTGGAATTCAGTGCCGGCTTCATCCGCATCATAAAGTGAATCCTGTTTTACAATTCCCTTGAACATTCTCTAAATGATGGCATCTGAAAACAAGCAGCACAGTTTATGTGGTGGAATTGTGCTGCTGAAATTAATTCTTAGCTCCATAATCCAGGATATCAGTCAGACACACACGGGCAGAGGGGCTGCAGGGACTGGGAGCTGAGGGACCCAGGTGCCTCATCCCTGAAATTCCCAGGGTCAGAGGAATCCAGCCCATGGTGAACGAAATGGAACTTTGGCCCTGAAAAAAGCCATGAACTGAATCAGAATTTAGGGGGGTGCTTGTTTTCCCAGGGAATATTTACTTGTAAAAATTAAGGCTTTTATTGGAAACAAATCAGTTATGGTGAAACAGGTGTCTGCTAGAATTCCTGATTTCCCAACTTGGACTGGTAGCACCAATCTCTGCCTCATTATCTCATCTCCAGTGCTGCCACTTCCTTGGCAGGTGAGCTTGGCCTAAAAAGCAGCTGCAGACCCACAGGTGGAGGCCTGCAGCATTTCAGATTTGTCAGTTGATTTAGAACTTCCTGCATTTCAATAATTCAGAGGCAAAGGGTGCTTCAGGCAGCAGAGCAGCAGCAGTTGGGCAGTGATTGCTTATCTGAGTCAATAAATGATGGATAAGTGCACATTGGAGTTGGACCTGTGGTCCAGGTGTGTAAATCCCCCTCTAAAGCATCCTTGCAGTTATGGCTGAGTTTCAGCTCTGCTCTGGGAGATGTCAGGAGCAGCCTTTCCACAGAGCTCAGCTGAAACTCTTCCACGCTGATAGCTTGGTTTCAAATGAGTTTTACATCTCATCTGTTATGGAACGTGGAGATCCAGGCAGCAGTGCCACAACAAAGCCCTGCTTCCCTAATTCCCAATTCCCAGTCTGAGGGAATCTGCTCATTTCTGCCTCCAGGCCTTGCAGGGTGTTGGGTCCCTGGTGGAGCAGCTGTGGCTGTGCAGCAGCTCAGGGATCCAGAGCTGCTCAGGGACACCCTTCCCTCTGCTCCCTGGGCTGAACTGGCACCAGGTATTCCCTGGGAGGAGCCCCAGCCAGGCCAGGGAACAGCAGGATAACTGGAAAATGCAGGGTAGCTGGGGGAAAGCAGGGTAACTGGGGAAAAGGAGGATAAGTGGGAAAAAAGGAAGATAACAGGGAAAAAAGGAAGATAACTGGGGAAATGCAGGATGATTGGGGAAATGCAGGATGACTGGGGGAAAGCGGGGTAACTGGGGAAAAGCAGGATAACTGGGGGAAATGAAATGCAGGATAACTGGGGGAAATGCAGGATAACTGGGGGAAACAGCAGGAGTCTTTCTGGAAACACATGCTGGGATTGAGGTGGAGACAATTAAATATTAGGAGCTAAGTGAGGCTTTGCTGTAGGATGAGGTTTTATTTTTATAAAGCTCCCTTTTCCTGGCGTGGGGAAAGCCAAACCTTGCAGGGAGCTGTGCCTGGGGCTGGTGCTCGTGCCTGACACGGATCCATGGCTGGAGGGGCGTCCATGGATTGGCAAAACCTGCTCTGAGCAGAACTAAAGCTCATCACCCCAAACCCTCCAGGCTGTGTCCCATGGCTCTGGGGCATCCTCCAGCTCCCTTGGTGGCAGATCCTGCCCTGTCCAGGCAGAGAGGAGCTGTGGGAGCTGATCCCTCCATGGATCCTGGGCTGCTCCAAGCCCTGCCAGCTGGGAACCCACTCAGGAAGTTGCAAAGAGAAAGCTCTGTGATTCATTCTTCTGTGACCAATGGATTACAGGCAATTATTCCAAAATTATACCCACATTTCCATCTAGTTTCTTTGGAAACAAATGGAACCCAAAGAAAATAAAGAAAAAAAGAGGGGGAGGCAGCTCATTGAATAGTTCTGAAGTGAGAAAAGTGGCTCTTGTTACTGCAGCTCCTCCCTGATTGCATGGACAGAGTGTTTGGCCTCAGAATCCACAGTTCCTGATTGTTATTTGGTTTTTTTCTCCAAGAGGATGCAGATTCCAGCCTTTCCCACTGCCATTTTCCCTGCCTGGGATGTGAACTCCGAGTCCTTCATTTGCTCTTGCTGCTGCCCTTTGTTTGCTGCTCGGGTGCATTATCAGCAAGCACAGCTCATTTTCCAGCAAGACTCAATACTTCTGTGTGATTTGTTTGCAATCCACCTAAACCTTCCTGTTTGCCAGATATCCCAGCCCCTTAATCCGGGCATGAGCTGAGCATCCAAACGTGGGGTTTATGCAAAGTCCCTGTAAAGCTGCAGCAGGGCTGGCCTGGGGGGCTGAGCCCGTTCCTGGTCCCTGCCTCTGTGCAGGGATTGCCAGTGAAGGCAGAGCAGCTGATTTCCATTCACACTCTGCATCTCCTGTGATTAAAGGGAAAAACAGAAATAAATGAGGCATCACTCTGCTCTTCCCTCCCTGCTCTGTGCAGAGCAACTCCAGGCAGCTTTGTCTGTGCGGTTTCAAAGACTTTGGATTTCTCTGTCCTGGAATCAGGGAGGGGTTTGGGTTGGAAGGCACCTTAAAAATCATCCCATCCCATTGATCCCATCCCATCCCACTGATCCCATCCCATGGATCCCATCCCATCCCATCCCATTGATCCTATCCCATCCCATCCCATGGATCCCATCCCATCCCATCCCATTATCCCATCCCATTATCCCATCCCATCCTGCTCCAACCTGGTTTTGGACATCCCAGGGATCCAGGGGCAGCCACAGCTGCTCTGGGCAAGAACTTTTCCTCCCCTGAAGTTCTGTGGCACCTCCTCTCCAGGCTGCCACACTGGAATGGGAGGGATTTGCTTGTGGAGACAAACCCTGCTCCTCTGAATATTTCCTCCCGCTGCAATGGGGAATAGCCACGTTCAAACACGATTTTATACTTCATTTCTACCACTTAGCACCTGTTGCAGCTGATTAATGAAGTAGCTGCAGGTCCTGATGATATAAATTAGGATGATGAACACAGAGCTGCACTCAACATCACAGGCCAGGCTTAATTCCTAAGCTGCCCTCATTTTTTCCTGTGAAGGATTCAGTTTGATTTTTAAGAGTGTTGCACACAGAAGAAATGAAAGAATTAATCCCTCCAGCAGGCAAAAAGTGGTAAATTTGCACATGTTTGAAACATCTCAGGTCTCATTTCTGAAACTCTGGATAATGTGGTCAGAGCATCTTCACACTGATCCTGTGGGTAAACACAAGGATTGGATTTAATGATCAGAGTGCTTTAATTAATTGGTTTTCATATTCAATTTGCCTGTGGATGCACAGCTGAGTGTCCCCCCCCTGCACCCCCAGCTCAGAAGGAAGCAAACCCAGGAAATGCAGATTTAGGGATTTCTCAGCACCAACAGCCACTCCTGGAACTTTTATCAAGGTAATTGAACAAACCTTGCCACTATTCCTGTGTCACATCCTGACATCCTCTAATGACTTCAACCCTTTTGTGAGCAGCAATGCATCTGCCTTTATGTATTTACATAGATATACACCCAGCCTGGAATCAAATCTAATTTCCTGCCTGCTGAAACCATCTATAAAGGTAAATGCAGGTGCTGGGTTTTTTTTTTTCTCTTATCCCCTTTCATAGTCATGATGCATTTCATGATTTCTTTGCTTTACAGCATCCTTTCAAATGACACATTTTATCAGTTCTCTGGGGAGTATTGATGTTTTGCCCTTTTAAACATGTCATTTGATTTTTTTGATGTTCCTCTCTTATTCTCCATCTGTTTTCTTGTAATGCTTTCATTTGGTGGCAATTTTTCATTGAGTCCCCAAAGGTTTTTTTTTCCAGGAGTTGCCTTGAGCTTATTTTTTTTTCCCCTTGTGTTTGGAAATGTTTGACATGTGACCCAATTCCTCCCGTGGGAGTGGGGCTGCTCCCGTTCTCCCCACAGTCTTATTTAGGGATTTCAGCATGCAGAGCACATTTCCCTGCCTTCAGCATCCCTGGGGATTCAATCAGAGAACAATTTTTAAAAGCAAATGAGGAGAAAAAACCCACAGTGATGTTTTAGATGGTGGACAGAGTTTGTGTGGCTTTGGAGAGGTTTCCAAAAAATAAAAAGAAAGGGAATCCTGGGATATCAGAGCTCTGGTTTTCCTGCTCCTTTCCCAAAAGCAGTGTTCATTTCAAATGGGGATTTCCTTTGAAGATATTTTCAGAGGTTTCTCTAAGTTGGGGAGTGTTTTTTTGGGGGAAACACTGATGGGAAGCCCAGGTCTGGAGGAGGATCCCACGGTGGCTCTCCTCCCTTCAGAGCTCTCCAGAGTTTGGAGGGCTCTGCACCAGTTCTGGACTGGGGAGGTGCCAGGAATTCCTGACCTTGGAGCTGAGCTGGCTGAAGCCAGGCAGTCCCTGCCTCAAACACAAAAAATTCAGCTCCTTTAATTCTCATTTTTAGCGAATTTAGTCAAATCTGATTATTTTAAATTTCCTTATCTCTGCTGTTGCTGGCCCAGTTTTCAGCTGAACACCACAAACCCCTCTGGAAATGTCAGAAATCCATGGAAAAAGTCTCCATGAGTGTGAATCCCTCATTTGGGCCCATCATGGCCCAGTGAGTCTAACAGGTTGCAGCAGAATTTTATTCCTGGACTTGTGAACACAGCTTCCAACTGCTTGCTACTAAATAACTCCTCTGGAAATAAATCCCAAATTATGTTCAGTGTCTGAATATCTCGGAGGTTCTGTGGGGATGAGATATTTTCCAGCTTGGCTGGAGCAGCCTGAGCTGATATTTCTCAGCAGTTTTTCACGTGCTGTAAAAGATATTTAGATCAGGCCAATATATAACGCTGGTATTGTCTGGAAGAGCGTTTCCAGCTCTGTTCCTATCAGGGATGACTTAGGGGACAGGGGATGTTCAGCTGCATTAGCACAGCAGATGGAGCATTATTCCAGCCTGGATGGCAGGAGAACACAGAGCTCACCTCCAGACTCAGCAGATGTCAATTTATATTAACGAGCAGAGGCAACACGCCATAGATTTGATTTGCCTTGTAACCTGTCTCCATTACAAAACATCTGCATACATTATACCCCATTCCAGATGTTTAAAATTAATGCTGTAGCAAACAGCTCCCATTTTTGCCTTTCGCTGATAATTTTTTTTTTTTGTCAGCATAGAAATGAGGTCTGATAAAAACGCGGGAGCTGGAGATGGGCTGGGTGTGTTTGGGAGTCTATTACACCATCAATTGCCACTGCACAGGCTGCTAAAAGCAGCAATAAGACAAGACTGCTTGTCACATATTTATGAGCTTATGAACCCTCCTGTCCCTTTTGTTATCCCTTCCCCTGGCAGCGCAGCGACTGAACCTTGAATTAATGCAGCAAGGATGGGGCTCTGCTCCCTGCTCCATCCCTCCTGCTCCTGGCAGTCTGTAAATGTCACCCTGGAGTGGGGGACACGGGGCTGGCGTTGTCACAGCTCCCCAGGAAATGGATGGGGCAGTAATGAGCAGCAGATAAGCTCCTTTAATCTTAACGTCCTTTATATTTTTCTTTATCTTCGCCACGATCTACAGATGGATTTCCTGAGGGTGCAACCCTAAATCTTCTGCCTACAATCAGCTGTAAATCCCAAAGCTGGAGAGCCCCTGGTTGGCCTCAAAAGAGCCTTTCATGGGGATAGGCAGGGCCTGAGGAATGGCTGGGGAATTACTCAAGGAATGATTGCAGCAATTGATCTGGAGATGTTTTGTGGCATCTTCCATTCCTCCTTCCCCAAAGCTTTTCCTGAGGCAGGGTTTGGTGGGAAGCAGAGAGCTCCTGGTCACTGTTCATGAGGAAGAGCTCCCCAAAGGATGAAGGGCACCCAGGGGAGTGGGGTGAAGGAGTTTGGATGTTCACAGGGAATCCCACAAGGATTTGGGTTGGAAGGACCTTAAATCTCATCCAGTCCCACCCCTGCCATGGGCAGGAACACTTCCACTGTGCCAGGGTGTTCCAGCCTGGCCTGGGACACTCCCAGATGTGTTTATAACTCCCATCACACACAGATATGTGTACATTTGATTTTTGGGGTTGGAACTAGGTGAGCTTCAAGATCCCTCCCAATCCCAGCCCTTCCCTGGTTCTATGATCTGTGTGTCTGCACATTCCTGGATGTGTTCAGGCACAGGAGGTCCCACCTCAAATACCCAGAACAGCAGAGAACAGAACAGAACAGGACAGAACAGGACAGAACAGAACAGAACAGGACAGAACAGGACAGAACAGAACAGCACAGAACAGAACAGAACAGGACAGAACAGGACAGAACAGAACAGAACAGAACAGAACAGAACAGGACAGAACAGAACAGCACAGAACAGAACAGCACAGCATAGAACAGGACAGGACAGAACAGGACAGAACAGAACAGCACAGCATAGAACAGGACAGGACAGAACAGAACAGGACAGAACAGAACAGGACAGAACAGGACAGAACAGAACAGAACAGAACAGGACAGGACAGAACAGAACAGGACAGGACAGGACAGAACAGGACAGAACAGAACAGGACAGAACAGAACAGGACAGGACAGAACAGAACAGGACAGAACAGGACAGGACAGAACAGGACAGGACAGAACAGAACAGAACAGGACAGAACAGAACAGGACAGAACAGGACAGAACAGGACAGGACAGAACAGAGCTGCCATTGCTGAAAGGTCTCCAGCTGCTCAGGTGTTCTCTGGGTACCAATTTACTTCTGGTCCAAATGAATTTGGCTTTTCCTGACCTAAGGGAGGGATGTGCCCTCCCCAGGGGCAGCCTGGCAGAGCATCCCAGAGTAGGCCAGGAGAAGAAATATATCTGTGTTTAATTTAGTGTGACTTGATTGTTGACTCGATCGCAGGGCAGCAGCACACACAGAAAATCATATAAATCTTTCCTTGCCATGTGGAGGAGAACAGAGACAGACATGGGAGTACATTAATGTTCTTTCTCCTTGGGAATCAATAGGAATCTGGATTTTATAAATGGCTCTGCTAAACACAAGAGAAAATTCATGGAGTGGAGATAGAAAGAGGCAGAGAATGAAAAGCCAGCTAATTCCTTTCAAACAACTGATGGTTATCAGCATCCTTGGGAAGCACATCCAGGGGAGGAGGCTCCTGATTTCATTCCCAGCAGGGTGATTGCATTGACTTTGCAGGGACTCCAGACAAGCACCCTGAGCCCTGCATGGCCCCAGGTACAAACCTGTTCCTTGTTCAGCCCCTGAAAATGGCACTGAGCATCCTCAGAGGCTCCAGGGAGAGCTGGACAAGGTCTGGGATGTTAATCAGCAATTAAATGTGGCATAAACGGATAACAGAGAAAGGATTATAAGGTAGGAAAACCAAAACCAACCCAAACATTTGGGAGAAGAGGACAGGGAGGGTGGTTCACAGGTGATTTTGGTGAGACTATGGTTTAGTGGGATTTGGAAAGTGCAGGTGAATTTTAGGGTTGAAGTGAAGCTGACAGGGAAGAGAGGTGAGAAAACACAGATTTATGGAAGAGAGTGATGATGAAAAAGAAGCAGGAGAATGAAAGGCGAAAGGAGGGAAATGGCAAGTTGAAACAAAAATCAAATCAGGCAAAAGATCAAGCTCAGAGTAAAGTGGGAACCCATCAGCAATAACATTTCCTGCTGGAGCTCTGCCCTGTGAGGGATCTGTTTCACTCACTGACACTCCAAACACAATCCTACATTCTCTTCAACCCAGAAGGGATTTTCCTCCTCTCTGCTGTTCAATCTTCCCTTGGCAAAGCCTGGTGTGAGGTTTGGAGACACAAACCTGGGCCTGCCTGAGCTCTGAGCCTGGTTTTAGCAGGACAGGCAGCAGCAGCTCCTCAGACCTGCCAGGGCTCTCCTGCATCTGGCCAGAGCTGCTCAGGTAAATCCACACCTGAGCCAGCACTGGGGGCTCAGCCCGACCTTCCAGCTGTTCCAGGCTCTGGCTCTGTGTTTCAGCAGCACAATAAAGATCATTTTGTCTCCAGCACGATGGGAACATTTGCTGGGCTGAGTTCTGCTGTGTTTGCAGAGCCTCTGCTGTGGCTCTGGGTGCCACGTGGGTGAGGATGGATGGCTTTAATCAGGACAGGAGGGATTTTGTTCACTGTTGGGAAGGATGAACCAGGAAAACCTTACAAATATGAATGCTTAGCAAAAGATTCTGAGAATATAGAAACCATCAGCGAAATTGAAATGAAAGCCATCTTTGAGATGCCAAACCTCAGTTACTAAATAACTAGAAGACAATAGGATGGCCAGCTGAAGGCAATCCCCTCTTGATAGAACAATGACTTCTGCTGGAGAGCAGCTCCAAAGGTCAGAGAGGACCCTGCTAAAGGTCCAAAGAGTTGTTTTTAGGGTTTAAAGTATAACACATTATGGTAATGTATTGATTCTTATAGGCTGTATGTAAATGCTATAGGATTTGTATCTTCTGTTAGGTTGGTTAGTGGAAATTAGAATATTCAACATAGAAGAAGATTTATTGTCTTGTAAATGGGAAAATCTTTCTCTTACTGCTACCATCTCTCTCTTCTTTCTTTCTTTCTTTCTCATCCCTCTCTTACTTCTTTCTTTTACCCTCATTCTTTTGCCGTCCTGCTCTGAGCTGTGGCTGGCAGCTCTCAGCAGGACTCTGCAAACCCACACCCTCTGAAATAAACTGCAACTTTAAGAGCAGCTTATAGAGAGCTCCTGATTTTGTCCCTGACCGTCCACAGACTAAGACTCTCACAGTTCACATTTTCTCCCATTTGCAATCCTGGTTAATTACAAAGGCCAAGGGGGTCACGGACACGTGGAAAATCCAAGGGATTCTCCAAGCCACCAAGCCAAGAAAGTTTTCAGACAAATGGTTCTGTTCCCCCCATGCCCCAGTTTGCTCAGCGGGGTCACAGCAGCGTTGAACCTAGGCTGAGATGGAAGAGCAGAATTCTCCTGCACCACACGGGCAAGGGAAGGAGAAAACTTGTTAATCCTTGGGAAAAATCAGCCAGCAGTTGGAATCTGCATTCCTGGAGCAACGCAGACCCTGCAGGAGCTGCTGGGTGAGGAGGAGCAGGGGGAGCCCAGGGCTGAGCAAACTTTGGGAGCTCGGGGTTCCCTGGAGGGGGGAGCAGATTATCCCTGAGATAGCAGGAAATCTCCTCCTGAAGCAAGCCGAGTCTTTAATCATTATCCTGAAAGCACAAAGCAGCTCCAGACACACACCAGGCTCGCTGAAAGACTTGTCAAGACTGAAAGGGTAATTCACAAATTCACTAAAATTCCCTGCTCCACTGAGCAATGTGACAGCTCTGCCGACCGCAGTAACATTTCTATTCAAACTGGCTTTGGTGCTGGAGCTATAAATATCCCTGCAATATTTCCTGCTTCAGAACATAAAGACAGCTTTACAGTGCTGATAAAATAGAAATTACTTTCTCTCGGAGGTCTAGCTGGAATTTTAATGTCTGTTTTGCAATAAAGCAGCTCCTCCACAATTCGATTTGAGGGAAAGAAAACAAACGGTCTAATTTAGTTACAGTAATGACTCCTCTTGGATTGCTGGCCACAGCTGAGTCTGGGCTGCTGAAGTTTGTACTGGTGAGCACAGAGATGATTTTTATTGTAATATGAATCCTTTTTATCCTTTAAATGTATAGATACACACGCCCCTGCTTAATTACAGCTAGGGAAGAACAAGGCCCCGGGAAGTAAAAGGTCATTAAAGTTTACAACCTCTGACAGTGCTCCTGGAGAAATTGTCACAGCTCTAAAGCTGCTGACCAAAGATGACCTGGATTAAAAGGGTTCTTCTATTGAAAAGAGAAATTGCAACTATTGGGCTCATCAGAGCTGCCTTTAATTATCCATTAATGCCACTCTGGTTCTCATCAGCTCCTTCAAAGGAAAAGGAAAGAATTCAGTCCAGAGTTTTGTTTTGCATTTGTTGGCTGCAGACAGAGGGGAAGAGACCTGGAGCTGTTAAACGGGGAAGGGGGTGAAAAATCATGAAAAATAAGGATTGTTGATTTGCACTGTGGCAGAGGTGGAGTGTCCTGAGCACGGGGACAGGAAGGGACACGCCAAGGGCAGGTCCCAGGCCAGGCTGGGACAGGCTCCAGGTCCCTGCCATGGCACAGGACATGCTCCAAGCCCCTCCCAACCCACACCAGGCTGATTTTCTAATTATTGACCTCCCCTGAACTTTACCTTTGCTCTTCCTGCAGAAATCCCTGTCCTCCCTGAGCACCCTGCTTTGGTCTCAACGGCGCTGGGAAAGGTGAAGCAGCTGCAAATAAGACAGAGCTTGGGGAAAAGTGGCAGAGGTGGGGCACTGTGTCACTGACTGACAACACTGAGAGCAGAAATTTTGTTTCTCCTTCTCTTCTCTGCTGGATTTATTTGTTTGTGGTTTAGTCTGAGCTCTCCTTGCGTGCCTGTGAAATGCCTAGCAAGCTTCCAGGGCTGCATAAATAAATAATAACTATTTAGAATCTTCTAAAAGATACATAAGTGTATTTCTTTTCATAGACCTAAAGCTAATGGAAACCTCTGAGTTTTTATTTCAATGACAAAGCAGCCCTGGAGCAGCTGTGTGGGACTCGAATGGAATCAGCTGCAAATGTTAGACACTATTTCCTTTAAAGAATTACAATTTATAGTGCTTCAATGAATGCTGATTTATATATATTTAAAAGAAAATAAATCCCCGTAGATACTTTTTTTTATTTCAAAAGGGAATGTGTGATGATGGCTTCCACTGCATTAGGGTAAGGTTACAGCAGGCTCCTGGAAGTTCTGCCCTCAGAGCAGGGAAATGAGGGAGATTTTACAGCAACCTGTTGGCTTCTGTTCCTCAGTGGAACCCAGCAGGGAGTGGCTGGGGGGAGAACAAGATAAATCCTCCCAATTCCATCCCAAACCTTTCCCTGTGCAGGGGATCTGCTGAGCTAACACTGGTGGATGGGTTTTGCTCTGGAATGCTTTAAACCATCCAGACAAATGCTGAACTCTGAAAGAAGCATTTTTCCTGGTGAAGGAATATCAAGAAGGATCTGGCAGAGTTGTTATTTCTGAAGGGAGAAGCTTTTATTCCAGAGGACAAATGATTCCTTCGGAGCAGCATTGCTGCTCTGCCTCTCTGGGCTCACAGGCTGCTCCCAGGGTGCCACCAGTGACAGCCAAACCCAACCAGAGCTCCCAGCTGAGGGAAATTTTACTAAATGGGCACCTGAACCTCCACTGGAAAAGGTTTCAACACCTCTAGGTGAAGAGGATTGCCAGGAAGGAGGATGAGACACAAATGTTGATGGGGAGTAGAAAAAGCCAAGAACTGATTTGCTTTTCCATCCCAAAAGGATGCCAGAACCTGCCCTGCTAAATCCAAACGTGCCCAAGTGTTACAGCCTCAGAAAGGGAGGATAAATACAGAATATTGGGGTTTAAATCTGTCTTGCTCACGCCCTGGCAAACAGAGGCATCGCTCCCGAGTTGTTCTTGCAAGGTCAGAGTCCTGTGAAGCAGCCATGGGACAGAAGTGAGTCCTGCTTTTCCTGCCACTTCTCCTTCATGTCCAGCCACAAGTGCATTCCCATTGCAATTCCACCCCACAGTGAGTGGGAAATCATCTCAGCTTCCTCTGACACCCAGTGTAATAACACGAACCATGATGAATTTCCCTTTACTCTTCCTGTGGCCTCCATACATTATTGCAGCTGAATTCCATTGTAACACAGCACTAATTAATGTCTGCTGCTTATCAAGGGGTGCCCACGTGTCCCTTCCATCCCGCTCTAGTTCTTGAGGAATTAACCCTGGGGGTGCTGCAGGAGCTGCTGCTGGTGCCAGGGAATCTCCACAGGGTGGCAAAAGTCCAATTTTGGTTCTGATGCCAGGATTATACCAAAATAAGACCATTTTCTTCCAAACCCAGCAGTAAAATGAGGTTTGCTGAGGGGCTGAGACCGTTTTCAAGAGTGATTCTGTGGTGAATTTCCCCATTAATTCTCCAGAACCTTCCAAGCCCAGCTTGGTGCACTCCTTAGAGACGCTGGGTTACAGAGTGGGGTCCAAAACCCACAACCCCACAGTTGTGGCTGAAATGAAACCCAAAGGGCAGCTCCAGCCATTTCCCAGGCTCGGTTTTGAGGTTATGAGCCCCAAAAAACGCAGCGGAGCTCACCTGAGCCTCTGGCTTTAGGGGGTCACCCTGCCAGGTGAGGCAATTCCCAAAGCACACCTGAGCAATTCCCAAAGCACACCTGAGCAATCCCTTCCTTGCAGCTTGAAGCCCCCGAGGGCCAAGCAGAGCTGGCTGAAGTTTTCCCCTGCAGCTCCGAGGGGTGAAAGAAGCCCCGGGCTCCTCACAGGATGCTGCTGCAGCTTCATTTGCAGATTTAATTAATCCCTGCTCCTCGGAGCCGTCCTACCACAAGATGTCATCCTTCCGACAGCTCTGCCTTCCTGCCAGTCCCGGGCTGGACTTGCTCTGTGGCCACTCTGGAGGCCCCTCCGTGGTCATTCCAGGCCATTCCCAAACTCAGGAACTCGGGGCTGAGTTTTCTCCATGAGGAACAAACAACAGATTTGCTGGCAGCAAGAGTTAAACCATGCAGACGACTCTAATAAGCATAATTTAAACCTGTGGTTTTCTTTTTATGGCAGCTTCATATTCGGTGTTTTATATCCCAATTTTCCACCTTTTAGTCTTGCTTCTTCCTCTTTCTGCTGCGGAGCCCTATCACAAATGGGAGGGCAATTACCAGGCGAGCATGTAGTTCTTTAATTGAAACACTTATAGGTGTACACTTAAAAACTATAAAGACTTTTATGGAATGGCAATGCCTTAATAGGCTCCTGTGTGTGTACATTGTAATGTAATTCTGTGCCCTGTGAGCATTGCTGGGGGAAGCTGTTAATTTATGGTTCCCAGGAGCAATAAAGCAATAACAGTAATCGAGAGGTGCAATATTCCCTGCTTAGGGGGCATTTATGGGTGGGTATTAAAACTATAAATACATCAACACGCTGCAAAACTGATCATAGAAAATGAAAGATAAGCTCTCCTCCCTTTCAAATGGGGGTTTTCCAGCAGCCTGATTAACTTCTGGTTGGTATCAGGTCCCAGTGCTCGGCAGGACTGGGGAGGAGTGAAGTGACCAGGTGACCCCTCACTGTCCCCAGGTGTCCCCAGGTGTCCCCAGAGCTGCCATTTCCTGGGACACCGCCTGACAGACTGGTACAAACACTTCATTTTAACCAAGCTGGAGGAGCAGGGGTGACAGGGAGGGATAATTACCTTGTCTGCAGCAGGGCTCGGGGCAGGCACGGTGACATTTCAGAAATCCAAACGCCTTTGTTGTGTTGTGATTGGGAAAAGAATGGAGGGCAGAGCCCCTGACATTCCCGACTGCCAACAGCTCCTCAGGAGGGCTGGCAGAGCCTCTGTGCTCCAGAAATGAGCTGGAAATATTCAGCTCTGGGAGCCTGGGTCAGTAACTGCAACTGGGAATGAACTGGGAGCCAGAGCAAACTGGTTTGAATTTGGAACCTCCACAAGTTCCTCTGAATTTTCCCTTTCCTTTCCTTTCCTTTCCTTTCCTTTCCTTTCCTTTCCTTTCCTTTCCTTTCCTTTCCTTTCCTTTCC
>JANRGV010000056.1:915641-951006 GCA_024734035.1 Alethe castanea
CTTTGGAGCTGCTCTCCAGCAGAAGGCATTGTTCTATCAAGAGGGGATTACTTTCAGCTGGCCATCCTATTGTCTTCCAGTTATTTAGTAACTGAGGTTTGGTATCTCAAAGATGGCTTTCATTTCAATCTCACTTATGGTTTCCATATTCTCCGAATCTTTTGCTAAGCACTCATATTTGTAAGGTTTTCCTGGTTCATCCTTCCCAACACCGCTCACCTCGTCTCCAAAGAGAGGCAGGGGAAGGAATTCCATCTGCTCCAGCTCAGAGCTGAGAGCTGCACAACTGCCTGGGCACACGGGCTGCATTGCAAATTCTGGGTTTTAGGAAGCGCTCAGGGAGCCTTCATTCTCCTTTTATTGGTGTTCTTTCCTCACAGGGACTGTTTCACCTCCTCAGGCTGAGGGGTGAGGATTTCTCAGCGAGTCTGTGGCTTAACGGAGCCACAAATCCACCCTGGAAAATCTGGGTGCTGTCCTGAGTCTGGGGGGAGACCTCCTGCTCCCCCAAACTCCCTGGCAGGAGGATGCAGCCAGCATGGCTCTGCAGTGGCTTTGAGGGAATCTTGGGGGAGTATCACACTGAGGAAAAAAATCCTTCTAAATGCAGTTTACAAAAAGGGAATTTTGCAGGATTCCTTGAAGAAAAGGGTTTGGGCCAAATGCCTTCCATCCCTCTGCTGCTGGCTTTGATTCTCTGGGTATAGTCAGACCTCAGATTGAATAGCAAGTGGTTCTGCTTTATTTGTTTTTATTGCTGCCAAAAGGGAAAAAAAAAAAAAAGTCAGAGTAAACAGTGGGATGTTTGCAACCTTCTCACATTAGGCAGATTGAATAAACTGGCTCGCAGTTGATTGTTTTCCTTCAGATCAGTCATTGCATTTGTATTTATTTGATTTTATGGATGTAGTTCTGGGACTTTTGTTTTGTCTTGGGTTTTATGTTGGTTTTCTTTTTTTTTTCTTCAATGGTTACTTGTTGTGAGGGAAATAGGAACACAAACAGTTCCTACCTTTCCTCCCCATCAATTTGGGGACACAAACAGCTCCCACCTTTCCTCCCCATCACTGTGGGAACACTGCTCTACCTTTCCTCTCCATCCATGTAGGATTTGCAGAATGCTGATTCCTGGATGGCAGAACCCAGGGGCTGGATGAGCTGTGGGATGCAGAGTCATTCCCACCAAAGCTGATCCTAAGAGAGCTCCTAATGCCCAGGGATTCCCTGCCTGAGGAGCAGGACAGGCTGTGGGGCTCTGGAGAGAGGATAAGAATTCCTCAATCTCCCTCCACTTCCACACCCCAAGGCTCCACCCATGGCTGAAGCAATTCCCTGTGAATTTTGGCTCTGGCTCACCCTGGGTTCCCCCCCAGGCATCCCCACCCCTCTGCCTTTTCCCTCTGAGCTCCAGAATTCTCCAAAAAACGCAAAAGGAGCAGGAGGAGCTGCAGGCAGCCCCTGCCTCTCTCCATCAGGTGCCACAGCCACAGTGTCACCTGCACTCACAGCTTTTTGTCCCTTTTTTCCCTTCCCTTTCTGCATTGTTGCAGAGCACCTCGGGGGAGAGAAAATAGGGCAGGCAGCACACGTGGATTCCCGAATATCCACGATCAGCCTGGCGCCATCTCAGGGACTCGTAGCTTCAAAAAAAATCCAAAAAATCCTCCCTACTTTTCTTAGAAGGCAAAATAAGTTGGAGTCGTGTGGCAGTGCTGAGGAGGGGAGGAAGAAAAGTGAATGTGGGGGTTTTTCATGCCTCACAAACACAAACAGGTTGTGGTTATTCCCAATATCCAAGGGCAGAGTAAGTGCAAGAACACTCATTAATTATGTATAATGCTCGCAGTTCAGTTGCCAAAAAATCGTATTTTTGGATATTGTTCACCAGAATATGACTTTAACCTACTGTCACCATTATTTTGCACGTTGTGGTGTTTTAATGAACATATGGCACCGCATTAGCTGATGCCAGCCCCTGATTTTCTAACGAGGTTGGTTTCCCATTGTGTGCATCACAAACCCTGCTGAATATTGAAATATTCAGGGAAGGGGAAAGAGGAGCTGCTCCTCCTTTGCATTCTGGTGCTGGGTGTGAATTTCAAACACTGCCCCAGACCTGGCTGGACCCTGCTGCCAGAGCCTGGCCTTCAGTTAAATCAATCTGCAGCTCCTGATGCGGCCTCAGCCCGTGCCCAACTCCCAGCAAGGAGAAAAATCTGTTGATCTCTGAAAAGTCTTCAGACATCCCAGTTCCATGTGAGCATCCTCCAAGGATCTGCCTTTTCCCCCCTGCCATAGCACATTGTTTTAAAGCTGATCTCATAATTGTATCGATTTATTTTTTTTGGTTCTCTGCGTCAAAGCACTTCTTTAATCAAAAGTAAATTATGTAAAGGCCATTAGGGTCAGCCCAGCCAGCAAAATGAAAACTGCAATACATCATTTATTTGTAAATGTCAGTGAAATCTGCAGATCAATATCCTGCCCAATGTGATGGATATTTATGATTTTATGGAACTCCTGAGGCAGCTGCTGGGTTGGGGTGGCCCAGCAGAGCAGGTTGGGGCAGGGGGAGGCTGGGGACACCCCTGGGGCTGTCCCTGCTCCTGTCCCAGCCATGGCCAGTGACAAATCCTTTCTTCTGTGTCCGTGTCCCTGTGCCCAAGCCATGTGTGGCACTGGAGAAGGGCCCAGCACCAGCTGGGGGTAGCATTTATGGTGTGGTGGTGGCATTTATGGTGTGGTGGTGGCATTTATGGTGTGGTGGTGGCATTTATGGTGTGAGGGTGCCATTTATTTTCATCTGTGCTCCAGCAGACACCAAACCTTGAGTTCCCAGGTGGTGCCCCCCACCCCTGCCCGTGTCCCAAACTCCCAAACCCTGACACCCCGTGCTGTGGGAGCTGCTGGAATACAGGCTGGGAATGGGGGACTCAGCTCCAGGCTTCCCAAACTCCATCTAGTGGCAAAAAAACTCCAATTTGGAATGGTGGGAACCCAGGTGATGGACTTAGATCCTTCCATGGCTGCAGGAAACTTGACCTGGGTCACTCTTGGTGCATCCAAACCAGGAGCTGTTGTTCTCCCAAGGGTTAAACCCCCGTGCTGTGCCCTGCCCCATAACGAAGGCATTTTGTGATGTAACAAAGCAGTCCTGGTGTAATAAAAGGAAAAATTGCAGGGAATTCTGGCTGGATGGCAAAGCAGGAGCTCCTGGCAGTGTCGGGAGTATCTGTCCATCTTTTTCTAGACTGCTTTGGGCCGTGTGGGTCACTGTTATCTGAGCCCTGAGGAGGAAATGAAGGAGGATATAACAGCAGATAGGATCTAAGCCTGCTCCCGCTCGTAAATATTCAAAAGAATCTTACGAGGGATGGGATTAAAATGGAGAGGTTTTGCTGCTGCTCTGTGGAAAGATGGTCCTAAAGAACATCTGTGGGCAGTGCTGGTGGTCAGGGATGGGGCTGCAGGGGAAGGGGGTCCTGCCCAGGGCTGGGGCTCTGCTCCCTGCAGGAAAAGGGGGGAACTCCGAGTGCCTGGTGTGCCAGACCTTGTGGGGGTTTTCTGCCAGCTGCCCTGGGGGTTGCATGGATTTTGAGCTGGGCTCGGGTAGGTGACCTATCCCAAATCCCAGCCAAGGACTTGTGTGGATTGGGCTGAGCCTGGCTTTTAGGAGATAAATTCATCTGCTGAGGCCAGGGAGACCCAGGGCTCCCCCCAGCCCCGAGGAAGGAAGGGAACACTTCCAAATTGTCCCAAACACCCCTGGCTGGCCCCTCGCTGTGCCAAGGACCTGATGGGGTTAAAACCTTGACCCCAAAGCGCAAAGCCCGGCAAGGAGAGCGGGCAGGGACCATTCCCAGCGCATCCTTGGGATAAGCGAGGTTATCCCGGAGGAGGCGGGTCCCTGCTGGTCCCCGAGGGGTGGCACAGCCTGGCACAGCCTGTGCGTGCCCGGGGCACCAGCCGGGACCTGGCACAGATCCTGCTGGGTCTTGAACCGCGAGCACAAAGGGCCGGGCGCAGCCCGCTAATTGCGGCCGGGGTTAATGAAGGCAGACGCGGAGCGGCTGCTCTCATTAAAATATGAAAATGATGCCCGGAGCAGGGGGAGGCTCCTTCCTCAGGGATAACCCTGCTGGAGCAGGGAGGGGACACTGGGATGAGGATTTCAGGGTTCGGCATCCCCGTGGTTACACGGCGGGCTCTGGGGTGGGAATTCTGCTCAGAGTGGGGCAGATGGGTCAGGAAGCCAAATTCCCCCTGCAGACCTTCCTTTCCAAGCAGGAAACTCTTCCCAAGCAGCTCCTGGGGTAGGGAGTGCTGCCCTCAGCTCTCCAGCAGCCAGCACTTCCCAAAATCCAGCTGCTCCTGTCACACTCCCACCTGTCAGGATGGGTGGGAAATCCAAACGTGTGCGTTCTGAGGAGCCAGAGCAACTTGGCCTTGCATTCAGGGAATTACGGAGCGTTTTTCTCTTAATCATCTCTGCAATCACCGCATTTAACTGCGTGTGAGAGCCACGGACCACAGCTGCCAGTTCTGCAGTTCTGGGATGAGAAAGTCTTGGGAGTCCATAGGAAAAATTCTGCGAGGCAACTTCCAATCCCTCTGAAAACAGAGAAAAAGGAAAGAGGGTTTAATGCCTAAAACCGTGATCCCATTTGGGATAAAGCATTAAGAGTTTCTATGAAGTTATCATTTAAAAAAAAATAAAGATTTGAGAACAGCTTGGCTTGGAACAATATTTCAGGCATGGCTAGCTGTTAAAAATAAACTAATTCAGAAAAGCCACATTTAAATAAATATAATGCAAAGACATAATGGCACAGATAATAGTTTTGAATGGGGAATTCTAATGACTTCGAGGGCATTTTACAGGGCAATTAATACACATGAAAATGCTGCTCTATTCAACTGATGGAAAGAAAGGAAAATAAAATAAAATAAAGCCGGCAGAAAGAGAAAGGGAGATGGTTGTGACTGGCAAAAATAGGGTTTGATTTTCTTTTCAATAGGATCACTGCTTACAAACATAATAAAAGGAAAAATAAGCATGTCAGGTTCTATAATGTGCCTTGTGAAATCCCCGATGATTCCTTTCCAAAGAGAGGCAATTAGGAGCCTTTTGCATATGCATGTGACTTCTGCAGAGCGGGGCTTTCTCCTCTCCCTTCTTCATCGACAGGCTAAAAATACACCCAAAAACGCATCCCAAAAACGCATCCCAAAAACGCATCCCAATAACACATCCCAAAACTCATCCCAAACTGCATCCCGAAGTGCAGCATCCTCCAGCCCGGGGCTCTGGGGGCTTTTTGCCCCTCTGGAGGACCCAGAGCCACCCTGGGCTCTGCTGGAGGATGGGAACGGGGCTGTCTGTGCTGAAATCTGCCCCTGAGGAGCTGATTCAGGGGAAATCCCAGCACTTTTCCCTCCTAGCAGGAATTCAGGATCCAGGGGAAATCCTAGAGCTCTTCCCTCCCAGCAGGAATTCAGGATCCAGGGGAAATCCCAGAGCTCTTCCCTCCTATCAGGAATTCAGGATCCAGGAGAAATCCCAGCACTTTTCCCTCCCAGCAGGAATTCAGGAACCAGGGGAAATCCCAGAGCTCTTCTCTCCTAGCAGGAATTCAGGATCCAGGGGAAATCCCAGTGCTTTTCCCTCTGCAGCAGGAATTCGGTCACCTAATTCAGCTGAGCTCTGGGGCTGGGTCAGAGACAGGGAGGGGAGCAGGAAAAAGCACATTTATGGTTTGGTGTGTTCAGTGTTCGTGTGTTTGGCCAGAGGTCAGTCACCTTGGAGCCCTTTTCCACCTTCAGCTGCTCTCAGTTCTGCTCCCAAATCCATTTTTTCCCAGATTTCCCAGTGCCTGTGCCAGCTCCAGCCCGGGCTGCCCATCACAGACCTGGTTTGGGATGAACTCCCAGTGCTCTGCTGGCACTGCAGGGCTGAGCCAGGGGGTCCCTGGGGACCCTGCAGCCTCCCCCTGTGCCCCCCTGTGCCCCCCTGTGCCCCCCCTGTGCCCCCCTGTGTCCCCCTGTCCCCCTGCACCAGGACCCTGCCCTTGCTCCAGAGCCTGTCCAGATCTTGAGCTGTGTTTCTGAAATGTATAAATAAATATTACATATGCTAACAGATGGTTCATTAGCCAGTTGTTATGGCAATCAGCATTTCAGCCAATTAAAATCCTTTCCATAGCTTTAAAAATGTCAGTGATAGGGACATTTAAATGGCCAGAGAACAAACAGCCCCTCTGGAGCCTGGCACTGAAACAAAAGGCGTTTTCTGGGAGTTTATGGAGAAAAAAGGAGAAGAAATAGAGTAAGAGTTGGAAATCCTTTGTGCTGAAGGAGTAAAAGGTGCTGGCCCCTGGGTTTTAATTAATGGGAGAGGCTGTTGGACATTTTGTCACTCAATGACCCAGCTTGGGGTGATCACCTGGGAACCCCGAGGTGCATCTGGGACATCCCAGCCCCTGCTGGGCTTTTCCTGCAGGAATTGTCAGAGTTCAGCACCCACAGGCAGGGTCAGGCTTTGTCCCCAGGTGTGCAGGAATTCCTGAGCCTTTCCCTGGGAATGGCAGAGTCCTGAATCCCCTGGCACTGCCTGGGTGTGCTCAGCAAAGCTCAGGGTCAGGCTGGCTTTGAGGCAGGAGCTCCAAGTGCCCAGGACACAGGGGATGGTTCCAAACCCAAAGGAACTGAAATTATTCCTGTAGGAACAGCAGAACACCCAGAGATGGTGGAGATGGGGCAGTGACAGGGGAGGAATGAAGTTACACTTCATAATTCTGGTGATTTTGAGGCTGCATGTGGCTGGAAGAGAAAAGACCTGCTTAGGGCCCAAAAATTCCTTCCAAACACCTTTTCCCTGGGTTGGTTGTGCTGGCAGCACTCGGTCTCTCCAGTGTGGGGCTCTGAGTGCAGGAATAAAACCGTGGCATGGGAAGGCAGGGCCTTTCCGTCCTGAGTTAGTGGTGTGGCAGGACAGGCCCTGGAGAGGGGGGAAAACCTGCCCTCAGAGAGCATCCTCTCCCAGCATGGTCCATATCCCAGGTTAAAGAAGTTAAAACTCCTCAAACCTCTTGTTCCCACAGGGCAGGACCAGGTTTCCCCCTGTTCTTGCCACGTTCCAGGGGCTGCTGCCCTGGCAGCCAGGATTTGATGAGTCACAGCCTCACCAGGGTTGATTCTCTTTTCCTCATCTCTGCTGTCTTCTGCAACCGTTTAGAGGAGCAAAAAATAGCTCCCACAGACAATCAGGGCAGATTATTTTAATGAGAGCTCGAAAATGAGAAACAAACGGCGCAAATTGAGCCTTTCAAAGATTTCTCCCCCCGTCTGCAGGAGCTGCGCGGTGCCTGAGTCAGCAGGTCTGCAGCACGAGACGCTGCTGCCAGGAGGGCAGCTCCCAACCCTCCTTCCTGAGACGTGTTTTGTCCCAGGAGTGAACTGAACATCCCAACTGGAGGCTGCCTGTGATCAGCAGCTCCATTTTCTGCTGTAATTGTCTTTTATGTGCTGCAGTCGGCAGTGCCCGGCTCCCATCTGCTCCTGGTTCCCTCCCAGCCTCAGCCAGGGAAACAATCCCATATGTGCTCCAGCAGGCTGAGGTGGGATGGGGCTGAAGCCTTTCCTTCCTCCCTGGCTTGTGCCCACCCTTGTAATGGTGCTTATTAATGGTTTTCTTATTGATTAATTATTGATTAATCCCACCTGGGGCACCCCCAGGGACGGGGCAGCCACAGCTTCTCTGGGCACCCTGTGCCAGGGTTCCCTCACAGGGAATGACTTCTCCCTGAAGATGATCTAGGGGAATATTGGCTCAGAACTTGCAGGAAGTTGTTGCATTTTCACAAAGGGATTATTTGCTTCAGCAGGGAAAAGAGAGCCCCCAGCAGACCCAGCAGCTCCCAGCCTCGTGTGTCCCACAAGGGGATTCTGCAGCAGGGGAAGAAGCTTTGAGAATCCTTCTGGCATTTCATCCTGTCTCTGTCATCCAGAGAACTCCCCATGACCCATAAATAGATTTTTCCCTTCCCTTTATTTCTCGCCTCTCTTTTGGTTTGCAATGGCAGCTCCAAAA
Source organism: Alethe castanea (assembly GCA_024734035.1). NCBI lineage: Eukaryota > Metazoa > Chordata > Aves > Passeriformes > Muscicapidae > Alethe > Alethe castanea. The sequence continues at coordinate 923,731 of JANRGV010000056.1, forward strand.
TCTTTAGAGCTGCTTCTTGATGGGCATAAAAATATCATGAGTACTTGTTTAAACATCAGAAAGGTATTAGCTCAATTTTGCACTTCAATGCTACCAAGAATGTTTAGGCCCATTGGGCATGAATTTAATTTTCTTACAGGCTGCAGGGAGAAGAAAAAAATCAGCCTCCCTATCTGAGCATTAACTGCTGCTCCCTGTGACAGCTCCAAGCATCACCTTTGCAGGGCTCCAGGCTCCAAATGGTGCTGAAATGAAATCCTGAGCAGGCAGAGGCCCCAGCTCTCTCCCCGGGGCTGTTCTGCACCTTTGCTTTGTGCAGGAAAAGCTCCAGCAGGAGGAACAGCACTGCAGCAGGGTCACAATAACCAAATCATTCTGCCTCCCCCAAACCCCAGCTCGCTCCCTGGGGCAGGAAAATCCTTCCTCTCCTCGTTGGTGATAAAAGATTGGGTCAAAGCACATCCAATCACACTGGGTGTTTTTAACAGTGCATTCATGATAAATCACATTTTGTTGATGGTTAAAAAAGTGGATTTTTTTTTTGGTGATATCCTGTTTGTTGACTCATTGCCAGCTCAGGGCCCTGAGCCTGACACGTGAGGCTCTGAGGATTTCAAGGACATCAATTTGCTCCTTTCCCAACGATCCAGGAATGTCAACAGTCCTCGTGGCATGGGGGAAAATCCCTTTTAATGGTGCATAGTGACAACCAGTCTGCTATCCATGGCTGAATTCTGCAGTGGCTGCAGGGTGGGGACAGTGCCAGCCCTGCTGTCCTGCTGTCCTGCTGTCCTGCTGTCCCTGCCACCTTCCCCAGCTCCTGCAGGGGTGGCTCTGCTGCCTCTGCCTGACCCTTCACAGAGCCCCAAACCCAGCTCAGCTTCAATCCAGGGGGGTCAGATCAGTGCTGGAGACTCCTGGCCACCCCTCAGGCTTGGTCTGTGAAGGTGAGGAGGGGTTTGGTCTGTGAAGGTGAGGAGGGGTTTGGTCAGTGCCACCAGGAGTCTCTGGAAAATGGAGAGGACCCTTCAGGGCAGTGGTGGCCGTGGTAACAGCAAAATTCCTGCTGCAGGAGGGAACGAACAGCAAAATTCCTGCTGTAAGAGATAACAAATGGTAAAATTCCTGCTGCAGGAAGAAGAGCAAAATTCCTGCTGTAAAAGCTAAGAAACAGCAAAATTCCTGCTGCAGGAGGGACAGAAAAATTCCTGCTGCAGGAGGGAATAAACAGCAAAATTCCTGCTGCAGGAGGGAACTGCAATGTTCCTGCTGCAGGAGGGAACAGCAGGGCTCCTGCTAACAGCAATGTTCCTGCTGCAGGCAGGACTTGGGATAAATGCATGCAGTTCTTTGCTTATTTTCCACATTTCTGTGCCCTGAAAAAGTCATTCTCTTCTGCTTCTCTCTCCCCCATAAAAGAGGTGCAAGGCCACAGAGGGATTTAGCATTTTAAAGGAATTTCCAGCTCTGAGCTGGACATGCATCCAGCTCCAATGAAAATGTGCTCTCAGGGGCATTGGAGCCCAGCTTTAGAGCCTGGGCCAGGGCTCAGATGAGCCTCAGCAGAGCATCCAAACCTGGCAGATCCTTTCTGTGCTCTGCCCAAATGCTGGATCCTTTGAAGCCTTCCCAGGGCTGCTGGGCAGGAGATCAGAGCCACGGGGAGGGAGTTTGGAACCTGGGAGCAGGGAGAAGAGTGGCAATGACAACAAAGGGGACCAAAGGCAAACTCCAGTGCCACCAGTGCCCCCCAGCATCTGCACATCTGCACCCTGGCTGTGCTGCAGAATCCCAGAGGGAATGGGATGCAGCAAGTGCCTGCTGGTGCAGAAGGAGATTTTGGATGCTGATCAAGGCACAGGTGGAACAGGTTCCAGTGAATAAATAAATAATTGTTGGAGTGCTGAAAGGAAAATGTGAGGATGAGATCAGAGAAAGCCAAAGGAATAAAATCTGTAGTAAAGGAACAAATAATCCTGGGGCTTTGGGGAGCTGGGAGAGGCTGGAGCAGCCACAGGAGAGCGAAGGGTGTGAGATCCTTGGGAAAGCCTTAGAGGGTGGCAGAGCAGGCTGGGCAGGGCTGGTGGAGACAGGACAGGTTTGGGGGCAGCAGGAGATGCTCAGGGATGGGGCAGGATGGAAATGTCACCTCTGTGTCCCTGTGGGCTCCCAGGGCTGCATGAGGAGAGAGCCTTCCCAGTCCCTGTGGAAGGACCTGCAGGGTCCTGGCAGGTCCATAACCCCAGGCTTTGGAGAGCAGGACACCAAGCACAGGTGGCATCACCCACCCAAACCCCCAAAATCTCATTTATCTCTGTCACAATCCTCTCCCAGCTCCCTGGGGCTCTGCTGGAGGTGTTTGGTTCTGCCTCTGTCCCTTCCTTTTCAAACCCATTTCATTATCAAATGGCCTTGGGGGCTCTGGTCTGGAATGGGGAACTTGGCAGAGGTCCTGGAGCCATCAGAGACCCAGCAAGGTGAAACTGCCACTCCCAAAAATGGGTAAGTGACTACAATTAATTAAAAATCATTAAACAAACCTTCCTGGCTGCTGTTCCACGTGCTGCTGGTTGGGTGGGTGCTGTGCCACCATGCCAGGCTGGGGACACTGGGAGAGGTGAGGAGCTGGTGCCTCTCACAGCTCTCAGGGTTTCATTTTGGGAACGGTGGAGGGTTCATTGTGTCCCTGCAGTCCTGCTCTGTGGCTTGAGCCTTTTCCTCCCGATGCTGACAGAGCTTCCCTCACTGACCAGAGGGCAGTGCTGGAGTTTTTGTGCACCTGCACCAAGGCAATTTCCCATTTTGTCTCAGCACGAGCCTGGCTGTGCCCAGGGAGCTCTGACACTCCTGGTGCCAACACTGGCATGGCACAGCTTAGCTCTGACCCACGGGGCTGCTCAGTTCCAGCTGGGATTTCCTGATTGCCTGAGGAGAATTTCCAGCAGCCTTTCCTACACCTGCAGCTCCCCAGAGAAGGGCTGGGAGCTCAGGGCTGTTCCCCCAGGGCAGTTTTCCAGGAGCAGCCCAGCAGCTCGGTGTGTTCCATTTCCTCTCTCTCTCCATCTCCTCCGAGCCTCAGGAACATCGATAAACGCCCTGGAAAAGTCTGGTGTAAATAACAGGACTTTCTGCCTATTCTAATCAATAAAATATTGTTTATAGGAGCCCTCGTGGCCCTCTCAGCTGCACTGGAAGGTCTGGCACTGGGTTTATAAACTTGCTTTCCAGGAGGCTGTAACAGGGAGTGCTGCTCTGCCAGGGATGTAAATCAGGCTGAGGTTTGTAGCTCCTGGTTTTGCTGTTTCTTTAAAACACAAGTGGCTGTATATGGGGTTTTTTTATTATTTTTCCTTGCTAGGCTGTAGCTTACCAAAGGAGGTGCAGAGGGTGGATGGATGTGGAGGAGGTGCAGAGGGTGGATGGGTGTATTTCTGCAGTTAAACTCTATCGATGGCTCCTCACATGCAGGGAGAGGGAAACAAACAAACAAATAACGCTGTGATGGATTCCCAGGATCTGCATTTAAAAGCCAAGCACCCCACAGAAAGCACAATAACTGCAGCCCATAACTCTCACTCTACAAAGCCAAACTGGGCACTGCTCTGCTGAATTATTTCCTTCTGCTGCCTACATTTCAGACCCCTTCCTTCCCTAGATCTCATCTTGGCCTTTTGATATCCCACCAGCCAAAGATTCAGTGTGTGCAGCAAACCACACCAAACCCCATCTTCACTTCTCAAAATATTGGTTCAGTCCTTGCAGCAATGCTTGATTTACAGAATGCTAAAGTAATATAAATAATTTCTTCTTGTTTTCACAACATTAGGTGCCAGATGCAGAGCTAGAAATAAGGGATGAAAGGTCTGTGCTTGCTGTTGGGCATCAAAATCCTTTAATGATTTATTAATGTCAACATTTCTATTTTCCATACAGACTGTTGCTCTATGTCTGCCTATTTATTTCCGTGCACAGCCAAAGGTCAGTGCTTGGAAAACAGTGGGAAAGATGTTTAAAAGTGCCTGAGAAAGAAATGGTCTGAAGAGCTTTTGGGATCTCTGTCCATGAATGGACACCTCCCTGTGCCACAGGTGCAGCTCTCCTGCTCACCCACATTCTGAACGTCTTCTCCAGCCCTGAGGGGTCTCTGATTCCGAAATTCAGCCCACAAATGTCTGCCCAGGGACACTTCTGCAGTGCTTGAGCAGTTTCCTCTCCCGTGCTTGCCTTGCTTGTCACACCTGGGCCATGATGGGTTTTTTTTGTCACACCTGGGACAGGGTGGCTTTTTTGCCACCCCTGGGCTCTCTCCCTGTCCCCTCCTCAGTGACAGGAGCTCTCTAGCAGTGTGGGAGTGCCCAGGGCCAGGCTTGGAGCACCCTGGCTTAGGGGAAGTTGTCCTAAATAAACTTTAATGTCCCTTCCCACCCAAACCCTCTGTGACTCCATGCTGTGTCCTCACCTGCACTGCAGCTCTGCATTAACAGTGAAATCTCTCTCCCTAAATTTCCCAAAGCTTTCTGTTGAGTTGGAGCTGCTGCAGCTCTGGATTAACAGTGAAATCTCTCTCCCCAAATTTCCCAAAGCTTTCTGTCAAGTTGGAGCTGCTGCAGCTCTGGATTAACAGTGAAATCTCTCTCCCCAAATTTCCCAAAGCTTTCTGTCGAGTTGGAGCTGTGCAGCTCTGCATTAACGGTGAAACCTCTCTCCCTAAATTTCCCAAAGCTTTCTGTCGAGCTGGAACTGCTGCCTGCAGCACTGGAGGTGGTTTTGAAGGACACAGGCATGTGTGCACTCACACAAATCCACACAAAAACTCCTGGGCATTACTGAGAGCTGCTGAGGTGGATGAGCAAAAAGAACTCCAGGAGCAAGTGGGGCATTGTCCTACCCATGGCCAGGCTTGAACAGCACCAAATGTGCAACAACAGGGACAGAAAGCGACGATTTACAAATAAATTCTATTTACTAAACATTCCGTATCTGTGGAAAGCAAGAGGGAGAATTATAATACAAACCAGCTTCATCTGACAACAAAGCTGAAAACATATTGACTTGGAAATGTGTGTTAGATCTATCAAAAAGGGCAATATTCAAATGGAAAAGTCTCCCTTTTTAATCGTGGCAAAACCCTGTTCCATGCATTCAGTAGATTTAGAATGATTTTATAGCGGTGTTGTCTGGGAAAAAATGTCTTTGCCTGTAAGAGCACAGGTTCTTTTAATGGGAGTTGTCATCTAAATAATTCCATATCATCAAGCAAAAAGATAATTTATAAGGGGAAAAAACCCCAGAGCAGCCTAAAGTCTCAGAGTCACCCACAAAATTGCTTATGAATGTGCTATTAGTTGGAGGTAAAAGTTAATGGAGAATTGGCTGGCCTTGGGGAGCAATAAATGGGATACTGAGTCTGCTGCCCTAGGGCAGGATTTCAGGATTGGTCCAAGCCCGCCGTGATTTGAAAGAAGCTCCCTCTGATGCTTATTTGTTGGTCTAAGTGAGATAATGCATTGATGAGCCTCAGCCTAATTCCAAATGAAAACCAGTTCCAGGATGATAATTTTTATTATAGAAATGCTCAGAGGCCACAGACTGTGCCTGGATTTACAATTCCTGCCCATGGTACAAATCTTTCCCCCCGAGTGAGCGCAGAAGGAACGTCCATAAATAAATGTGGGGCTGCTCACAGGGCAGGGGAGAGGCAGAAATGAGGCTGGCTTGGGAGCTGGGCTTTTCCTGCCTCTGAGTCTGGGAGTGTCCAGGGCCAGGTTGGAGCAGCCTGGGGGAGGGGAAGGTGTCTGGGTGAGCTTTGAGTCCCTCCCAACCCAATCCATTCCATGATTATCTAGAGGAATTTTTTTCTTTTTTTCACGTTCATATTTTTATGTTTTTCATTTTTTGGTTTATATTTTTAATTTGCACAAACAGAGCTTAATTGACCTGTGATAAAATGAGACCATTCCTCAAGCTCTCTGAAAGCAACAGTGGAGGAGAAATCCAGGGCCAGGATGTGAAAAGTATCAGGGAGGGAAAAGACCTGAAATTGTCCTTCAAACTCACCCAACAGAGAAATCCCAACTCTTGCAGAGCAGGCAGAGCTTGGTGGGTTTGGTGTCTGTGCTGTGCTCCTCCTCTCTGCAGTAATTTATCAATAATTCCATTGCTCAGAGGGCTTTGGAGCCCGGGCTGGGAAGCTTTAGCATGAGCAGGAAAAAAAAAAAAGGATTAGATTAGAGGATTAGACATTAGACATTTATATGAATATGAATGGTCTTTGCAGCTACATCAGCCAGGAGAAAATTACATGGGGCTGATAATCTTCATGCTCGAGGGCCTAAGCCGCTCATGAGAGCCGGTCAAATTATTTGTTGGGAGCCATTTATTTGAAGAATTCAGCCCTTTTCTGTTTGTGTGCGGATCATGGTTTTTATTCATGCACTTCTTCCTCAGGACAGTTTGACGGCTGGGGCTGAGCTGGGAAGGGTTTATCGTGGATATTCCATCAGTCATTCCCCAGCTGGGGTTTATTCTCTGCAGGGAAGGTGAGGGGAGGAGGAAGAGCATCCCAGGGTGGCGTTGAGCTGAGACAGAGCCCAGTCCTCTCCTGCTGCTCAAGCTGCAGCCTGGGCCTGTCCAGCAGGCAGCTTTTCTTCCTGAGTCAATGGAAAGCTGGAATTTGCTGCTGATTGGCACTAAAAACCTAAAAATCCTGAAGTACTCACAATGAACAAGCTCTCGGTGCAGGCAAAGCAGAGTAAGAACAGGGAACAAGCAAAAGTCTCTCTTTTCTGGGGGAGTTCTGGGTTGAAAGATGTTTGAGGATTTAAATGGCCCAGCCTCAGCCTGTGCTGATCCAAAATCCTTGGAGACTCTGAGTTTTAGGCAGGAGTGCTCCTGGCACGCTCCAGACCCTCATTAAAATCTCCTCCTGTTGTGTTCCTTGCCAGTTCACCACAAAGTCATACCCAAGGAAATTGCCCAGGGCCATCCCTGCTCCTCCCATCTTCCTCCCTTGCCCAAGACAGAAAATTCCACCATGGTGGTGACATCCTTATCCCTGGGATTGTGGGGAGCAGGATGGGCTGGGAGTGGTGGCAGCTTGGTGCCCAAACCTCTGGACAAAACCCCAGCTGGCCTGGGCAGTGTGAACACCTGTGTGGAGTTTTAACTGCTCAGTGCACCTTCCTCGAGTCCTCCCATCGTTCATTTTTGGACTTCACGGGTGTTTGTTTTAGTTCCTTTTTTGCCAAGCTGGTTCCACTCGAGCCCTCCATTAATAGCTCTGAAAAAAAAAAAAAAAATCACACTCTGGTTGCAGGGAAGTTTGTGCAAGTGACAGCTTTCCTAACACGTCTGTGGAGCTTCCCAAAATATTGTGGAGGAGAAACGTGTGCGCGTGTGACTCTGCAAGCAGACGTGTTCTGCAGGGCCCCTTGTGCAGCCAGGGAAACGCTCACACAGAACCAGGGAAACTGGGGCTGCCCCTGGCAGAGGCTCTGACAAACATCCCTGTGCTCTCTGATTAGGGACGGCGAATAATGGAGCAGCACACACGTGTCTTCTTCTAAGGAGCAGGAAGGAGCGATTTATTGAAAAGCCATGGCATTTATATAAGATAGATTGTGCAAAACAAAATAGAAAAGACTCCTTGGTCCAAGAAGGCAACACCTCTTGGAAAACATTCTTTGTGCAAAACACTTACGCGGCTCGGGGGTCAACACCAGGTGTTTATCTGTGTTGTTCTTTCTTCCTTCTCTTGTTTGTCTCTGAGAAAGATCCCCAGCCTGGGAAAGGTTCGAGCCGGAGCTGAGAAAGACAACAGCCTGGGAAAAATCCGGGTTGGATCCACGAGCCTTCAGCAGCGCCCACACATCCCAACCCCTGCAAACTCTTGTGCACTGGGAGTGTCACAGGACATTCCCTGGCCGTGGTTGTGAGTCAGGAGCGATCTGCAGCCAGAGCTGGAGCTGCTCCCAGCCCCGCTGTCCCTGAGCACTCCGTGATGGGCTGGGGCAAAACTGGGATGGGAAAACAGCTCACAGCTCCAGAGAGAGCAGAGCAGGGGGCGGAAGAGTCACCCAAGATCATCCAAGATATCCAGTCCAAGGCGTGCCCAATGCCCACTTTGTCACCAGCCCAGAGCTCTGAGTGTCCTCTGGACACCTCCAGGGATGGGGACTCCACCTGGGCAGCCCCTTCCAAAACCTGAGCACCCTTTGCATGAGGAAAGATCCCGTGGTGCTGCTGATGGAACAGAAAGGGAAGGAGAGCAGCAAAGACACCTGAACCCCGAGAGCTGAGGGGCCTTGGCTGCTCGACATTTAACGAGGAGAAAAACGGGGCTTGCTCTGCTCCGCAACCCGCGGCCGTCACGGAAATTGGAAGTGACAGAATCACCATTGATACAAATTAAAAACAAATAAAAAGGGTACACAGCAGTGATTCCCCAAGTCCAGACTCCATTAGCAGCTGATTTACTGTGCACTGACCTGTGCTGTTTGCACGGGGAAGGTGCCGTGCGTGGATCCCTCGGCCGTGTCGCTCTGGCTCTCCCCAGTCAATAAACTATTTAATTTAATGAGAAACAGTATTGATGGGCCCAGAATGTAGCTCCCAAAAAAAAATAAAAAAAGGGAAAAAAAGAGGAAAAAAAGATGCAGCTGCAAGGAGCAGATAAAGTCTTCAGCTCAGGGGTTCACTCTCTAGGTGTTTTCCCTTTTGTTATCTCATTAATTAAAGTCCCGAGAAGTCTCAGATGATTTGGGAGTGCCAGAGCCTGGCAGGCAAGGTGCTGAAGGTGGGATTGCTGCAGGGACAGGACCTGGGGAGGAGATAATGCAGAGTGCAGTGTAGTGCCCTGACCTTCCCCAGAAAACAAATCCGTGCAGGAAGAAGTTGTTCCAAAGAAAAATCTGTCAGATCAGCCAAGGAGAGCAGGTGCTGCTGGAAAGCCAAATTCTGTAGCAACACTCTTGAGTATTTCTGAGATTGAAGTTACATTAAGGATGTCACGTCTCAAAAATAATATTAAAAAATGGGAAAATATAAACGCACACGCCCAGGCAGCCCTTGGTGCTCAGTGTGGGTCTCTCTGAATGTGGCCAGAAATATCAACATCAAAATCCTGGAAAGGTGGGATAGTCAAGGCTGGAAATGACCTGTAAGATTGTGCAGTTCAGTCATGAACCCACCCTCACCGTGTTCACCCCCAAACCAAATGCTCAGTGCTAGAGGAGAGCCGGGGGCTGGGAGGATCAAAGCTGCATTTTCACCTCTAAAATATCCCATGGACAGCCCTCCCTCAGTTCCTGCGTGTCCCTGAGCACGAGGGAAGGATCCAATTCCCAAGTTCATTAAAGTTCACCCTCCCCTGGGAATGAACCAAGTGATGCCAGTGTGGGAATTCCAGCTGATTGCTGTGAGTTGTCTGTAGTTAGCAGCCTGTAGAGAAAACACACATTTAAGGAAATTAGAGTAGCAAGACAAATGAGGTGGAACCATCAAGAGGAGCAGGAGCTGGAGATAATCCATATTATAAAATACTGCAGCGGTTTGCAGGGCTTGGAGGAAGAAATATTCTGTGGTTTTTGTGCTTTGGGCCCCAAAAAGGACCCTCCTCCTTTGCTGTTCCTGCATCTTTTGTCACAAAAACAGGAGGCAAGGACTGGAGCTGACATTACTCCAGCTCAAGGAGTGAGGAAATTGTGCAATTTGCTGGAAATTAGCATTTTCCTTGCTCATGGAGAAACTTGGGGTGCAGAGGGGTAGGGTGGGGGCAGTGCCAGGGTCCCCACCCTGAGCATCCCCCTGGGCAGGGGCAGCCAGAGGACTCCTGATGCTCCTTTTCCAGCAGCCTGGATTCTGGAGAAGAACCCCCAGGCAGCACAAAAGCCATTTTCAGGAGCCCAGGTTTCCTCATTATGTATGGCAGCTATGCCTCCCTGTATGGGAAGCATTATTTTAAGCAAAAGAGGCAGATTGGGAGTGCAGACACAGGAAAGCATGGCAAATGAGAGAAACTTTGATCAAAATTCAAATCCAACTCAGCCTGCAGCTATCTGCTGAGCAGCCTGCATTCTCCTGGAGAGTTTTTTTTCCCCCTTTTTTCAGAACAGGAACATGAAGAAAGCACTTGGTATGAGGGAGGTCAATAGACACACTGCATTTCAGAGGTTCAATTTAATCTCATTTTCTTTGGCCTCAGTGATTTGCTTTTCCAGGTCTGGTGGCCCCTTGAGAAACTTTTCATTCTCTCCTTTCAGGTGCTCAGTAATGCAGTGTTAAGAGGACTTTTCCACTTTGTGGCCTAATTATGGAAAAAATTCATTTCTGAGTGGGCTGTCTGGGCTGCTTTTACCCTGATTCCCTCAGCTCTTGAATCAGGCTCCTCACAAGGCATCATTTACAGACAGCTAAAATCATCTTTTACAGGTGCTGCACCCCAGGGATGCTGTGCTGGGAGTGCAGCAGCTCCTGGAGGAAGGGCTGTGCCCTGCTGGGACCTTTCTGCTCCTCCCCTGCTGCCTCCAGCCCAGCTCCCCCTGGCAAAGTCCCTGCTCCCAACCTGCTCCTGCAAAAACCCCACGTTTCAATCACTCCCCAAACCGCCTCCCATCTGGTGGAAAGACAAACACAGCTCAGGGCATGGGTTTAAAATGTAATTACCTTGAGAAGGGAGAGGGGCTGGGGGTCTGCTTTGACATCAGGTTTCATTCTGCTGTGACAATTATCCTACTTTAATGAAGGGGGGTAAAAGCTCTTTAAGACCTGTTAAAAACAGCCTGTCCTGTTAAAAACAGCCTGTCCTGTTAAAAAGGAGCTCTGTGAGATGGAGGAAATGTACTGGAGAATAATCACAGATGTGGCTGCAGGTATTTCATCAGGGCAGGAGGCCTGGCAGGGTTTGTGGGGCAGAGCAGGAATTCTCTGCTCAGAGCCCCTGCAGCAGCCCAGCGCTGGGACAGCAGCAGGAACGGGTTTGGTTTTCGATTTCCTTCAGTGCAGGGACAAGGGAGCAGCAGGGAATCCTCAGGCAGTGACAGGAACCAGGCAGGACGAGGTCATTTGTCACCAAGCTGTGATTCCCTGTGCAGGACAGCCCTGGCTGGCACCAAAACCTCAGAGCAAGCCCTGGCAGTGGAGGGGATGGGAAGAGAACGGGGCAAACCCATGAGGAATGAGCCAGGAGTGGTCACTGATCATCAAAGAGCATTTTGGCTGCGATTTCTTGGTGAACAAGTCCCCAAATCTGTGATAAGACAGCGGGAAATGGCTCCATGCTGCAGCAGGGAGGGTTTGGGTGGGATTTTAGGAGAAATCCTTCCCTGTGAGGGTGGGAGAGCCTGGGATGGAATTCCCAGAGCAGCTCTGGATCCCTGGCAGTGCCCAAGGCCAGCCTGGGACAGTGAAGGTGTCCCTGGAACACAGAGGGTGGCACTGGATGATCCTGGAGGTCCATCCCAACCCAAATCATCCTGGAATTCAGTGACTCTATAAAGGCTGTGCAAGGCAACATTTCACTTTTGAGCTATTGCTTTGTCCTCGTGGCACTGGCAGCAGGGTGAAGGATGGATGTGATCGTGCCTGATGATGTCATTTCTGTTTTAAGGAGAATTACTGGATGTTGGCAGTGATTTGGGTTTGACAGCTTCAGTGAACTCTTAGAAGTAAAACAAAAGCAAGGGAAAAACTTCTGCTGTCCTCAAAAAGCAGCAGCTGGTGAAACAGAAAATTCTGCATCAATAAATTCTGCAGCAATTACTCAAAAATTATCACAGATTTTCCTTCTATTAAATAAGCCAAAGTAATTTTAAGAATAAAAACAAAACAAATAGGATTTTATGGAAAAGGAGAAGCTCTATTTCTCTCTTCAAAACCAATATCCTGTTGTAGGATTGGGAGCAGGAGTGGCTGTGATTGTCCTGGCAATTCCTGCAAATGGAGCAGGAAATGCTGCACCACAAATACAGAAACTCACAAATCACTGACATTTCTGAGAATGAACTCCTAAAATACTCCAAAATGCTTTCATCTCTAACAGTATCATTTACTCCAGGGGCGTGCAGCCTCTCCAGGTGCAGCCCAGGATTTCCAGGAGAAGTGGGTGGTTTTATTGGCAGATTGGGAAATGAGGAAAGGAGAATTGAGATGCTTTTCTCTGAGAGCACTGAACTGAGGGCAGATTTTGCAGCTCAGATTTGCCCTCTCCAGCTGGAACCGTGGTCGCTGTCCAGGGCACAACTTGATTTGGCTTTTCCCTGGAGAACCTGCAAATGTGCAGGAGAGATCTGTCCCTGAAATAATCAGATTAAACCTCTTGAGGAGGGACTGACAGCAGTGACAGCACAGGGTGGGGGGGTGCAGGTTAGAAATGAGGGTGTTCTTGGGGAAAGGCCTCGGGGCTGTGTGAGCTGCCCATGGCACGGGGAGTGAAACTGGAGCTGGGTGTGGGTTGTTCATCTAGAGCTCCTTCAGGCCTTTATTTTACATTCCCATGGCATGCAGGAAGGGATCAGGAGCACTTTCCAGGCACTGGGCTGGGCCAGCTGGGCTCTGGGTGATGAATGAGATGTGCTTGAGCAGAGGAGATGGAGGAAATTCGAGTGCTGCGTGTGTGAGGCAGTGCTGTGGGTGCTCTGCTCCCATTTCCAGGCCTGAGCCTTTTCCCAGGCCCTGCTGACCCCTCCATGCCCCTCCTGTGCTGCTGGTGCTGCTGCAGGAGCCCTTCCCTCTATTTCAGGAAACAGAAATGTGGCTGGAAAATAGGAATGCCATGAAAAAAAACCCCCTGAGTTATTCCCTCAACATTTGCTGGAGCTGGAGCATCCAATTGATTTTATTTCCCTTTCTCTCGGCCATCCTTTGGCTTCCAGTGCCCTCTGGTTTTTTTTTCCTCCTTAAGCAAACCAGGAGGGAGGAATGTGAGGATGAAGGACTGGAGGCTGGCAGCTCTGAGAGCCTGGCTGTTCTCCTGGGAGCCTGCCCGAGGTGGTCCCCCCGTGTTTTAATTACCAGCCACACGCGCTCCAGCTGTTTGACAGCTGTAGCTGAGCTTGTAGAACAACGGGGGGGATGGTTCTTCCCTCTCCAATTTCCACACTCCGACCCTCCCTCACCTTCCCAGTGCCCCCGTGCACTGCACACCTGAGCAGGTGTGAGCCTCCCGTGGAATCAATATCATGATTTATGCATGAAAGCCCGGAGACCCCGCAAAACAATTGCAGGAGGAATTTTTCATGAACTCGGCTCAAAGCGCTTGCCAACAGGCTAAATTACGCTCTTGTTAAGTGCTGCATTTTGTTCTTCCTCCTTTCTTCTGCTCCGTGTATGCCTTAATATTGATAAGTGTTCTCCAGCGTGAGGGAATATTTGCATCTCGTGCTGAACATCGTGCGGGTGAGCACATCAAAGGAGCCTTTTGTTCTCCCCCTCTCTCTCATTCCCCACAATTCAGGATTCCCCTCTCGTTGTAGGTTCTGTGCTGGGCTCGTTAGCCAGACCCACACCCAGCAGGCTGTTCCCAAACATTCCCAATCCTGGGAGAGCCTTTCATCCATTCCCAACCCTGGGAGAGCCTTTCCTTCATTCCCAGTTCTGGGAGAGCTTTCCTTCATTCCCAATACTGGGAGAGCTTTTCCTCCATTCCCAATTCTGGGAAAGCCTTTCCTTCATTCTCAATCCTGGAAAAGACTTTCCTTCATTCCCAGTTCTGGGAAAGCCTTTCCTTCATTCCCAATCCTTGAAAAGACTTTCCTTCATTCCCAGTTCTGGGAGAGCTTTTCCTCCATTCCCAATCTTGGGAAAGACTTTTTCCTTCATTCCCAATCCTGGGAGAGCCTTTCTTCCATTCCCAGTCCTGGGAAAGACTTTTTCCTTCATTCCCAACCCTGGGAGAGCCTTTCCTTCATTGCCAATCCTGGGAGAGCTTTTCCTTCATTCCCAATCCTTGGAGAGCCTTTCTTCCATTCCCAGTCCTGGGAAAGACTTTTTCCTTCATTCCCAACCCTGGGAAAGCCTTTCCTTCATTCCCAATCCTGGGAGAGCTTTTCCTCCATTCCCAATCCTGGGAGAGTTTTTCCTTCATTCCCAATCCTGGGAGAATTTTTCCTTCATTCCCAATCCTGGGAGAGCCTTTCCTTCATTCCCAATCCCAGGAAAACCTTTCTGTCCCTGGGATATTGGAGTGAGATGTTTGCTCTGAGCTTCCCCTCGGTTCCTGCAGCACTCCCTCAGCCCGTGGTGAACCTGCAATCCCTGCTGCAAATCAAATTAATGATATCAGTAATTTCTCCCCTTGCTCCTGGCTGCCTGCAGATCCTGAGTTCTCTTTTCAGCCCCACTCCCAGCTGTCCTCCCTGGGCTTTTGGTGCCCAACCTCTCTTGCCAGGCTTGATTTCAGAGATGGAAACTCAGCCTGACAGCAGGAGGTGAGTGGGGTGTGTGACAGAATCCTGACAATTCCCCACTTCCATGGGGTCACAGAAACCCAGAATGGCTCGGGGTGGAAGGGCCCCTAAAGATCCCCCAGCTCCAACCCCCCAGACCTTCCACAGGAGATTTCTCTACATTGCACTTCCCAAAATCCAACAACCCCAGGCCTGTGAGGTTGATTCCCTGCATGCCAACACTGGACATGGACAATTGGATGCTTTGCCAGCCACAAACCCTTCTCTGCCCTCCCCTGGCACTCCCCAGAGGGAAGGGAGCAGTTCTGGGCTGTAATTCAGATAATCTGTCTCTAAAAACGCTGCCTATTAAAAGGAATAAGACTTAAACTATCTTCTCTGTCAGAAACCAATTGCTACCGCAACATCAAAGTTCCCCAGCTTAGTTAATGTTTATTTAAATGACCATTTTCCACTGGCAGATTAAAGATTGAAGTGTTTTGTTGCTATTGTTTTTTAAAGCCCTCCAATATGAAGGCGCCTGGAGCCAACATTTGATTCTCATTATGTTATGACATTTTTTCCCCCTACATAATTTGAATAAGACTCTGCTTAACTCAACAGCTGGAGGGATATGGCTTTTCCTCCACATTTCAGAAAGAGAAGATAGTTTTCTATAACTGAATAAAAAAACAAAACAACAAACAAACCAAAAAAAGCAATCTGGTGTAGGTAGCAGAGCACTCGTTTTCCCTGAACATGTTCCCGTGGCTCTGGAAATGATCTGGAAATAAAACTGGAGGTTTTATTTCAGCACAACCACTCAGACACAGGGAAAAGCACAAAGGGGATTTTAACTCTCCAAAAAGAATGGACTGGGAGTTCAGATTTCCACCTCTGAGGGGTCATTGGGATTAATTAACATTCCCCTGTCCAGCATGAGCTGCAGGGTTTCTGTTTTGGAGTGAGCTTCAGCTCAGGGCTGGAGCTGGAGCAGGTATTTCAGAGCAGGAAATGCTGCCCTGGCTTGGATTAAGGATTTGGAGTAAAACTCTTCCAGAAATCACTGCTCAGCCCTGCTCCTCAGCCATGGACTGGGATGCTGCAAACCCAGCCAGCAGAGCTGCCCCAGCTCCACTTCACACCCCAGTAAAACCTGAACACGGTTTACAGGGAAACACCTGAGATGATCCCAGAGGGCTTTCCCCACCTGAAGGACTCCAGAATTGTGATGGTGGCTGGAGAGTTCAGCAGCCCAAACCTCATCCCTCATTCCCCATTTCAAGAGACCATCAGGTCCTGGCAAAGTCTGGCTCTCAGTGGGTGACAAATGGGTTTTCTCCTCCCTAAGACAGCAGCTTTTAAACTGGGATTTTGGGGCATTTGGGGTTTTCTTTCCACCCTCCCCATCCTGAACCACAGAGCACTGCAGCCTCTCTGATCATATGCAAGTTGAAATGAAAGTCAGATTTGATTCGAGTTTCCTTAAATCTCACTTCTTACTGCTCCTCTGGGCAGGTTATTGAAACTGCAGAAACTCTTCCTCGCTTGAGGAGTTAATGAGAGTCATTTGAAACCCTTGGAAAACTCTCAGGGCTCACCTGATCTTCACCAAGGAATTCCCAAGGTCTCCCAGGCAGCTTTGCTCTGCAGCAGGTTCCAGCAGAGCTTTTTCCATGTGGCTTTGCTGAATTCCTCACTCCATGCCTTGGCACTCCTGCATTTTACTGTGCTCTGTGCAAATTCACAACTCTCAAAGTTCACCTGCTCCTTGGGAAGTTCACTCCTGGCTTCCTTGAGCCTCATTAACGATTGCTAATTGGATCTGGCATTCTTCAACTGGAGTCTGTAGGCAATGGCCAAATTTAACTTTGCATCCCCTCATGTCCATTCTTGTGTTTCCCTATAAAAGCCAAGTCTGCTCTGTTTTTCTAAAACCCCCAACAGCTGCTGGTTCCAGATTAAGCCTTTTCCATGTTTCAGAACCCTCTCACAAGATCCAGATGTTGCTCCCATCCGAAGCTGGGCTGGAGCTGCCAAAGTTGCTCCCTGGTGTTCTCCAGTTCCTTCCTTTATTGCAACATTATCCCAAAACCGTGTACACACATCAGGAGAAAAAAACCCAAAACTAAGACATGAAGTGTGAGAGTTTTTCATTTGCCTTTACAACAAGTCCCACTTGCAAAGGGCTCACAACTATCAGCAAGCCAGGGTAACCTTTGTTTAATTATTAATTAATCTATCACTATAAAAGTTTGAAGAAAAAGGGAGAAATAGTTCTGAACGACAGGAGCTGGCAGGTTATGAGTCATGGCACAGAACCAGCAGCAGCTTTTCCCAGGCTGTGGTTTCCAGGCAGTGTAAGGGAGCAAAGCAAGAGCCCTGCAGCCACAAAATCAGGTTCCTGCCTCAGTGTGACAGCACCTCTCACCTCCCTGAAACACAGAAATCGGGGTCAGGGCTGGGCTGGAGCTGCCAGAGCTCCCTGCAGAGCTGGGGGCAGGGACAGGAGAGCTCTGGCCCTGCTCTGCCTCTGCTCCACCAGGGAATCTCCACCCTCCTCATCAGCACTGACCCAGCCAGGCAGGGCTGGGGAAAAATCAGCATTTCCCATGTCAGGAGCAGGAGAGCCTTTCCAGCTGTGTGCAGTGGTGCTGACCCAGAACAGGAGAGCCTTTCCAGCTGTGCACAGTGGTGCTGACCCAGGAGAGCCTTTCCAGCTGTGTGCAGTGGTGCTGACCCAGAACAGGAGAGCCTTTCCAGCTGTGTGCAGTGGTGCTGACCCAGGAGAGCCTTTCCAGCTGTGCACAGTGGTGCTGACCCAGGACAGGAGAGCCTTTCCAGCTGTGCTCAGGGGTGCTGACCCAGGACAGGAGAGCCTTTCCAGCTGTGCTCAGTGGTGCTGACCCGGGAGAGCCTTTCCAGCTGTGCACAGTGGTGCTGACCCAGGACAGGAGAGCCTTTCCAGCTGTGTGCAGTGGTGCTGACCCTGCAGCACTCGGGGTTTGCAGTTGGGTGCAGACCCTGAACCAAATCCTTGGGGTTGATCAGGGCCTGAGCCTGGGCAGCACAGCAGAAATCTCACCCTCAGTGGGGTTTGGATGAGATTTCCAGAGCTTCCTCCTGGGGTCAGCCCTGACATGTGCAGCAAGAGCCTTTCTCACCACGCTTGGGGTTTCCATTTCCAGCTCATTCCATGGGCTTGGAAAGTGTCAGAAGTGGAACTGAGAGTGCAAATTATTTTTTACCTGACTTTATCTGAGCCTCCCAGCCAGGCTGGGTGCAGGGATGGATGTCCCTCGTGTGTTCATGGTCTGCCTGAGCCACTGGCTCAGAACAGAGGGGTCAGCACCCATCATTTCCTTGACCTCTGAATTGCTAAACTCCCCTCACTTCTGCCTGTCTCACGCTGCTTCCAAAAATATAAAAGGTTTCATCCTAAATCCTTAGCAGGGCAAGAAGGAAATCTATCCCCAGGGGAGGAAAGGCAGCAAAGGAGAAAATAAACTCTCAGATTAAATTCTAAAATTGCTTTATTAACACTTTTTTTCTGTTTAAAGCTTAGCTCCCCTGTGAACATACACATCCTAAAACCTTTCTCTTTCTTAATAGCACTCTCATTTAAAGCCCAATAAAAAGATGTTGAGGGGAGAATGAAAGTGGCTCTAATTTCCCCTTAACCTCTTAGGAAATTGCTATGGAAACCACAGATGCCATATTTCAGTGGCCATTCAGCATCCTCATGGCCACAGCGTTATTTGCCACTGCAAAACTGCATTGCAGGCAGGCTGCTCCCAAAAAAACTCCCTTGGAAAGATTCCAGTGGAGCCCCAGAGATGGATTCTGGTGTCACCCACGGGAGCACAGGGACACCCCTGGGATGGTGGAAGGTGGCACTGGATGGGTTTTGGGTTTTAAGGACCTGTGGAAGGTGGCACTGGATGGGTTTTGGGTTTTAAGGACCCGTGGAAGGTGGCACTGGATGGGTTTTGGGTTTTAAGGACCCGTGGAAGGTGGCAGTGGATGGGTTTTGGGTTTTAGGTCCCTTCCCAGCCCAGACCATGCTGGAATCATGGGATTCCCTGGCAGGTCCCTAAACCCAACCACCTGGCCCCAGCAGTTGCCAGCCACATCCCACAGCGTGTGTTTACCCAGCCTTTATTTCCAGGGGCTCTGTGTACCCTACACACATCATTGACAGTGATTAATGCCTTTCACAGTTTGATTCCATAGAAATTGCCTACGCCAAAAGCTCGCTGTATTTCCTTAAACAAATCAAGCTCAATAAATATTAATGCACCGTGGCCCCGCCGTACGGCACGGCTGCATCTTGTAGCTGCTGATTTGAATGGCTGATAAAATTGTATTTCAATATTTTATGCAGGAAGGGACCTGTAACTAAGGCACCGGGGGCAGGTCTGCTCCAGGCACTCCCAAAATCCCCTCCCAGGGTCCCCAGCTCCTCCAGGGCTCTCTCCATCCATCCTCCCCTCCTCCTGATGCTCCTTGGAAGGAAATTTGGGCTGGATCCAGAGCCAGCACAGCTCTCCCAGGGCTCCCAGTGCCCTTTCCCAGCTGGCTGTGGGGATTTTCCTTGCAGGGTTTGGCATCCCCATGGCAGAGCCCCTTTGCCCTTTTCCCCTTCAGGGCTGGGGAAGCAAGGGAATGTTTCTTGGGAAATATCACCTGGCAAGGGATTTCAAAGCTTGAACCCACCAGATACCCTTGGTTCTGAGTTACAGGTTTGGCTGCAGCTCTCTGACCAGTTCTTGATATCCTAAAAACACACCAGGAGGATTTTAGGTGAGTCTGAGCATGGTCCCTGTCCCTCAGGGTGTGGGAACAGGACATGTGCAGCTCTGCTCCCGTGTTATCCCAAAATGTTCTCCCCCTGTGCTCTGCACTCCCTCCCTCCTCCTTTAATTTCAGCTCCATGTCGAGGATTTTCCCCTCTGTGATATATTAATTTCAAATATTGACTCACCAGATTCTGTGATTGATAGAACTCAAACATATTAGTCTTATTACATCCTATATACTTTAATTAACTTCAGCAGGTGATGTTAATCAACTTGAAGGCTGAAATGTGGAGCAGCTAAATAAATGAAAGGGAGATGGAAAAATATCTGCAGCATTATCTGCCAGTGTGGATGGCTCCAGCTCCCAAGCCAGGCACATTTAGAAGGTTTTTTTTTTAACTCAAACCTGTGTGGGGGACATTTGATAGCAGTTCTTTCATTTAAGTTAAAAGAGATGTTCAGACCCTACAGTATTTTGATTAGGGTAAGAAAAACATTGGAAGGAAATATTATTTAAAATATTGATGTTTCAAAGAAACATCCAAGCTGCAGGAATTCAGTGCAGGCTTGTGTGGAAGCCTCATGTACCAAAATTTAGGATTTCATGGGAAAAGCAGAGTCATGGAGCCCCAGAGTGCTTTGGATTGGGAGGGAGCTTAAAACTCATCCAGAGCCACCCCTGCCATGGCAGGGACACCTTCCCCTGCCCCAGGCTGCTCCAGCCCCAATGTCCAACCTGATCTCCTCAGGAACCACGGGTTTAAGTCCCAATCCCATTCCAGAAATTGCCTTGGTTTGACTTTGGGCTTGACTTGACGGGAATTTCGTGGGGTAAACCCCAAGCCTGATATCCTCAGACAGCTCCATATGAAATATTCAGCTCTGCATGTAAAACCCATGGCCACCCTTCTCCTGATCAATTTGCCCGGCAGCATTGGAAGCTGCCAGGATTCCAGCCAGCTTTAGCTTCAGCTTTTACCTGAAGACAAAACCATTCCCCAGGTTTGACCAAACTTTTTTGTTGTTTCTTAATCTTGAAAATCAATGGAATACAATTGATTTTTACCAGCATAAATCATAAGTGGCTCTGAGAGCTCGAGGAGTACATTCAGTCTTGGTAATGAGACTGAAAGATCTCCTCTTTGTTTTGCTCCACGAGCTGTTTGTCATGTTCAAGAGGCTGCTGTGAATGACTCACTTCACTTTGAAGAGAGATTTATTTTTATAAACCATTATTCCTTCCCTTGCAAAGACACAAAGGCATATCCCCCACACTCTCATCATGGTGGTACAGTTTCATTTCTTGTTTTCACTGCCAAGGCTGCAGCCCTGCAGTCCCTGTCCCTTTTCCCCCTGTCCTGCCTGCCTGGGCTGGGGCTCTGCAGGGACAAAGCCAGGCAGGAATTCTGGGCTGTGCCAGCACTGCAGAGCTGGATCCATCATTCCCACACCAGGAGAGGAGGAGGCAGCGCGGGCACAGATGAGAATCTCTTTTCCTCTCCAGTGACTGAATTTATTTTGTTCCACCTGAGTGATGTCACTGGTGATGTCACTGTCCATTCACCTGAGTGATGTAACTGCCCAAACACCTGGGTGATGTCACCTGGGTGATGTCACTGCTGATGTCACTGCCCAATCACCTGGGTGATGTCACCTGGGTGATGTCATTGGTGATGTCACTGCCCAATCACCTGGGTGACGTCACCTGGGTGATGTCACTGCTGATGTCACTGCCCGATCACCTGGGTGACGTCACCTGGGTGATGTCACTGCTGATGTCCCTGCCCTTTGTCCCTGGCAGGTTCTGTCCACAGCAGGACTTTTGTCACAGTGAGAGCTGCAGGCTCTTCTTTTGAAATCCTGACACCAGCAGTAATATCCACCTTGTCTGGGCTCTTCTTCTTGACAGTGACTTATAACTGATGTTTCAAAAAATATGCAAAAATTCCTGCAATGTCTCCAGCCTGTCAGCAATATATGCAAGAAAATTGCTTCCTGACCTCCATCATTTCATAACCTGAAGCACGAGGGCTCCTAATCTCAGCAAGTGTGTGTGCTCCAGCTCCTGGAGCTGCAGATGCTCGTCTTCTTGTTATGGACAGATTGGATGCCAAATAGTTGTAGCTTAATTTAAATGTCCATTCTAATCTTTACTATTTACTTCCTCCCTAGTTCTTATTGAAGTAAACAATCTATTTGCAAAATGAAATGCTTAAAGTAGGAGGGTGTTTTTTATTTCTGTGGGGAAATTCAGGCCTGGAATTATTTACATTAGCTGGTCAGAAATTGGTGGCTGTTTAAAAGCTTTTGAGACAGCTTTCTGTTCCTGCAGAACGTAAATATAAGAACAGAGAGAATTTGTTTTAATGCTCTGTTGACACAAATTGATGTTCTTGTGGCTCTGTGCTAATGGGGAGTTTGTTAGAGGTGTACATTTCATTTTAGCTGCCTGTTTGCTTGGGGCTCTCTGTTTGTCTCCACTCCACACATCACTCACAGCACCATCCCAGCTCTGCATTCCAGCTTTGGGCAATTCTTGTCACATTTCTGCATCTTCCTGCCTGCCCCACACCTTCTTGGGGACGACATCCTTGTTGTTGGATACTGCTGGGATCCAGGGAAGCAGCTTGGATTTCTCAGGCTGCTCAAGGAAAGCACAAGATAACAATGATTCTGCACGTGCAGGGTGCGTGAGAGACGTGATATTTTCATGAAAGCGTGTTTGCCAGGGGTGTCACCTTTCTTGCACCAATCAGATCATGTCTAGGCTCACTCCACGAGCTACTCTACGAAAGTTTCTTTAAATAAAGGGCTTTTTGCTTCTCCATTGCACGAAGGAACTTGGTTGCTTTATCCTTTTTGCTGCTCCCACAGCCCAAATGCAGCTCATCCCCCTTTCCCCTCCTGCTGCCTGCTCAGGTGCTCCCTCCAAGGATTCAGCTCCTGCTCCAGCTGGGGAGGAACCTCCAGACTGATTTCTGTGCTGCTCTGATCAATATCTCTGTGCATTAATGTTGTTTCCAGTGTCTAACCAGTGAGGACACGAACCTTCAGCCAGCTCCCACTTGAATTCACCTCCTAGGGAACCTTTACTTCGTGTTGGTTGAATGTTGAGCAAACTACGGGAATTTTGGATCAGCAGAGCTGAATAAATCTCCCCCCAGACCTTCCTCCTTTCCATTTTTCTAATCAGGACTGTTGTCATCTGCTCTGACAGATTATTAATGCTACACACAGGCACGTAATAGAGATTGTGTTTTTCCATTCAGGGATTTTTGTCCTGATAAACAGCCTGGCAGAGACAAGTTACCCCAGTCCCTGCACGAGTGGTGGGAGTTTAAATGCAGCCAAATCCTTGAGAGCCACTGGCCCTGGGCCAGGAGCCCTCTGTCATCACTCTTGGCTCCTCCTCTGCAATCCATCACCACTGACCCATCACCCCGGCAGCTACCAGAAGAAATCTGGCATCTGGTGCCTGTTTTTATCCCAGCTCAGGTTCTGGTTTCTTTCCTTTATCTCCATGTCTGGCTCAAAGCTGCTCAAGCAAAGAAGGATCTCTCTGTTGAACTCAACAAGCTTCGTATTTGGCTTTTTTCCCTCAGATATGTCCTGGTCCTGGTTATTTTTCATGTTCTTCTGTGTAAGGAAATAAAAATCACCCTTCTCTGTGTTTTCTCTCTCGTTGCTTCATCTCTTCCGTATGTTGTTTTTTATTGATTATTCATTTCTAGCTCCTTATCTCAGATATTCCTCCTCCTCAGCATTCCTCAGACCACCAGGAGAAGGCTGGGGAGGGATGAGATGTGGAGCATTTCCCAGCTGGGTCAGCAGCTCAGCTAACCCAGCTCAGTGAGGAGCACGAGGTGCAGAAATCCAGGATTTGGGTGATGAGGACCAGGGCTGCAGACCCCACAGAGACACAGAGGGGATGGTTTGGGTTGTGCCAGGGGAATGTGGAGCTCCAGCAGGACATGGCTTGGGCAGCACCAGGCTCTGGAACAGCCTGATGCTCCTGCAAGGAGGATGAAAGGATAAATGAAGTGTGGGAAGCACAAAATGCAGGTGGGAAGGTCAGGTCTGTGTGCCCAGGGCAGAGCCAGCTCTGGCTCCTGCCCCTGCTGCTCCTTCCTTGGAGCTGCTGCTTCTCACCAGGGCTAAAACCACGGGAGAACCCAGATTTTGGGAGCTGTTGTGGCTGCAGGAAGGGGAGCAGAGAGGCTCCAGCACCAGCCCAAGGACAGAGACCGTGAGCACAAAGCCCCAGGGCTGAGTTCTCTGCCGAGGTACAGAAGCTGCTGCTGTAAATTATTCATTTGTTTGCCAGAGTTTGTTTGGCTTTTATTTAGTTTGACATGGTCTAGAAGTTGGAGTAATTTTCTAACTCACTGAATGATCCTTTTTTACTCTCCTAAGCACCTTCTCTGCCACATGAAAACAATTTTCAATCAAGACTACAAAGCACCCACTCGGAGCCAATGGACTTCACTCCCTGTGAATGCCACTCACAGCTCTGGATAAATTTCATTTCAACCCATTTGCATGGGGAGGCCGGGCCAGCCTTTGACTTGGGGTGAACCAAACTCCTTTCTGTGCAAATACTGACACAAAAAAGTCACCCAGCCAGGGAAAATCCTCCTTGCATGATGTGTGTGTTTCTGCTTCTTTCTTCCTTGCCTTCCCTTTGTTTCAGTGGAGAGGATCTGAGGGAATTTTGGGGTTTTTGCTCATCCCAAGCCCTGCTGAGTGCACAGAGCTGAGGAAGGAAGGGCCCTGCTGGCAGTGACAGACGGGCACAGCCTGGCAGAGGGAAATGCCAGAATGGCACTTGGCTCCCCGGCTGCCCTTCCCTGAGTCATTCATTAATTACAGCGTGCCCACTGGAGAATAAAACCTTGGCCTCGCTCTGTTCTGGTGCCAGGGGATGAGGAGAGCTCAGAACCAGGGGAGCCCAGGTGGGGCTGGGGGAGCAGAGCCCGCTGGTTCTCATTTAAAGATTCCAGCACATCCTGCAGGGAGAGCACTCCAGGTTAGAGCAGTGAAACGTGGGCAGCAGGAATGACTCGGGGAAGGTCGTTCATGGAGTGAATCCCTGCCCAAAATGCCCAGGGAATCTGCTGGAGTTCTGCTTCTCACGTTCATCTAATTCTCCTTAGCTTCAGAGGAAAGGTGAGAGAGGATAAAAAGTCAGCAGCCGCTGTTGTACAGAAGGGTGGGTGCAATAATTCCAAACAATTTTGGCCTCAAAAACCTGTAAATGGATGAAATATCACCTGAGATGGAGTTCTGCATCAGCCACTGACATTCTTTTTCCAAAGCTGCATTTAGATACTTCCAAGGAAAATTAATTTAAATGTTGTCAGAGGAGTTGTTCCAACCAGCAGCATTTAGCCCCAGCCACAGGGGAAGAACAACACCAGGAATCAGCAGGATAATCCAAACAGTTCCTGTTTGTGGGAGCTCTGGAGGGGCTCAGCAGAGCTCCCTGCTTGAAGGGGACCCTTCCTTCTGCTCAGGGGGAAAGGAATGGAGCAGCAGAAAAAGAGCTGTGAGCTCTGACCTGCAGCTGCAAGCACAGCTCCTCCCTGGAACCACGGTGTGTTCAATTCCCTGATCCATGGGTTCCTGATGGGTCAGCTCCACCACCCTTAAACTCAGGAGGGATCCAATACTGGGACTTTAATCTGCCTAAAACTGGCCAAGTCTGAAAAGCTGAGTCCAAATTGAAGTGCAGCTAATCTAGTATCTATTGATTTGTGCCTTTTTTCTGTAGCGGAGCTTGTCTAGGAAGTGCAGGGTTTCCAGAAATGGCTGAGGCCAAATCCACTTATTCTGTGGTTTGTTAGGAAACATCAGTGATGGGTTTGATGCCATTTCAGTGCCGTTTTATTTCTGGATGTTTAGAGAAAGCAAGAGTGGTTTAAATCCAGGTTAAAAGTAACACTGGAGGATTTCGAGCCACTGCTTTCTCAGGTCTGCTCACCTTTCCTTTTCTTGATGGAGAAAAATATTTGGGGATCTGAAATCACCTGAGTTTTTAGCGCACCTGAAAATCAATCAGATGTTTTACTCCTCCAGGACCTGGCCCAGCGTTCCTGGGGGATGAAAGTGTGCATTAAAATGCACAAAGCTCTGTTGATTCACCCAGGCAAGGCTTGATCCAGACCATGAACTCCCCGAGTGCTTCCCAGTCCCAGCCAGAAATCCTGCCCAGAGATATTCTCGTGAAGGAGAATTCTTCTAATAAATAACATTTCTGTACAGAAAGATAAAACCACTGGGAATATTCCTGTTCCCTTGGGGTGTGAAATTCCCTGGGGTGGGAAGTGCTGCAGCTCTCACATTTAATTAATCTCCCTCCTCACTTGGCTCTTATCCTGACAGCCCTGTGGTCACTCGCAGGTCACTGTGGTGGGATTTCCCCCCAAAATAATTGGCATTAATGCCAATTCCCTGGCTGTGGGACACACAGCAGCCCTGGGCAGGGAGGGACAGATCTGTCAGCCCTCACCTGAGCAGCCCTGGTGTCTCTCTCCTCCTCCAGTCCCAGTGGAACAAAAGCTGGAAGGTGACCTTGGTGCCACTGCGTGGCTCTTGGGCAGAAAGGAGGTTTAGATGGGATTTTGGGAAGAAATCCTTCGCTGGGAGGGTGGGGAGAGCCTAGGATGGAATTCCCAGGGAAGCTGTGGCTGCCCCTGGATCCCTGGCAGTGCCCAAGGTCAGGATGGATGGGGTGGGAGCAGCCTGGGATAATGGAAGGGGTCCCTGGTGCTGCAGGCAGAACTTGGACAGGAGGAGGATGCTGGGTTTGAAACCCAGGGATGCTGTCCAAGGACAAAGCAGCCTGACCTAAATTCCTCCATGAGATGGCAGGGCCTGCAGTAATGAATTCTGTCTTATCTGCGTGATGGGGTTATGATTTGCAGACATCAAAATCCGTAATTCAGTGAATGCTGCTCTGAACCGGGCAGGGCGGCAAAATAAATAAATAAAATTTGTCAATGCAGAATAATGTGCTTGCACATGGTTAGCAAGAGCCAGGCAACTGTATATCACAGCCAAGAATAATGTCAGGTTTTGGAATCAGATAAATTGCAAATAACAATGCAGAAAGCAACTGAACCTTGAGGAATATCTGCAGCCAGGCTGGGATGAGGTGCCTGCAAAAAGCCTTTATTTGGAAGGGAGAAATAGAGACCAATAAGACAGAGGGTAGAAAAAATGGGGAGGGAACAGCAGGACCATAAAGCTGTGATCAAGTGCAGGAGAGATGATAAAAGGCCATGGGCAGCCCAGGAAAAATATTAAGAAGCAATAAAATGCAGCATCATTGGAGATAAGATGATAATTTGTTATTCTCAGCAGAGCCATTTGTGCACTGAGGCCCTTCCTGGACTCAGAGCTGAGCTGTGCCTTGCAGCTGGGGCACAGATTTGTACTTAGGGCAGAGATTTCCATCCTGGGCACACATTTCATCTTGGGCAGAGATTTCCCCCTTGGGCAGAGATTTCCCCCTTGCACAGTGATTTTCCCCTGGGCAGAGCAGCAGGACCCGCTGAGCTGGCAGTGAGAGTTTTGTGTGTTCAGGAGGGAATTGAGCCCTGGCACAGCTTCAGCCTCTCCCTGGCAGGGCTCACAGGGGTTCCCAGACTGCTCTGGCTGGCCAGGAGCTGTGAATTCCTGCTTTTGGCACAAATGAGAATCAGAACCACTTTTCCCAAGGAACTATGGCTCAGCAGGGACCTGGGAATGAGGTGCTCTAGGATGGAGGTCAGAGATCAGTGCTGATCCTCTCAGGTGAGGGCAGCACATCCCACACCAGCCCTGGAGCCAGGAAAGGATCTGGGGGTGTTTTTTGGGTGCCCTGGTGCCAGCTGCTGTGGGCACACCCTCTCTCCTCCCCGGGCACACATTCTCTCAACTCCAGGTCTCAGGATGAAGCTCAGCCACACATGAACGTTCAAGGTTGTGTTGGGTTGATGTGGCCAGAAATGTGGATTCTGTCACCATCTGTTGCAGCCTGCTGGGGCAGTGACCCTGATCTCTGTGGCACACATTATCTGCTCATGGGCCAGCTTTAAACCAGCTGGGGCAATCAT
>JANRGV010000056.1:954847-978353 GCA_024734035.1 Alethe castanea
TATTTATATATTTATATTCATATTAATATTTACATTCATATTTATATTTGTATTTATTTTTATTTTTATATTTATTTCTATATATTTATATTTAGTTTTATATTTATATTTATTTATATATATAAAATTATGTATTAATAATCCTGATCCTAATCCACTCCTGGTCCCCTGAAGCTTCTGCTGGCAGTGATGGGGCAGCAGCACCTTGGGTGGAGCTGGGGCCTGGGCACTGCTGAGGGAGGCAGAGGCACTTTTGGGGGGTCACCTCCTGCAGCAACACCCTTAAATCAGTTTAATCCTCTGGTTTCTCTTCTGCTGCAAAGCGAGCAGCAGAAGGTTCTGTGCTCAGAAGGGGTCGTGGTGGAACCCTCTGAGCACCAGAGGGACAGCAAAAAATGAAAGATCCTGAAAAATGACATCTGTGCAGCATGGAGCAAAAGCACAATGTGCAAATCCTGGGTGAACAAAGTCATCATTGATGTGGCTCATGGCCTTTCACGGCTTTGGGATTTTTAGGTGCTCTGGAGTGTAACGTGATCCCCTGGATGTGCCAGGAGAGGAGCATTTCCTCCTGCAGAGGCTCCTGCTGTTTCCTTTGCAGCAGGACAACACACTGTGCTCCTGAAACAAGTCAGGTTGAGCCAAACCTCGTCATGCAGCTGGAATTCAGCTGGAACCCGGGGCCAGAGGCAAAGAACAAGACATTGCAATATCTGAGTGAGGCACTGGGGCTCAGGAGGGCTGGGACAGCCAGCCCAGGCTCCAGCTCAGGGGTCTGGGGGTTTTCCAGGGGTTTTTCAGCAATATTTGCCATCACACCCTTGATGCCAGTGGGATTTAAGCTGCACTCAAGCCCTGTGCAGGATTTTTGGAGATTGACCTTTCCCACTTCTCACTCCCTGATAAGGGCTTCTCCTCCAGCTGTCAGGGCACTGCTGCAGGGAGGGGAGGGTTTGGCTGGAGCTGTCCCTGGGCATGCACAGGAGCTGCAGTCCCTGCTGCAGAACCAGCAGAACTCATCCCCACCTCCTCCTCCTCTGCTCCCAGGACACTCAGCAGCCACAGCTCCTCAGAACCTTGAATTGCAAATGCAAATCCCCACCAAAACTGCATTTCCATGCTGCATCTTTCATCTTTTATGTAACTCTCAGCTTCTGTCCCCTAAGAAACTCCTGGGCTCCTCCATGCACTAACAGCAGAGAAAATCAAGGCAACAATAAAGGAAAAGGTTTGATGTCTCTAAAAAGGCAGTGGGAAAAGAGTCACCAGTGCTCCTCTTCTCAAAGTCTTAAAAAACAGAGCCTTGGCTTGGAAAAATCCAGTAAAACACTGAGAATGTTTCTACAAACTTGGTGCTGTCCCCTCACTGGAGTGCTCCAGGCAACCATAAATGTATATTTATATAGCTGATCATTGAGCTGGGTTTGGGATTGGCCACAATGTATAATTCAGTAAATAACCTTGAGCATAAAAATGAGATTCTCCTCCAGAAAACTCTTTAATCTCCCTTGTTTTTATGGATCAGCAAAGGTGTCAGAAGTTTGACACTCCAGATAATTGAGCTCTTGCATTTAAAGCACAGCCTCCGAATAGTGGCAACTTTGCTTTGAAAAAGTCTCTCTAAACTTTGGGTTGACAATTAGCATTTCAAAAGGTTGCAGCTCCGGAGCTGCCATCCCCTAATACAGAGTTTGAATCAAATGTACAGATTAATAGCACAGCACTGAAAACAGCCACGAGCTCTCCCTGCCTTGGAAGTGCTCCTGGCAGCTCCTACTCGGTGGAAATGTGGAGTTGTGGATCCAGGAGAGGCTTGGACTCCTCGGGGGGGGTGACAGGATGGGGACAGAGCCTGGAGCTGGTTCCAGCCCTGGGACACAGCCCCAGCTGGATCCCAGAGCCTCCCCATGCCACAGCGGGCACCTGGAGGTGTGGAGGGGGAAAGGGCAGCTCTGTCCAGGACAGCAAATGTTCCCTTCCATGGCCAGGTCACAGGAGGGAGCTGACCCACAGGGATTTCAGCAGATCCCAGCCTTTGGGGCCTCAGATTGCTCCAGGGGAGGTTTAGATTGGATATCAGGAACAATTTCCTAACAGCGAATTGTCAAATATTGGACCAGGCTCCCACTTCCAGGGATGAGGCAGCCCCAGCTGCTGTGGGAATTCCATCCCAGTTCCATCCCAGCCCCTCTCCACCCTCACAGGGAACAATTCCCTCCCAGTATCCCACCTGTCCCCACCCTCTGGCCCTTTGAGACCTTTCCCTGAGTCCTTAAACCTCCTCGCTGCTCCTCAGGCTCACCCAGGGCTGGGGACACAACCCTGAGCAGGAGCAGGAGCTTTTTCCTCTCCTTTCCCTGGCTGCAGCCAGCGGGGGCTTCTCTGCAGCCCCTTCTTTAATCACCCCGCTCAGGCAGAATGCGATCTGCGCTTCGGGCAGAATTAATACGAGCTGGTAATAGTGATTAGGTAATTAGCAACTACCAGGAGTATTTAACCTTCCTGGTGACAGCGTGTCTGACATCACCTGCGCTCGTGCAGGCTCTGTGAAAGGAATTAGCAATTTTAAATTACCCCATTTAAGTTATTAATTATGAAATAGAAGTCGGCCCAGGAACGGTGGCAGTGCTGCCCGGTATCCTGGTGGGTTTTTTCCACCTCTGCACATCTTAAATCTGTGTATTTTCTGCCTTCCATTTCACTGGAAAATTGGAATAAGATTGCAAGGATTGAAGGACATCTGCTGTGGGAAACTCTGGCTGCATCCCTGGAATTGCTCAAAGCCTGGATGGATGGGGCTGGAGCAGCCTGGGTCAGTGGGAGGTGTCCCTGCCATGGCAGGGGTGGCACTGGCTGGGCTTTACGGTCCTTTTCAACCCAAAACATCCAAAGATTCTACGCTGTACCCACACTGTTATCCCTGCTGCCACGAATGATCAGGAAGGAACATTTCTCTTCCCTCCCCTTTTACCTGAAAATACCGAAATCTTACATGGCCAAGTATTTTGATTTTTTTTTTTTTTTCAGTGCAAATATTTTTCTCTTTGGAGCAGTGTCCATTTTGCTCAGAAATGATTTTCCCCTCTGCACACACATCAGTGCCAGGGGCTATGGAGCTCAGCCATTGGTTCCCTGGCTCTGGGATGCAGCAGATCCCAGAGCATCCCCCTCCCTGGGGCACAGGGGGTGCTGGAGCCTCCCCCCTTCCCTGGGGGATCCTGACAGAGCAGGATCTGCAGATGCACGTTTTTTAGGAGAGCTGGGAAGAGGTGGCTCTCACGGTGAGGATTCCCAGGCAGCTCGTCAGGGATATTTATATCCCGAGCTCAAACCCTGCTCCAAAGGAAGTTTGCAAACATTTGCTCCTGTAATGCATGTTTACAGCTCTGGAGTTCGCTTCCATAAATTTCCCATTTAGCCGTTTCATGGGCTGTGGAGTGCCTGTGTGAGTGCATAAATCTGCTGCTGGCCACCCCTGCCATCCCCCTGGGTTTCTGGCTGTCCCACCAGGCTGGCCCTGTCCCTTCCACCCAGCCCCAGCTCCTCACCCAGCCTCTCGCTATTAGCACTCATGTATTAATGCAGTGCTCAGTGGGAAGTGAGCTCCTCACTATTACCTTGGACACTCATTTAGCTGAATTTGATAGTGACAACACATTGACATTGGTAAGGTTAATGACCCAATCCTTTATTTCATGGAACGAGTGGAACAACGTTTAGTACCTTGTTCTGCCGTGTCCCCAGGAGCTGCAGGAGCTGTTCCTCTAATGGCACTGTGGCATCTTTGCCCTTTAAGTAATTGGCACCGTGAAAATATTCTCTAGGTCCTGTCACAATTG
The DNA here is from genome assembly GCA_024734035.1 of Alethe castanea. NCBI lineage: Eukaryota > Metazoa > Chordata > Aves > Passeriformes > Muscicapidae > Alethe > Alethe castanea. Next base: position 958,687 of record JANRGV010000056.1, read on the forward strand.
ATTAAGATTGCATTGAATTGCCAAAAAAAAAAAAAAATTAAAAAATACTTTTATTTTCCTTTCTTGATCCTTTGAAAATGAGTGAAGGCAAAACTTGATCTCTGTGGATGTGGGAGGCTGGCAGCTCGAAATGAGTGGGGAGGTAAAGTCCTGATCCTGGGTGTGGAGCTCTGCCCTCACCTCACCCTGACCCACTGATCCATAGGTTGCACAGGAATTAACCCTATTTCTGCCAGGGAAACACAGGCCCAGCAATTCCCAGGGAGTTCTGCCTTTCTGAGCACCCAGCGCAGAGAGGGGATCCCTGCCCAAGGCAGGGGCTGGAACTGGGTGAACTTTAAGGAATTCTCTTTCTTCCCAAAGGCTGGAAGATGAAAAACGTGTGTGATGAATTCTCTGCTCAGTGCAGGGAGCCTCAGCACAGCTCTGAAATGACACCTGGGAGCACAGAGGTGCCATTTGGTGGCAGTGACCCAGAAGACAAGCGCTGTTTCCTCCGTGGGACCAGGAGGTGTGAAGTAAAACATCATTTTTGTGTTTGCAGCAACAACAAAAAAATCCTTGACTCTGGATTCGTGTCGTCCTTCTCTCACCTTCCCCCTGATTTTAAATTACCCCTGATTGTACAACAGCTGCTCCCTTCACGCCTGCATATGGCTTCCTCCTTAAATCTGCATTTCTGTCGAGGGGCTGCATACAAATACCCAGCTGAAAGTTTGCTTTCAAAGGTCTGATTAACCAACTTACTGTGGCAAAGAAAAATGAGTATTGACATGACTGGAGGAGCTGCCAAGGAGGGGAAGGGGGATGGAGAGGAATGGTAATGACAAGTGTCAGGCAGGGACACTGCCAGGGCCCCGGGATGGAGCAATCCCAGGATCAAACCCCACATCTCCAGACAGCAGCCTGTGTTCCATTCTTGAACTCAAAAAATAAAATCCTCAAAAAAAAAAAAATAAAAATAAATAAAACCTTCAAAAAATAAAACCTTCAAAAAATGAAACCCTCAGAAAATAAAACCCTCAAAAAATAAAACCCTCACAGATGTGAAATTCGCAAAACATGAGAGGAATGTTATTTTTTTTTAAGGCATGTGAGAAAAATTCCTCCACTTGACATGCTCAGAATGTCTCCTCACCAGGCATTTGCTACCCAAAATACTCAGCAAAGATTTCCAGCAAAGCTCTGGGTTGGGAGTGTGTAGGATGGCAAGATAAAGGAGTGTCTGCCTGTGAGCTCTTGCTGGTAAAGTTATCTCTCTTTTGATTTTAAACCTTAAAAAATAACCATATAAAAGCACAGAACTGTCCTCTGATCATCTAAATCTGTTTCTAATCTGCTATACAGCTTTCTCTACTGTCTCTACAGGATGGATTAGCTTTTAGTTTATGGTAGAGGAAAAGCATCCCTGTGTATATGGGAGATGGAGGCCAAATTCCAAGGGTTAAACCACAGAATTTTGGATTCCTTGGTGACTTCCCTTGTGCCCAGGGGCTGATAATTAACTTCTCAGTGCCTCCATCTCTAATGTCACTGGGTACTTTTGTTATTTTATTGTTATATTTTGTAATTCCCAGCTCAAGCCCTTTTCCCAGCCGCTCGGGTGGCACTGGCTGAGCGATGTCACCTCTGCAGGGGATGGATTTGGGCACAGGGACATCCCTGGGAGAAGGGCAGGGAACAACCCCTGGTGCCACCCCTGAGCCTTCCTGTGCCCAGCCCTGCCTGGGGGACGATGACATCCAGCACAAGGGCAAGGCATGAACACATTTATTCATTTATCCCCCAAGCCCCCGGCTCTCCACCTCCGCTCCCCAGCTGAGCCTTTCTGGAACAGACTCTATATTTGTCTGCTGCTTCCCTGAACACCCATTATTATGTGGAATAATAATGCAGGAGCCGTGCTCGGCACCTCTGCTCGGTGGCTGGACGGTCGCCGGCGGCGGGGGGTGATAAATGTGGCGTGAGATGCCTTTTCCACAGCAAACTGCAAATTGCCTCGGCAGCACGGCCCACAAAGGGGGCCTGCCGAGCAAATTTATCTCCCATTGTCGGCCCGAGGAGGCAAAGGGAGAGGAGCAGGCGTCCTATTTTTAAAAAGTCACATTTGATCTCGCTCGGGCTCCGAGTCCGGAGTATTTTAAAGGACTCGTGGTGGAAAGCACGCAGCCGAGGACGCGGCGCGGATAAAGGGATTTATTTTTAACTGCAGCCAGGGTTCACGACCGCGGGAGCATTTCAATTTTAAGCCACTCAGTTTGAATAATATATTTCAGCAAAGCGAGTGTTATGTCATCTAATAACTCCTGGGTGGGAGGAGAGCTGGGGAGAGGAGCAGGGGGAGACCTCCTTCCCAGGAACTGCCAGCACTTCCTACAGCAGGAGCAGGGAGCAGAGATTCGGGGGGTTTTGCTCCCTCAGGAGCTCACAACTGCTCAGCTCAGGCCTCAGAGAGCAGCGAGATGGACATTCCAGGGAGCAGAGTGAGGATCTGTACTGGGAGCCTCGGGTGATGGGTCTGTACTGGGAACTTTGGATGATGGGTCCGTGCTGGGAACTTTGGCTGATGGGTCTGTACTGGGAACTTTGGGTGATGGGTCTGTACTGGGAACTTTGGGTGGTGGGTCCGTGCTGGGAACTTTGGGTGATGGGTCTGTACTGGGAACCTGGGGTGTTGGGTCTGTACTGGAACTTTGGGTGATGGATCTGTACTGGGAGCCTCGGGTGATGGGTCTGTACTGGGAACTTTGGGTGATGGATCTGTACAGGGAATTTTGGATGATGGGTCTGTACTGGGAACTTTGGGTGATGGATCTGTACAGGGAATTTTGGATGATGGGTCTGTACTGGAACTTTGGGTGGTGGATCTGTACTGGGAACCTGGGGTGATGGATGGTGGGGAAGGGGTTGGGGCATTGGGTGATGGACTGAGGGTGGCACAGGGCACCTGGGATGTGTGACAGCCTTTGTGTCTGACATTCCCTGCTCCCGTGTCCTCTGTGCCTTCCTCTGAACGGCAGCAAATGAATTAAAAGTGGGTGTTTGGGGTGGGTTTGGCAGAGGAGCCCATCCCAACACCCCGAGCTCCCATCAGGGCACAGCTGCACCCAGGGCATGGCCTGCAGGCTCTGCTGCTCATCTGAGCTGGGTCCTGGATTTATGGGGATGTTTCCAGGGATAAATGCTCAGCTGCCTTTAATTGTAGCCTTCATTAGCATCCCAGAGTTATTATTTGCATTACAGTAATTGTTCCCATCCTCCTCCGAGATCCTGGAGCAGCAGAGATGAGAGACGAGGTGGGAGCTGGAATCAGGGACTGGGAGCTGGAACCAGGGAATGGGAACAGGGACTGGGAACTGGGAGCTGGAATCAGGGACTGGGAGCTGGAACCAGGGACTGGGAACAGGAACTGGGAACTGGGAGCTGGAATCAGGGACTGGGAATGGGAACCAGGGACTGGGAACGGGAACCAGGGACTGGGAACAGGGACTGGGAACTGGGAACAGGGACTGGGAACTGGGAGCTGGAACCAGGGACTGGGAACGGGAACCAGGGACTGGGAACAGGGACTGGGAACTGGGAGCTGGAATCAGGGACTGGGGATTGGAAGCAGGGAATGGGAATGGGAACCAGGGACTGGGAGCTGGAACCAGGGACTGGGAATGGGAATCAGGGACTGGGAACTGGAACCAGGGACTGGGAGCTGGTACCAGGGACTGGGAACTGGAACCAGGGAATGGGAATGGGAATGGGAATCAGGGAATGGGAATCAGGGACTGGGAGCTGGAACCAGGGAGTGGGAACGGGAATCAGGGACTGGGAATGGGAATCAGGGACTGGGAACGGGAATCAGGGACTGGGAGCTGGTACCAGGGACTGGGAACTGGAACCAGGGACTGGGAGCTGGTACCAGGAACTGGGAACTGGAACCAGGGACTGGGAATGGGAATCAGGAACTGAGAACTCGAACCAGGGACTGGGAACAGGGACTGGGACTGGGAATGGGAATGGGAATGGGAATGGGAATTGGGAATTGGGAATGGGAATCAGGGACTGGGAGCAGGAACCAGGGACTGGGAGCAGGAGAATCCCCTGGGAATGCTGCTGGGAGATGGGGAAAGGCAAGGCTTGGCTGCCAGCACCCCCAGCAGCTCTGGGCTCTGGAATCTCCCATGGAAATGCGTTTTGCCCGCACTCCCTCCCCTCCCAAATCGGGTTAGCGGAATCACCAAGGCGCCTTCAGAGCACATCGGGGGCTGAGAGGGAATTATTCCGGAATTAGGAGTGTGCAAATGGAAGCAGATTAACTCTCCTTGCCTCAGTGTCCCCCTTTGTGAGAGAACCTCCAGTAAATGCTGCTGTGAAGGGAGGTTTAATTTATTTATGTCATGCCTAATTAACAGTGCGAGATCCTGCCTCAGAAAGGGGATTATTAGCTACAATAATATTATTATTCCAGCGCTGTTGATTTTAGCTGAACTCTTATCAATAGGTGATAAGTACCTATAAATCAAGGAGGGATTAACAGCACCCCAGGGCACCAGGATCAGCACTGGGAGGTGGGAGCAGATCCCACCCAACCCGGGGAAAATGTGTTCCATCCTCTAAGCAAGGAGTTAGTAAAGAAAAACACAAACCAACCTGCACTGTAGATCCATTTTCCCACAGCTTAGTTGCAAACACATCAACCAATTTGCAATTCCAAGATGAATTTGAGGGATTAGAACCTATTTTCCTGTGCTAGGAGAACGAAAAATAAATATAAGCTTGCGGGTTGTTTTTCAAATGGCCTTTAAATCGAAGGTTTATTTATACACCATTTCTTTCCCAAGCACAAAAATAAAGAAGTCTTCACTCCTCTTCTTCATCTAAGATATCTTCATATCTTTTCCCATGAAAATAATTTATGTCACTGTGAAAAAAACTCTTCTATGAATCACTGATGAGTCTTTGATGCTTAATGTGCTGTCCAGCACGAGTTCTCTCGGAACGTACTTTAACAAGAAGATCTGATTTTCTTCCTACCATCATTAAAGTTTCCCCTTCAAATTTCACTTAACAAGCAAATGAATGTTCTCCCAGCATAATTATAATTTCTTCTCTTTTTTAAAAGAAGAATTTCATGTAGAAAAAAAGCTTCATCCGTGCTGTTTCCCCCCTGGGATGGACCCGGCCAGCTGAGCCATGCTGGGATTTGTCTCCAGTTTGGGCTGGAGTGGGGTTTAAACACAAATCTGGCAGGATTCCTGAGGAGAACACAGCAAAACCCTTCCTGCAGGGCCTGGGTGCTTTTCTGACTGGTTTGGGGTGGAAAACTGCGTTCTGCTGGGTCAGTTTTCCATGCAGGATTCCAGTGGGTGCCAGTCTGAGCACAGGGGGGTTCTAACACCGCTGATCCTTGCCCAAACCTCTCTGCTCACTCCTGAGCTCTGCCAGCACAAAACCCCCTCATCATTAATGTGTTTTATCCTCTGGCAGTAATTGCTTTGTGGTTAAAAGTTCCTGAGCTTTCCCTCCAGGAGCTGGGGTGGCACCTGGAATTCTGCATTTCCCTGATTTTCCCCTTTCTTGCTCCCTCTCACCTTCAAGGCTGGGTTTAATCCCTGATTTCTGCCCTGGGCTGGCAAATCCTTTTCCTTGGGAATAATGGGCACCTATCCCTAACACCTGAACTGGCAGAGAGTGGATAATTGGAGTGCAAGGAGTTTCTGAATCAAGGCCGTGGAGCGTCACAGGCTGTACAATTTAATCTGCCAGCAGCTCCTGGCCTCAGAGCAATTACAGACAGCAGAATGAGGGAAATTCCTGGGCACTTGGGGGAAATGCCATCCTCAGGTCTGCCTCTGGATCCCTGGCAGTGCCCAAGGCCAGGTTGAAGCAGCCTGGGACAGTGGGAGGCGTCCCAGGGGTGGCCCTGGATGGGATTTGGGGTCCCTCCCAACCCAAACCTTCCCAGGATTCTCTGAAGATGACAAACCTGGGTGTCTGCAGAGCTCCTAGACAAACACCCTGCAACACAAACAACAATAAAACACCCAGTGCAAACCTCAGTGCCTGAGAGAGAATGAATAATTAGCCAGATAATAGAATATACAAACAGCAACTGCCTTAAAAGCAGCCAGAAATACGTAGGGAACAAGGCACTGTCACAGCTCTCCTCCCCCTCTGGATTTGTCTGGGGATGCTCAAAGCCTCCTCTTGAGGAAAAAAAAGCCCTCTCATTTCTGCTCTATTTGTATGCCACAGTAGCAGTTTGGAGAAATTAAAAATAATTGATACATTCGCCAAAGCACGAGTAGGAACTATTTCATATTTTTAAAAGCTTTGCAAATATCCAGGAAAAAAAAAAAAAAGTGCTGAGCCTGCATAAAACCAGAGCTGAGATCTGCTCAGAATGATGGAATGGAGCCTTTTTTATGGGAATATCTGAGAGGAGCAAACCCACAGATGGAGGAAATGTGGAGAAGCCCAGAGATCCCTGGGGTTGGGCACTTTGTGCTGAGCTGAGGAAAGGTTTTCCCTTCAGCCCCAGAGGGCTCCTGGCTGTGCCCCATCCTGCTGAGGGCGGGCTCAGTGCTGCCCTGGATCAGCAGGAATTTGGGAAAAGCACTGGTGTTGTGCATGCATTAAATGGAACAGATCCAACCTGGGACCAGAACCTTCACTGGGACGCCCTGGCAGCAGATTTTTTCGTGGTATTTTTGATGGATTTCCCCCTGCAGTGCCCTCAGCTGTGCCCAGGAGCTGCAGCAGCAGGAGCCACAGGAGAGGACTCCAAAGGAGGGAACGAAGCACAGAAAATGGTATTAAAGATGAGCAAATGCTCCATTATTTCACCAAATTAAATGCACTTTTCCGAGCGGGAAGGCAAAAGTCAGTCATTAGCTGTCTGTAATACATGGCAGCAGATAATAAAGAGGGTTTATGATCTCTGAAAGCAAATCAGAGGATATTTAAACAACACGTCTCTCTCTGCAGGAGTGATAATTACAAAACCAGGTCAAAATGCAGAACAACCCAAGCCTGCCCCAAGCTCAGGCTGCTGGGATGAGCTGAGATCTCCTGCATTTCCCCATGGGGAGGAGGATCCGTGCAGGATGCAGCTGTTCCCATCCTTGCTGCTCACCTGGAGCCACAAACCCTCGGTGTGTGGGGGTTCTGCCAGCCCCAGCCCTGCTGCTGACCCAGCTGCCCTCTCTGCCACCCAGAAACTGCAATTTCTGTGTCTCGTGCAGCAGCAAAATCCCCGCTCCCAGCAGACACCCAGTGCTGGAGTTCTGGAGTCCCACACAGCTCCGTTCAGTCTGGAGATGAATTCTCCTGGTCTTTGTCGCTGTAAGGCCAGGAAGCAGTGAAGAACACAGCAACAAAACTCCTTCCAGGTAGCAAGAAAGAGTGATTTATTGAAAAGCCATGGCATTTATATAAGATAGATCAGGAAGAACAAAGTAGAAAAGACTCATTGGTCAAAGAAGGCGACCCCTCTTTGGAAACATGCTTTGTGCAAAACATCACGAGACACTCACACAGCTTGGTGCTCAACACCAGGTGTTTATCTGTGTTTCCTTTCTACCTTCTCTTGTTTTGTCTCTGAGAAAGATCCCCAGCCTGGGAAAGATCCTGGCTGGAGCTGAGAAAAGGCAAAACAGCCTGGGAAAAAATCAGATTAGGTTTCTCCACGAGCCTTCAGCAGTGCCCAAAGGTCTTCACAATTTTTTTCCCTGACTGTGCCCATCTGGTTCTCCTTGTCCTCATTCAGGCATTTCCAAAACCACATTTTCTTTAAAAAATACAGATTTAACATGGGTTGGGCTGGGTTTAGGCAGAGTGTTTTGCTCTCCTGCTCTGAAATAACTCAGTTGGCTCCAGGGCTGAGCACCCTGAGATGTTTTGGGACGTGCCCCAAACCTGCTCCCACTCAGGTCAGGGGGATTTTGACCCAATTCTGGCAGGAATGTCAGAGGGAGCACAGCCAGCAGCTGGATCCTGTTCTCACCAGTGACAGATATCACCTGGGTTTGACAGACAGAGGGAATTGAGTTCTAAATCCTCCAGTTATCTTTTGCAAAGTTACCTGCAGCCCATCCTGGGTTGATTTAATGACTTTTCTGGGACAGGGACAGCTGCCAGGGGGGAGCAGTCACATCAAGCCTGGCTGGAAGCACAAGTAATGATCAGTCCTTGGGAGCAGCAGCCACACCACAGCCTGAGCCAAGCTGAATTTCACATTCAGGACACCTCTGTGTGATCTCCCTGGCACAGGAACCCAGAATTTTACAGCATTCAGCAAAATACTCCTGGTTTCCCACTGGTTTAGCCCAGCACAGAATTTTGCTGATAAAAACAAAGGATGAGCTGCTTGCCCAGCCCTTCTTCTTATCTAATCCTCTGTGACCCACAGTATGAAAATTGAACTGATTAAAGCTCCAGCAAACAGACTCTGGGAATCCTGGCGGCTCTTGCCCTGAGGGAAGACTGGAACAGCCTAAAAGGTCTTTTCCCTGCTCTAATTTCGGGGATTTTTATGATTCTCTTTGCTGTGGGAACAGAAAGGAAAAGGCAAAGCACCTGGACAAATTGTTTCAGGCCCTGGGTACCAAAGGAAAGGAAAATGTCAGAGCAGATGAAAATCAAGTCGCCGTGGCTGCAGGAGAGCAGCTGAGAGATCAGAGCCAGGACAGGACCCTGGGGGTGGGAGAGGGCAGAAAATCTCCCCCTTCTCCTCAGGGACATCCTGGGCTGCTTTTCCTTTGGCCAAAAAAAAAAAAAAAACCAGGGAAAATCCCCTCGAGGTCCATCTTTATGTGCTGTGTCCTTTCCCAGAGATTTTCCCTCTCAGATCACCAAACCCCAGTCCTGGGGTGTGTTTGGGGTCCCTCCTGCCCCAGGGCCAGCTTAGGCTGGGACTTCATGGGAGAGCACTCCAGCAGCAGCTGGAATTGTGGCATTTATGGCATTTAATGAACTGAGGGACCCTTCTGTTGTGATATTGATGGAGCTGCACCCTCGGAGGGGCTTCAGAGCAGCCTCTAAACCAGCACCCCCCTGCCTCAGCCTCGCTCCAGGCAGCTCAGGATGTGTCTGCAGCCATTAAATCCCAAACTGCTGCTGCCTGACAGCTTGGGGCTGGGAGAAGCTCCCCAGCACTCCCAGGAGCAGCTCAGATCCCTGGAATTTATGGAGCTCCTCGCCTGGGGTACAGGGAATAATAATTGCAGCAGGCAGCAGGGAATAACGAGCTGTGTCTGAGCTGCACCTTGGCTTCCCTCACTTTTATGGCCCCTGACACCCAGTGCTTGTGCTGGGCAGCAAAACATGCCTGGGAGAGGCATTTGGGATATCCTGTAAGGGAGAAATTCCCCCTGGAGTTGGAATTGCCAGGTGTGACCCTCTGGGAGGGCACATCCCACTGAGGGAGAGGGGATTTAACTCAAGGCACTGGAAGGAAAATGAAATTCAGAGGGTTTGGGGAGACTGGGAATTTTTCCTAGGAAAAGGAGTGGCTGGAGACCTGGCAGTCCCACCTGGGGACTCAGAGTCACCCCAAGGAGACACAGGAGGGCAGAACTGGGCTGCACCTGCCCCACACTGGGAAACACCCAGCAAATCCCTGCTGCCAGCAGAGAGAATCCTTCTCTCCTCAGGACAAGGGGTTTTCCCTGCACAGATTTTCCTGCTGCCCTTTTATCAGCTCAGGCCAGATTGAAGAATCCAGCAAGAAACTCTATTTGCCTAGGAAATTCTTAAATATCTTGGTAGCTTTTAATTGAACCACTTCCTTGCAGGGTAACAGCCACGGCAGGTACCACTTTCTCCATTAAACAGTGTCACTTATTGTGATTAATTCTGTGGGTCTTATCGAGTGCATGCACACTGGTTCCTTATTTTTGAAGCCTATTCCCCTAAAAGTGCCTTTTAATGGATTTCCAGGGCAGGGAGGCAGTGACCACTGGAGATTCCTCAGTTTCCCTGGCTGTAACTCCAAAAATCTGGAGCTGATGCCTCAGAATGTGCAGTGTGGTGCCAGGCCAGGAGCTGGGCTGAGCCCCTCAATAACAGCAGCCAGTGTGGGAGGGATCACTGGAATTATTGGGGTGTGTGATGGGAATTAACTCCAGGCTGATCCTGGGAAGTGCAACCCCAACTCCATCCCAGAGGGTTTCCCAGTGGGATTTGGGATCCCCAGGTTGCAGGGCAGGAGTTTCCAGGGGCACAGAGGAGAGGGCAGGGCTGTGCCCCTGCCCCTGGCACAGCTCAGGCCCAGCAATCCCTCCCTGAGATGAAAAGGAGCATCCACAGTCACAGGGCTTTGCTGCAACCTCATATTTCCTTGGGTGTCTCTGCAGTTAATTAGTTATCCTCTTCTTCCAGTTAATTAGCTCAAAGAAAAACAGCCCTTTGTACTCAGCCTTATAAATTACAGTCTTTGCCTGTCTTATATGTTAGAAGAGATGACACTTCCTGCATTTCCTTAGCAAGGTCACATTTACAATTCCTAAAGGTTTGGGAGGAATCTCAGCCAGGACGTGGGGAAGGTTTCAAAGTTACCGTGATTTAAAAAATTATCAGAGGCACGGGGAGGGAAAATTGTGAGGATCAAAGCAAAGGGACTCTATTAAAAAAGACTAACTAATGAAAAAGTTACTGAGAAAAGGCATGAAAGTGGCAAAAGGAACTTCAGATGCTGGTGAGGTCCTGTCCAAAGGAGCAGCTCAGGGGGACAAGGGGCTGCAGTCGTGGGTGAGGTTTGAGAGGCTGGAAAGGCTCAGAGCTGCTCAAATAAAAAGGATTTTATCTGAGTGCCTTTATCACCAAGCTGGGGCAGCTGCTCCAAATCTCCTGAAGTGCTGGACAGGGCTGGGAGCGCCCTGGGACAGGGGGAGGTGTCCCTGCCATGGAAAGGGACTGGAATGAAATGATTTTTGAGTCTCTTCTCACCCAAACCTGTAATTTCTCGTCTGTTTGGACCTTTCAAGCTCATTTTGGGCGCTGATTTCCTCCGGGGCATTGAGTGCATTCCTTAATCCACCACCATGTTTGGCATGGAACCCTAAAATATGAAATTTAGGGTTGTGATTCCAGTCCTCAGCCCCAAACCTCGCCGTGTCAGAGCTGCAGGGGACAGGGGGAGAGCAGAGCCATGGATCCCATCCCTGCTGCCACCTCACCTTGCTCTGGGCTTAACTGGGAGCAGGAAGATTCTGCCCAGGAGGGGCTCAGCAGAATTCTGAGGTGTCCTCTTGATGGATGTGCACAGCAAAACTGGAGAATATCAAAAGAGAATTTAGATAATACAGAGGGAGACACTTCCAGCACCGACTTAGGGTCAGAAGGAATTCCATAACAACTTTAACTCAGCCACTGCACCGAGGTTTTGCAGCACTGGGTAATAAATGACACATCAGTCAGAGCCTCAGTGGAGGCAGGACAGGGTTTGAAAGCTGTGTCCTTGGAATATTGTTTTCATGGGAGAAGTGGAAAGCCAAATCATCCTGAAGTGCTTTTATCTCCCTCTCTGGACTCTGTGCTGCACACCCAGTTACCAGGCGGAAAAAACAGCCCTGCCAGGCTCAGCTGAGTTAAGCTGGCCCTGGAAAATTCAGGGAGCAGCTGCTCTCACCTTGGAGCCTGGGCGCTGAGCTCAGGCACCAGCACTGGGTGAGATGTTATATCAGAGAGGGAGAGGAGGAAAACAGACCCCAAAGCAACCAAGAGCTTAATGCCAGCAGTGAGAGAGGTTCCAAAACCACCAAGAGCTGAGAAATTGGGGCGGGGAGCACTGGTTTAACTCGGGGTGCAAAGCTCCAGAGCTGACTTTGATCCAGAAGTGAAGCTCCCAAGCACAGCCTGGGGCTCCTCCAGCCCTTCCCAGCTTCCAGCACTCACCTCAAAGGCTGGGAATTGGGGGAGAAAATGCCTCAAGCCCCCCTGATTCTGCACATCCCAAAGTTTCCCAAGAACCTCTCACGTCCACCTGAGAGCTGGGCACTGAGCTGGGCTCTCACTCTGGCCTGGCAGCAGCTCCAGGGGGATTTTTGGCAGTGGCCTCACCCTTCTGACCCTGCAGGTGCCATCTCAGCCCTGGCTGCAGCTCCTGTGCCCAGCACTGCCCATCTGCTGGGGCTCTGGGGGGCTCTGGGCACAGCAGGGCCCCCCTTGGGGCACAGGGACCTGGTGCCAGTCCTGCTGGCACCGAGCACCCGCCCTCTGCCACCAGCTCCAAATGTCACCCTGGGATTTTTGGATTGGAGCCTGAGCTCCTGCATCCACGCCGTGCTAATTACAGCCTGTCTGAAATGCTAACGAACCCCAGCGCTCACAGCACAGCTCGTGGCCAGGTTTGGGGACAAAGAGGTTCAATAATGGCAAAACCTGCTGTGGGGCTGGGGTTTTTGGGGTTAGTGATTGAGGTTTTATGTTTAATGCAAGGAGATGGTTACAAAGTGTATTTTAAGCATCTATTTATTAAAGCTGAATTGTGCTAAAACTTCTGTTCCAAAGCACACCTGACAGCTAAATGAATAGCAAATTATTCCACAGCGATCTGTGCTATTTTCTGTTGTTACTGTACAGCCAGCTCTGCACGTAGGGCAGATTAAAAGAATTCTCAACCTTCTATTTAATACAATAAACTTTGTCAGATGTTGTTATTATTTTATCTGAATGCCACATCCCAGTGTAAAATATGCATAAAAGCCTCATTGACTCCTCGAGTCAGGGGGAAACGGAAGGAGTGAGGGGAAAGCTGAGCAAGGTGGCTTTTATTTAATCTGCCTCAATCAGGACCTAATGATAGGCATTAAAAACGCTGGCAAATCCAGGAAAACAACTTTATTGCTGTTCACCAGGGGCTCTGGCAGTTTAGTGTCCAGGGTGGGGATGGCTGAGTGTGATACCCACGAAATAATAAATCCCATTGCCGTGGAATTCACAGCTGGGTACCCTCAGCTCGGTGAGAAAGACTTAATAAATCACCAAAGGGGTTGGAAGGACCTTAAAGATCATCTCCTTCCACCCCCCAATAAATGAGAGTTCATAAGAATTGTTAACAGTGGGTGGGAATTATCCCAGGTGTGTCCTCAGCAGGGCTGGGGAGAACATCCAGAAATATCCAGGAACATCCAGGAACATCCAGAAACATCCAGAAATATCCAGGAACATCCAGGAACATCCAGAAATATCCAGGAACATCCAGGAACATCCAGAACACCCAGGAACATCCAGAATGTGCAGAAACATCCAGGAACATCCAGGAATATCCAGAACATCCAGGAACATCCAGGAATATCCAGGAACATCCAGAATATGCAGGAACATCCAGGAACACCCAGATCATCCAGGAACATCCAGGAACATCCAGAACATCCAGAAACATCCAGAAACATCCAGAACATCCAGAAACATCCAGGAACATCCAGGAATATCCAGGAACATCCAGAACATCCAGAAACATCCAGGAACATCCAGGAACATCCAGATGCCCGCAGGGGTGGCTCTGACCCTGATTCAGTGGTCACCTGAGGCAGGGGAGCTCCCCTGAGGGGTCTGAGGGGGTTTCTAGGGGAGAGAACACATCTGCAAAAAGAACCAGAGATTCCCTGGGGCTTCAGCCCAGAGCAGCTTGGAGCAGCTCATCTCCTTCAGCCAAAAAATAAAAAATGTGTGAGAAAAGATAGTGTGGGAAACCCAAGAGATTATGGTGTGAGCCACAGGGTTCAGGGCAGGAGATAAAGAAGTGCAGGGAATCATTGCTGTGCTGACCTGGAGGTGATGGAATGAAAGATTTGGGTTTTGGTGAGGCTGGGAGGTGACAGCTGAGGGAAGGGCTCTGCCTGCTGCTGGGTCAGGAGCAAACAGGACTGAGGTGACTGGTTCCAGTAAAAGGTGTAAACTGGGCCCGTGCTGCTCTGCTGGAGCCCTTGCACCCACAAATGCTCCTGGTTCCTTATTTCTGGGGTCTGGTGGAGTCTTTTTTATTTTTTTCACTGAGTTCCTGAGCTTGGTGTGCCCAGCGCCCTGGGAAATGCTCCAGGGGCAGATTTTGGGCTTTGTTTAAGTGGAAGGTGCTCAGGAGCAGGGCAGGGAGGAACTGGGAGCTCTCTGCACAGTGGGTGGCTGAGCTGGTGGTAAAGTCTGACCTGATTTATTTGATTTTCTCAGAATAATAATCATTCTTCCCCGAATTGACAGTCCGCATGTCAAAGTTTCAGCTCGATTTGAAATGCCTGAAAGATGAATTCCAGGGGAGAAATAACATTGTCTGTGTGTGCTGACAGTCCCTACCCGAGGTGCTGCTCTCCACCTTCACGCACAACAGAAAAAAAAATAAAATTATAGGCTGGCAAAACGAGCTGTGTTTGCTGTGATTATGGCTTGTTTGTGGTACTGGCCATTAGGAGTAAAAAGGAGAGCAGGCAGGGTGGGCTTTGTTTGGTTTTTCAGCCTTCAGCTGAGAATATTCCAGCCTGGAGTGACGGAGGGGATGCAGAGGTTGTGATTTTAATGATGGGGGGGGGGAGCTCAGCACCAGGAGGGTTTGGGGCTGTGACCTCGCAGTGCTGCTCTGGAAATCACCTACATGGGCTCAGCTTTGCCCTGCATCCTCTGGTTTGGAACAGAAATTCATTCTGTCTCTAATTCTCCTTGTCAGGAGACCTTTGGAAGCCTCATTCACTTGCTCTTTGCTCTCCTGTGTGTCCTGGTGTAATTTATCCCATAAAGGGCAAAATGTCCTGAGTAAATCACAGCTGAGTGGCTGAAGGAAATCACCAAAAATTATGGAGGCCATCAAACTTCTTTTTTATACATATAAAATATCCAAGAGAGCTGTTTCTGCTAATACCCAGAGTATCTTTTATTAAAGGTCTAATTTCAGGGGCTTTGGATGTGATTGGATTTCAGGAGTCTCGGGTGGTTCATTTACAAGGACCAGAACAATTGATGGGAAGGGGGTGCCAGGAGGACTTTTTGGGGCTGCTGTTGGGGTTTGGTGGTTCCAGGACAGAGCCCAGCAGGCAGCAATCCCAGCAGGAGCTTTCCCCCTTTTTTCATGCTGCTACAAGGCCTGAATTCAAACCAGGGGCTCCTAACTGGCCCCAGGCTTGTTTTATTTTTAGGATGAACAGGTTTGGAATAAGCTGTCTTTAAAAAGCCACATAAGATTTGCAGAGGCCATCCAGTTTGTAGGCAAGCAAAGCACAACGAATTTATTTAATGGCAAGCATGGCCAAAAGAGGCAGGAAGTAATCAAGGGGGGAGAATTAAGTTCTGCCTGCATGTGGGGGGTGTGGAAAGGAGGGGCTTCTGCAAATGCACCAGGAATCATAATTAAAGTGCTGGCTCATCATGATTAAAATGGGGCTGGGGGAGCATTTGTGGCCTCCAGGATTATCTGACCATTAGGGACAGCTGAGAGAGAGCAGCAGCAGCAGCAGCAGCAGCAGCACATCCCTCTGTCCCCAAAGAGCAGAGCTGGAACTCCAAGGGATCATCTCAGGCAGCAGCACCTTCACTGCTCTGCCCAGGAGAGAGGGCACAAAGGCAAAGGTCTGCTCCTCACATAAAAAAAAAAAAAAATATAAATGAGCAAAGAATCCCCCTGGTTAGAGAAGTTACTCCAGCAAGTGGCTCTATAAATGTCTTTATATTGTTATTTCCGATATTAGTTTGTTGTTCCTTCATGAAAGCTGATTTATTTGAAATGTTATTACTTGAAACACCCTAATCTTTTTGTAATAATTCATATACTGGAGATTACAGTTTTGGAAGGCAGCCCAGCTCTGGCTGGAATCCTATTTATGGATTAAAGGATTTGAACAGCATTGCAA
Organism: Alethe castanea; assembly: GCA_024734035.1. NCBI lineage: Eukaryota > Metazoa > Chordata > Aves > Passeriformes > Muscicapidae > Alethe > Alethe castanea. Next base: position 974,514 of record JANRGV010000056.1, read on the forward strand.
GCTAGATCTCCGAATAGCAGGATAATGTAAACCTGGTTCCATATAAAATGCTTTCCCTCTGCAATAGTAACCCCATTAAAGGCAGATTGTTGGAGGAGAGCTCTTCCCTTGCAGCAGGGCAGGATATCTTGCACCCCTGAAGAGCCAGGATTGCCAGGGCTGAGCCCTCCCCTTGTCACTGTGCCCTGAGCTGCATCCTCAGCTCTCCTTTTCCCTGGGAGCCAGAGAATTCCAGAGACTTTCTGGAACAGAACCTTTGTTCTGTCGGGAGCTGAGCCCCCACAACCAGCAGTGGGTGCCCCAGCACGGAGCTGCTGCTGCCCAGGGTGGGAGGGAGCTGGGATTTCCCTGTGAGCAGCAGCACAAACCCCAGCCCAGGATTCCTCAGAGTCACTCGGGGTCAATCCCAGCCCTGAAAGCTTTGGGGGGAGTTGTTATTTAATTAATTCCCCACCAAATTTAATTGTGCATGGGGAACCCAGCCACGGGCTGAAGTGTGGATGAAGGATTTCCTTGTGGGGTAACTGAGAATGGGCTACAATGGCAAAATTTAATTGCAATCTGCCTCAAATCCATAGGAAATACAGGAAACAATGGCACTGGGAGCCCAGGTTAAAAGGAATGGGTTTGGGCCTGGGACAATCTCACTTCTGAAGCTGTTTGCACCCATGGCAGCAAGGGAGATTCGAGGCAGAATGGGAAGCAGAGAACTGAAGTGGCTCTGTGGGTGTTTATGGGCAGCTGTTAGCAGAACTGAGGTGTGCCCTGAGCCAGGATGGATAAAGGAGGGAAAGGGAGGACAAGGTGTCCAAAACACAGGGATGTGCTGGATGGAGCTGGGAGAGATGAGCAGGGCGGTGGTGCAGGCAAAACCTTCTGGGTGGGAATGATGGGGTGGAGGAATTAATCACCCCACAGGGTGATGGAAGCCTGGAGAAGGCTCCTGTGTGCCCCAGGAAGGCTGAAGGGTGGCGAGGCACAAACCCCACGGGGTCTGTGAGTGCTGTGGCTGTGCCACCCTGGGGAGGCTCTGAGATAGAGCTGGAGCTCAGCTCTCCTTTTGTGATCTTTGTTTCCCAGAGAAGTTGGGGAAACCCTTGGAAGAGTGCTGAGGAGGACATCAAGGTCTCTTTTCCCCTCAGAGAAGGAGGGGAGAGGGATCAGCCGTTGGTGATTTCAGGGGGTCGCAGGAGAAAAGGATGGGATCGCCTGTTGCAGAAAATCCCTTTCCTGAGGTGCTCCCCAAACACAATTTGCAATGAACAGTTGGGAATGGGGTTCCTGTGCCTGTGGGTGCCACTGGGACCCCTCCCCTGGAGCAGCAGCAGCTGGGTCTGTGGGGTTGGGCGTGATCCCAGCCTGCTGCAGCATTGCCCCGGGCACAAATCAGAAATCACAAATCAGAAACCAGAAATCACAAATCACAAATCACAAATCACAAATCACAAATCACAAATCACAAATCTTTCCACTGCTCTGGAATGCGGGAATAGCTCGTGCATCCCAGAGGGTTCCAGCGCTACTTATTATTTCTACGGGGATTTGAAGGTTAATAGCTTTACACAAGCCTAATTAATTGCTATTATTTAGTTTAATATTCTCTCCGAGCACTTTGCCCGTGCAAAGCTTGCTCTGCCACCCTCCCTGAAGAAGGAGCAGCAGTTTGTTTGTGGTGCAGGAACTGGGACAGAGCAGGGGAAGGTGTCCCATCCCTGCTCGGGGGTTCTGTGCAGGCAGAGATGCAGCAGAACTCTGGGGGGGGCAACAAAATAAACGGGGTTAATAAAATAAATGGGGTTAATAAAATAAATGGGGTTGATAAAATAAATGGGTGTGATAAAATAAATAGGGTTAATAAAATCGATAGAGTTAATAAAATAAACGGGGTTAATAAAATAAATGGGGGTAAGAAGCCCTCCGTCCTGTGCTGGGAGTGATCCCCTCTCCCCCCGTGCTGCTGTCCCTGCACACAGCTCCGTGTGCTCCAAACCCACCTGGGACAGGCAGTGCAGGGCTCTGTCCCTCCCCTGCCTCGTGCCAAGGGAAGAGGGACAAAAGTGGAGTTCTTGCAGGCTGTACATGGAATTTTGGAGCGTTTGGCCGCTCCCTGCATTGCTGCGTCCCAGCAAAGCTCTCCTTGCAAGGAGAAAATCAAACCATTCCCTGCGGGGTTGGGACAGCAGCTGTGGGCAGATCCTGGTGGGGTAAAATGTGGTGTCAAAAACAAACCAAACCAAAAAAATAAGAGCTTTGTGTCAGTGCTTCAAACTCGCAGGGTAACAAATAAATAAACAAATAAAATCACCTGTAATGTCACTGGGGAGGGGACACTGGGGAAAGATGGATAACGTACATGGTGTGAGGGACAGAAAACAAATAGCAGTGGGGCAGTGTCACTGTGGGGCTAGGAGGTGGCGAAAGAATAGAGAACACAGCAACAAAACTCCTCTTCCAAGCAGCAAGAAGAGTGATTTATTGAAGAGCCATGGCATTTATATAGGATAGATTGAGAAAAACGAAGTAGAAAAGACTCATTGGTCAAAGAAGGTGACCCCTCTTTGAAAACATGCTTTGTGCAAAATATCACGAGACACTCACATGGCTTGGTGGCCAGCACCAGCTGTTTATCTGTGTTTTCTCTCTACCTTCCCTTGTTTTGTCTCTGAGAAAGATCCCCAGCCTGGGAAAGATCCTGGCTGGAGCTGAGAAAAGGCAAAACAGCCGGGGAAAAAGCCAGATTAAGTTTCTCCACGAGCCTTCAGCAGTGTCCACAGGACAGAGCAGCAGGGACACCACAAAATCAGTGCTGGCCACATCCAGGGGCATTTTGGGGATGCTTGGAGGGTGCTGGCAGCAGCTGAGGGACCCCAGGGCCCTGCAGGGCTCGAGGAGGGCTCTGGGCTCCATCCCATGGAGGTTGGGGTGCGGTCTGGCGCTCTGGGGGAGCCCAGGGAAGGGCTGGGGGCACCCCTGGAATATCCCTGACCCTGCACCTGACCCTGAGCTCCCTTCTCGAGCTGGGAGACAGCTCCACGTGGGGAAGGAAACCCTGGATGGGAAATAGGGGAAAGGGGGTGGGATGTGTCCCTGTGCTGGGTCACAGCCCCAGCCCCTCCTCTCCCATGGCCAGGAACGTTCCTGAACATTCCTGCTGCTTCCAGCTGAGGTTTCAAACTCTGATCAATGCAGAGTATCCCTGCAAGCCCCAAACTGCTGGGAACTCGTTCCCATCCATCCCTGCCCTGCAGCAGGATCTGTTCCTCCCCGGCCCTGTGGAGCTCATCCTGCAGAAGTGAGAACCGGCAGCTTAAAGTTATAATTTAATAATTATATTTAAAAGTCTACCTGGCTCTATAAATTTTTAATGTCATATTAATTAAAAGCCCCGTTGTGAAAGCTTTGGAAAGGAGAAATAAATATTTAATATTTATTAAAATATTCATATGCTACATGTTTTTTAATCTTGAATAAATATTTTTGGATAATCAGGCGCAGGGTTTTTTGTGATGCTAAAAGTTTGCATTGTAAATTCAACCATGATTGATTATAAACTGTGCAATCTATTAATTATGAAAGAGCACATGTGCTGCTCAGGACCTGGAAGAAATATCTGTATCTGGGTTTTATAACCAGAGGAGTTATCAAGGTAATGTGCTCGTTGAACCCAGTGAAAGCTTTGATTCATGTGCTGGTGGCAAGATCTTGACCTTCATCACAGTGAAATACAAACCTGCTCATTCTTCCTTCCCACGAAACAAGAGAGAGGAAGGAAGGAAGGAAGGAAGGAAGGGAGGAAGGGAGGAAGGGAGGAAGGGAGGAAGGGAGGAAGGGAGGAAGGGA
>JANRGV010000056.1:997418-1017721 GCA_024734035.1 Alethe castanea
GGCGGATGGCGAGGGGCTGCTGCCCGCCGGGGTGCGGGGGGGGGGGGTTCCCGGGGTGTGGGGGCTCCGCTGGGCATCCCCCGGCGGAGCAGGCTCGGGATCGTTGTGGCCGTGCCGCCCGCAGCTGCCCCAGCCGGGTGGCACCGGGGGCTGCGGGTGGCACCGGGGGGCTGCGGGTGGCACCGGGGGCTGCAGAGCGCGGGGAGGTGCCCGGAGGCTCCGGCCCCGGCCGTGCCCGCAGAGCTGCACGGAGATGCCGGGGGTGCCTGGGGAAGGGATGGAGGAACCCCTCCGATTGCCCGGTTCCAGGGAATCCAGCTCCCGCTCGCTCCCCGGGCTGCTCCGCGTTCCCGTTAGACATCGCTGCTTCCTCGTTAATTCTGCGGCCGCTTGGTACCGCTCAGTCACGCTCTGGAGCCAATGCAGCGGGATAAACTCATCTCCATGAAAAGTTCCTGCTAGCAAGGAGGCACTTTTTGGAAAACACCCCTGAATCTTAGGGGGAAATACATAAAATCCCCACTAAACTTTCCTAAATCCGCACAAGACCCTTTTTGGACGGTGATGAGGGGAGAGATGCCGAATGCACTTGTGCTCCCTTGAGGGAAATCCCAAGTCCCGGGTGACGGTCCCGGTCTCCGCAGCCCCGGAGCTGTCGGATGGGTGTCGTGACAGCCCAGGCTGCTCGGTGCGAGCTGTCCTCGCCGGCTGTGACCTCCGTTTAACCTGGCACGGTCAGGCATTCCCGGCTTTGTCTCCATTCACGCTATGGCCAATACTCGCGCGTTCCTGGAGGTGAAGTGAGTGATGTTCAATTAATCTGTGTTCTAAGGGGTATCAGAAAGTCAATAGGTTAATTTTAAGCGAGGTGAATAGTAAGTGGCAGAGGGAAAAAAATCCCCTGCGCGTCTGTGAGCAGCAGCAGAGGCTTGGAGGCGAGGGAACGTGAACTTCTCACAGTGCCATGATGTGAAACCGCTGCTCAGAGGCTGCTCCTGCTCTTTGCCGGGCACTTGATGCTTCACTGGTGGCTTCAATGTGCTCGATAGACCTCGGCTGAGCTGGGGACGTGGTCCTGTCCCTCTGCTCTGGATGCCTCCATTGATAACGGTGACTGAAGTGGGATGACATGACCTACTTACAGCTGAGGGACAGATGCCTCGCAAGAATCTGTGCCATCCTCGGAACAGATGTTTGGCTTTTTACCTTTAACACAGAGGTGTTAGATCCTTTAGAACTCAACGGGGCTTTTTTGGTCTTTATTGCTGTCCTTTTGCCATTTGTTGTCACTTTGAGGACCCTCAAAGCTCAAATGTGGAATTTTGGGGTGGGTGGTGCAGGGTACCAGATAAGGCAGCTTTGATTCGAGGAGCTTGGTGCGAGCAGAGAGGGACGTGACCCAACGGTGTCACTTGTGAAATGGCTTATCAGGCAAGGCAGCCATCCCTCCCAACTCTTCCAACCACATCCCCAGCGCTTGTTGCAAGAAGATAAAGTAACCCAATTTACTCCTCATTGTTTTTATGGTGTGGTTTGATGTAATTAATTGTAGAGTTTCCCCCTCCGGCTCAGAACAAGTCGGTGCGGTGGAAGCAGGTAGCAGATGTAAGAGCTGCACAGAATCCACCAGCACGATGGAAGCAGCTCTTCCCGTGCTCTGCCTTGTTCTTTGCATTAACCCCGAGCCTCCCCTGCTTCCCGGCAGAAGGGAATTCCAGCTGGGTGCGAGAGGGGAGCTGCAGACGCTGTCTGGCTGCGGGAGCCCGCAGGAGGAAGGGGTGACTGCTCCTGCCCCGCGCTCTTTAACTCTCCTCAGCAAATTGCATTAGGATGTGACAAATTGGCTCGCAAAGCAGCTAAATGGAGATGACATTTGGAGCAGTTTGCCGGGCAGACCCCGTGGAGTCTCGGGGAAATGTGTGATTTGCAGGCTCTTCCCGACATCTCCCATTTAGGTGCCGCCACGAGGCTTTCCAGAACTTACTTAGGGAACTCCTGTTGCAGCTAAATGTGGGAGTCTCGAGCATGCCTGGGAAAGGTTGCCCGAAAGCTAGGGCAGATGTAGGTGCAGACTGTCTCATGCCGTGGGCAGCTGAGATGAGGAGCTGAACTGGGAGAGAAAGCAAAGCCGATATTTAGAAAGTGCGTGAGTGGTGAGGAGCTGAAGGTGGGAAGCTGGGCTGGCTGCTGGGTGCCAACGTGACGCTCTGCTGGGGGAGCAGAGACACCTTTGTTCACTGAGAAATGATCTAGGGGAGCAGAGACACCTTTGTTCACTGAGAAATTATCTGGGGGAGCAGAGACACCTTTGCTCACCGAGGGATGATCTGGGGGAACAGAGACATCTTTATTCACTGAGAGATGAACTGGGGGAGCAGGGACACCTTTGCTCACCAAGGGATGATATTCTAGGGGAACAGAAGCATTTTTATTCACCAAGGGATGATGTCCTGAGGGAACAGAGGCACCTTTGCTCTCTGAGGCTGGTTCGTGGCTCTCGGAGAAGGGACCGCAGCACATCCCGACAGGAATGTGCGCACCTGCCCCTCTCATCCCGCCTCTCCCAGCACATCCGCGGCTGTTCGAGCACGGCGGTGATCAAGCTGTTTTAATTGGCCCCTCTGCAGCCGGAACGATAAATATGTAATGGGGCAGAGTGCCCCCCTGCTCCTCAGGCACCGAGCCTGTCATTTCTGACGGGGCACTGCGTGCTCGCCGCTCTCCCATCCCCGCTCGCTCCCGCCCTGTGCAAACCGCGCTCCCCCACCTGCCTTTGGCATCCTTAAAAACGGGGGGGAAAAAAACCTGGAGAAACATGAACCTGAGCACGCAGTGCTCCTGAGACAGGCCCCTTCACATTTCTAAACACTCTTGATTATTCAGCTAATCTTTATTTCATGGGCCTGTTACAAGAAACACAAACGGGGGAGAAAGTAGAAGGCGGTGACACATTTAAAATACACAAGAAAAGTGCTGGCAGGAATATAATCGTTCTTCTTCCAGCGATATGAAATATTTATGGGCCTAAGTTGTGGCAAGATTCTCTGCCTCCCCTCCTACCTAACTCTGAGATGTTTTTCCCGCTACAACAGGAACTGGGGGCGCTGGTGGTGCTGGCAGCAGTGCCCCGTGTCCCCTCCCGGCTGTCTGCAGGGCAGGGGCGCCCAGCTGGCCGGGCACAGCGTCCGTCTGTCCGTCCCCGTGGAAGGGAAGGGAAGGGAGGAGCGCAGCCCTGGCCGAGCTGCCCGGCTCAAGCGGGAGCAGAGCTGTTACAGTCTGTTAACTCGAAATAATTCAGCAGCGTCCCCTCGGCGAGCTGTGAAAAGCCCCCTTTGAGGTGCCCGTGTTGTGGAGGAGCCGCTGCTCCCCCAGGGCATTCTGCTATTAATTCATTAGATCTGAGGGTTTTTTTTCTCTCGTCCCCCCCTCCCTGGCAATTCAAACAGTGATGAATGGACAAAAAATCCCTCAAGGGAAATATTTTTTCACTTAGTTACAAAGATTTCATGGCTAATTAGAGTAAATGTGGTTTTTAGAGTGTTAATCTCTTAACCAGCTTGGCTGGGAGGCCACCGCCACAACAGCAAAGGCGAGGGCAGGGGGGACCAGGGGGAAAAGGTGCTCACAGCTCCTCCCGGGCTGAGCCTCGGCCGCCGGGCTGGAGGGGCTGAAGCGTCGCTGTCACCCGGAGCATCCCCGGAGCATCCCTGGGGAGCTCCTGCCGCCGGTGCCAGCTCTGTCCCGGGCAGGGCGAGGGCACAGCCGCGCTCGGTGCCGCAGCCGCGGGCTTTGTGCGCGGGGAGCCGCGGGTGAGCAGCGAGGCAGGACCAAAAGTAGGATTGAGGGCAGCGCGCTGTCCCTGTGCTCAGAGCCGCTGTCTGCGTGGAAATAAATGGATTTCCTGCGGGAGCCTCGGGCTGTCCCCGCACGCTGCTGGGTCACAGGGTGGCCCTGGCACGTCCAGCAGCGCTGAGTGCCCGGTGGCACACGCGGGCCGGGTGGCTCCTTATGGCCAAAGGTGCTTTGCTGATGGAAGCCACCCCTTTTTGCGGCTGTGAAGGGATTTATCCTCATGCCTCTGTCGTGTTTCTCTTTCCTCCGGTTCTCCCCATCTGCGCTGCCTCCCTGGCATCCGCAGTTCAGCCTGGTTTTGGCTTCACCTCCGATGGGAGAAAGGGCAAAATAGACTGAGGAACTCCTGAGCTTCTCCCCATGGCAGCCCAGCGCCCACCCTGGGCCCCACAGCCAGCACGGGGGTGGAAATTGGGGGTGGGATGTGGGCTTGAAATTCCTCCTCATCCCACTAGAGGGGTCTTCTGGATCCAACTAAAAACAGAACATAAACCCAGCAAGGAGCAGCGCTGCGCTGAGCTGCAGCCTCTGGCTGGTGGCGATGTCAGCGGCTGGAAATCTGCCCCGGAGCTTTGCTGAACGCAGCGCCGGAGGGGGCACGGGAGGGTTTCGGTGCTTTTCGGGTGGTCCGGGCTGGCTGTGGCCGTGTGTCCTCCCTCCCTGTCCGTGTGTCCGAGCGGAGCCGCTCGGGTGGGGCGAGGCTGCTTTTCCCGAGGAAGCGCAACTCTGCCAAGCGCACGAGTGCAACTCGTGTCGGGGATGGAGCCGGTGCGCTGCGGGACTGGGGCGGAATTCTGATCCGGGGGGGCTCGGAGGGGCCGCGTACCGGGATTTGGCAGGGGGAGCTGCCAGGGATGGGGTGCTGGGAAAGAGGAGCCCTCCCCTCCTTATCAGACAGAGCCCATCTCATGTTTCTCGCTGTAATCGCAGCTTCTGTTTGGCTGAAATCGACCTGGGAGGAGGAGATGGAGGGGGGTGAAAAGCGAGATAAATGTATCCTACTATGAAAATTTAATCCCGCTTTGCCTGGGCTGAAATTGCATTCAGAGCTGGAGATAAAAGGCATCAGAGTCACGTTATAAAAAAGTGCAGATGATCTCCGAAGGCACGGGGAGAGCGAGCCCTGGCAGGCTCTGCTGTGCCAGGGTGGCAGCTCCGTGCCAGGGGCACCCTCAGCTCCATCCCCTCACTTGCTGAAGGAGAAGATTCTTCCAAGAGCTTTCCCTGTCCTCCAGCTGATCCCGTGCTCCGTGTCACCTGCGAGCTCCCAAAAACCTCAGTGCGCAGGGATGACCCCGCTGTGCCATGGGCACCTCCCGAAGCCCAGGAGAGGCTCTGCAGAGCTCCTGCCTGTCCAGCCGCTCGCAGGTGGAGCCTGGGAGCTCGTCCCCAGCCCAGGGGGGTTGCAGGATCCTGTCCCAGCCAGAGCCCGGCTCTCTGGAGCCAGCTCCGTGCTGTGCTCGCCGTGTCAGCAGCTTCCCAGGCAGGAACGTCCCTCGCAGCCCTTTTCCTGCTCCAGCACGGTTTCCCCACTTCATAAAAGTGAAAGGTGACGTGTGAGTAAATATTGCCCTGACCTCTCACCTCTTCTCCTCCTGCTGCTGCTGCCGCCTCCCCAGGGCTCCCCGGGGCTGTGCCAGGAGCAGGGGACCCGTGGGGCTCTGTGGGGCTCCGTGGGGCTCTGCGGGGCTCCGTGGGGCTCCGTGGGGCTCTGTGGGGCTCTGTGGGGCTCTGTGGGGCTCAGGGCTGGGACACAAGCCCAGTGTCTCAGGGCTGGAGCTGGGCAGGAAGGGCAGGTCCAGCCTGGCTGCGCCGAGTGTGGTGAGTGGGTGTTGGGTCAGCAGTGAGCTGTCCCTGTGAGCGTGACAGCCACCAACGCCGTCCCTGTGTCCCAGCCCAGCAGAATCCTGGGGGAGCGCAGGCAGGTGCTGCTCTGGCAGGAGCCTCTGTGGAACCCACAGCAGGAATAACCCGTGTGAGCAGGAGAAGGGCAGGCTGAGTGTGGGTCCAGCCTCTGCCCCTCTGGTGGCCTGGAGGGGCTGGCAGGGCTCTCCCAGGGCTGGGCCAGCGGCTCCCACCTGCCCTGGCCATGGGGATCAGCGTGGGAACGCTGGGCTGTGTGTGGGGAAGCCCTTGGGGTGCACAGACAAATCCAATCCCATTTCCCCTCCTAAGGGGTGGTGGATGGGAGAGCGACAATCCTTGGAGAGGCCGCTCCAGGTGCGCACCTGCACAGGGTGAAGCAAAAACCTCATTTTCCTTACAGCTCCTGCGTGGCTCTGGCAGCACGGACACAGCAGCAGTTTAACCCCTGCAGTGCCAGGCTCTGGAGCCCCATTTCCCTGTCTGGGAAGGCGCAGGAAAACAGGAAAGCTGCGAGGCAGCGCCGGCTCTGCCGCCGGCTCCTGACGCGCGCAGGGGAGGAAGCGCGGCCACCGCGGCCCCGCCGCTCCCTGACTCAGCGTGGAAGAAGTTCCTCCTGTCATTTCCAGGCTCGGCCAGCCTGGGAACAGATTCCTCTCAGTGAGATTTATGTGCAGTTCCTCCTCCGTGGCGGTTCTGCCATCGGGTGGGAGCCCGCAGCCGTCCCTCGTGCGCGTCCAGCAAGAGAAGGGCAGAAATCTGGAGGTGTTTTCCAGGTGCTCCTGAATCTCCCTGCTTTGGTTTGTTCGCCTGGGAATGAGCTTCCAAAAAGTGAGTTTGTGCTCCGAGCTTTTGAGGTTGATCCTTGGACAGCACTTGGAAGGAGGCTCTGAGCTGTTTGGATTTGCGTGGCAGTGTCTGGGCTCTCGGGTTTTGCCTTGGCAGGGTTTTCCTTCCAGCCCAAAGTGGCAATTTCCCCCCGGGAATGGGAGGCTGAGATTCTGGGAATTGGCAGCTGGGAAAGCTGTGGTGAATGTGAGTGTGTTGGTGGCAGGGTTAAACCCCCCAGGTGAAGGCACTAAAATCAGCCTTTTCCCACTTTTTGGGGAACATTTACCCACAGCAGAGCCCAGGGGCTGGGTGCTTGCCCAGGTAGCCAAATACGAGGGGTTCATGTGTGGCCAGCTCATGTGAAGAGCTTTGTTCCCCGTGGCTGGGCAGATTTATTGGTGTCAGAGCAGAGGAACGGGGAGTTGGCTGCGGAACAGGGATGTTACAGTTCAACTCCATAAAACACGCCGGCTGTCTCCTCTACTCAGTCATTTGCCAAGTCCCAAAAAGTCGCAGTGACAGGAGCAGAGGATGGAGCTCTGCCCTCATGATCATATTTCCTGTCTTTGCTGGCTTATGTCACAGCCTGGAATGTTATTTGAACCAAAAGGAAAAAAAAACAAAAAAAACATAGCCTGTGAATTTCCTTTTGATTTTTAATGGAAGTGTGAAGAGGTGGGGAGGAAAAGGGAGCGTGCCTGGAGGTTTCCTCACTGCCTCAAGTGTTCTTATTCTTGAAATGCACCATTTCACAGGTTTGAAATCTGCACTGGAGTTAAAACATAGAACTGGGGAATGGTTTGGGTTGGAAAGGACCTTAAAGGTCCCTTCCCTGGACGTGTCCAAGGCCAGGTTGGACAGGGCTTGGAATAACCTGGGACAGTGGAAGGTGTCCCTGCCCATGGCAGGGAGCTGGAACTGGATGAGATTTCAGGTCCTTTCCAACCCAAACCATTCTGTAATTCCATGACAAACCCAGAGTAAACAAACTGACAGTAAGAGCTTTTCAAAGTCCACCTTGGAACGAGAAATGCTTTTGTATTTGCCTTAAACCTTCCAAAACTCCTGACTTTTGCTGTCTGCCCCTCTGGGTTTCCAAATGAATTTAACATCAGAGGCATCATCCCTTGTGAGACTGGACTGGGAGGGCCAGATGGGAAAACATCCCCAGGAATTTGCTTGGCTGGGGGATGCTGTGGCAGAAGAAGGAGCGCTGCAGGCTCCTTCTGTCCCAGCTGTGACGTTTCCTTGCAGTTCTCAAGGAGTTAATTCCAGCAGCAGTGAGGACGAGCCCTCTCCTGGAGCGTTTGGCTCCACTGAGGAGCCTCCTGGAGCAGGAATTGTGTTCAAAGCCTGCTCAGTGGTGACAGGTCCAGACTGTCTTTAAAAATCTCATGGCAACCAAGGAGCTCGGGCCAAACTCGCGGGGAGAGAGAGGCAGCAGCCCCTTGCTTGTCCCCTGGGCCATAATGAGGTGCTGCTTCAAGAGCTTGTGTAACTCTGCTTTTCAGGGCAGGAATTGTGTGGCAGGGACAAGTTCTGTGTGGCAGGGACAAGTTCTGTGTGACAGGGACAAGTCGGTCCCATCGGTTCCACCAGATGAATTCCCCGGAGCCGAGGTGGCCACGGCTTGTGCTGGGCTCAGCTCAGCAGTGCCAGAACAAACAAAAGCAGAGACTCTTGTGAGGGCTTCCAAGGGTGTTGTGTAACTTGGTTAAATGGAAAATTAAAAAAAAAAAAAAGTTAGCCCAGCGCAGGGTGGGAGGTTTGGCCTCAGGAGGGACAGGCTGGGTGGAATCAGTGAATTTGCAGAGGGGGTTTTTCACTTCTGAGTGTGAATTCTGAATGTGTTGGATTTTACCCATTCACTGCCTCACAGACTTGTGCCAATGAGCTCTGTGTCAATCCTGTCATTGAAATGAGATTTAATTGACTTTTAATACAGGATTGGTCTCCCTGGGGTGAGTCTTGCTGGCACAGGGCTTTGGGCAGCTCACCTTGCCCAGCAGAACCTGCTCTCACACCCTCTGAGCTGCAAACATCTATTGCAAACCAAACAATTTTGGCCTAATTTCCTTCTCTTCCCAAGATTTTAAAAAACCTCAATTATTTTTATCCCGAACTGCAAATTTTAACACAAGAAGAAGCAGAATATTGGCTCATTTGTTCATCCCTGTGAATTCTTGCTTCATTCTCTGCAAACTCCCATTATAAACATGAGACTTGGGCAGATTATCTGCTTTAGCCATCGTGTTGCTGAAGGAGATATCATATTAATTTCCTTGTCATTCAGCTTGTTCTCATCTATGTGGGATCATTTGGTTAAAAGTCTTGTGATCCTCAATGTAACTCAGCTGGTCTTTGCTTCTGGCTTCAACAAAGACAAAGGGAGCAGCACTCAAGTGCTCCTGGATTTTCCAAAATCACCAGTTTTCCTCAGATCTGGGAGGTTCTTTTGGGCCAAGCATCTCAGCTGGGTTGTTTTGGTGAAAGTTCCACAGGTTTAGGGCCAGAGACAGCTCCAGTGTTGAGTTTTGGCTTTGCCCACCCCCCCATCCTCGGGCTTTGTAAGGATGTTTTGGGGATCTGGAGGAGGAGTTTGTGGTTGTAAAGGGAGGATTTGTAAGACTGAACCAGCTGAGAGTGGTGCACTGGCTCTCACAAATCGTTCTGGTGTGTTTTTGGAGGAAACTCCTTTTGTGATGAGTCCTTGGGTTCGCCAAATGAGTCCTGCCGCAAATTCCACAAACCCGGCCGCAGCCGCTCTCCCTGTGGGACCCTCTGTGCGTTTTATGGAAATCCAGGAAATTCTGGGTCGGTTCTTGGCCCATCTTGGCGATGTGTCCACTCAGGGTGGCTTTGGCTGCCCCATCCAAAGCGGTGCCCTGGGATTTGGGGGGATTTGGGGGGATTTGGGGGCAGGGTGGGCCCTGTCCCTGGGGCAGAGCTGAGCCCAGGGGTGCTGAGGGGCTCTCAGGGCAGGCAGGCTCGCTGCATCCCCCTGAAATGTGGCCTCACACGTCCTGGAAGGATTTATTGGAGCCCATCCCACAGGCTGGATGTGGGGAGGAAGTGACTCAGTTGCTCTCCAGACAAGTGCAGCTTTGAGATGCAGGGAGGCAGCTGAGAGGCTCCCGCTGGAATTCCCGGCGTGGGTCACTCCTGCCGGGCTTGGCTGGGATGGGCAGGGGCTGGGAGGGAAAAGGCCAGCATGGCAGTGGCCAGGGGACCCTGTGGGGTGAGGATGTCCCAGCAGAGCAGGTGGCAAGGGGAGGGGGGAGCCACAGGAGCAGGAGAGGCTGTGGGTGCTGAGGCGAGGCTGGGAGCAGCTGGAGCAGCCCGTGGCCAATGGATTGCCACGCCAGGGGCACAGTGTGGGGCACAGCTGAGCAGCAGCAGCAGCTCCCAGGGCTTTTCTTGGAATGTTTTCCACCCCCACAGGCAGAAATTCAGCGACCCTTCCTGGGTGAGGAGTGTGGGTGCTGCAGCTCCCCGGTCTCCTCTGCTGTCACCCAGATTGTCCCCACAGTCCTGGTGTTTGAGCTGCACAGGGGTTCGTAAAGTTCCTGCTTTTGCTCAGGCTTTTGGGATATCTCATCCATCAAAGTGTCCAGCCCCTCTTTATCCTCAGACCTTCTGGCTGATGTCAGACGTGAACGTCAGCAGCTGCTTTCTCCATTTATTATCAGCTTGGCTGGAGAGAGAGAGAAGTTTTTAAATGACAGAGATCCTTAGCAAAGAAACGAGAGTTAGTGTTAAAAATAAAGAAAACAAGACAGCTCGTTTCATCTAAACAGAAGGGTTATTAAACAGGCTTGAATTAATCAGAGATCTGCCAGAGCTCTGAAATTGAAAAGCAGGGCAGAGGAGCAGGGAGCACACGAGTGTGAAGGAGCCACTCTCTCAGGCAGACATTGATGCCCCAGCACTCTGGGAGAGGAGGTGACGTTCAGCTGCTGTGGCACAGAGGGGACACTTTGGGCTCCAGGCTTTGGGCTCCTCACCTGGACCTCAGCACACGAGCCTGGGGGCACCTGGGACCCCCAGAAGTGACTCCCAGCCATGGGGGGACCCTGGTCACAGCCAGGAGCCACCCCCTGGCTCTGAGCCACCTCTGGTGCTGGAAGGAGCAGACTGGGCAGGCATGGAGCTGTTTGATCCTTCCCAGGGTTCAAGCACCTCGAAACTCTGCCAAAAACAGAACCAAGCACCCGAGGGATGCCCTTGGAAGGGCAGCCAGCCCTGGCAGAGAGGCTTAGGGGGGTACAGGCATTTCCTTGGGGTGGCTCTGAAGCTGGTGGTGGTTGCAGCTCCCAGCTCACCCTTCCAGCAGGACAGGGCTGGTAAATGGGCCCTGAAGGGTCCTTCAGTGCTGTGTGGCCCCTGTCCTGCATCATGTGTCTGCTTTGCTTTACCTGCTCATTTAAGGACTTTTGCAGTCGTGTTGTACCTTCCCAAATCCAGAGTGGCACCTGGGTGATGATTCCTCCTGTGTTGGTGGGGGTGCTGCTGTTGGGGCTGGCACTGGAAGGTGGGAGGAAAGGAGCTGGTGCTGGGCACGGAGCAGCAATGAGCCTCTCCCTGCTCCTGCACTGCCCTCCCAGGCATGGACAGCACCTGGCCTGGGCTGTGGGGCTGGCAGGGCGCTGATCCCAGGAGATAACCCCGTGCTGGAGGGCAGGGAGCACCCCCACCCCCAGCAGGAGCCCCAAACCTGCCCAGGGGTGTCACAGACCGTGCCGTGCTCCCCAGAGCTCCAGAGAGATCCAGCGCTGCTCAGCTGGGGACTGAGCATCCCAGAACCTCATTTTAACAAATGTCCCATTTCCTGGTTTACTTAGGTAACAGCACTGGGCTACTGTGCAAATCCATCTGGCTGCCAGAGGGGATAACGAACCCTGCTCGCTGCGAGGGGCTGGCACAGCCAAAGCAGCTCTCTTGCAGGATTTCTGTTTAATGGAGTGGCTGGGGACCCATTTAATTTGGAGCTGGGGTTCTTCTCTTGCCTGTGGTGTGCTTGGAGTGAGGCCAGGAGAAGCTGCTGCTTATTTTCCTCCTGCAGTTCGGTGGCCGCTCTGTGATCCTCCCTCGTGCTGCTCTGTAATGTTCTCTTGTAATAAACTGCAGCTGCATGTCACCTGGGGACACAACACTGGGCTGAGGCTCGGGAGATAAAACTCCCTGCCTTGCCACTGGGACCTTTTGCTTAGCCTTGGGCAAATCATTTCATCGTTTAATCTGCTTGCACCTAAGGTCAGCAGCCATTAAATTCCATTTTGTTGGGAATAAAGTCCATGAATAATCAAACGATGCTCAGGTGCACCGGTGGAGAGGTGGATAAAGCTCAGTCCATCAGGACTCGGGTAGGAAACCAGAAAAAGCACTTTCTGAGGCACATAAAAGTGACCTAGATTGCCTGGAGGGGTTGTGGATTCCGTTTCTGGGGGTCCTTGAGGACTGTTTAGAGAAGCACCATGGAATGATGGCTCCAACAGCTGGGCCCTGCAGCAGGAGCCTGCGTTAGCCACCCACAGCTCTCTGTCCAGCTCTCACTCTTTCAAAATTATCCAAAGCCAGTGACCTGTTTACACAGGTTTGGCTGAACCTGGGCCTCCCCAAAACTTGACTAAAGCAGCTATGAAACTTCAGAAGTGTTAGATTTCCCCTTGGTGTGAGACTTCAAGGCAGCCAGGAGAGTCAGGCTCTGTCCTGCTCCGTGCTCCAGCGTGTCAGGCTGTCACCAGCCTGTCCTCAGGGACTGCCTGGGGAATAAAATCCTCGTGGCCCAGCTCCCCTCTCCAAGAAGGTAATTTATGAGCAGTTTCTCAGCAGTGCTCTCGAGGCTCAGCGCTGCCAGCTGTGGTTTCTCAGAGCAGGTGTCAAGTGTCAGCACAGGGGAAGGAGGAGGTGTCTCATTCCTGCTCCGAGGTGTCCGGGCTCGGTTATGGATTTTCCTGGAAGCCCTGGGGGGTTGCTGGGTTAAATGACTCCAGCTGTAAGGCACAGCTGGGTGACAGCCACAGCTGGATCTCCCTGGGGGTGGGGACTGAGGAGCACAACTTGTCCAGACCTGTCCAGCAAACCTGGCACAATCCAGGGGTGGCACCAGATGTGCTGTGTCCTTGTCCTCCAAACTGCAGCTCCAGATGTGGGGCTCAGGGCAGGGCCCTGCCTGGATTTTCTGTTTCTCTGGACCTGTCAGGATGTGTGTGCACAGGAGGGAGGTGGAGGGGAGAGCTTTGCACAGTGTGTGTTGTATAAACAAATATCTGGGCTCTGGACAAATTTTTGTGCATAATTCCTGTGATGGTGTTTGTTATCAGGGAAATGCCTTTTTGTGGCTGGGCTCTGTTCTTCCCCTCCTCTTCCTTGTCCCAGGCCTGGAGGAAGCAATAATCACAATGCTGCGTTTTGCCCTCTTAACTCTTTCTCAGAACGCTGCCGAGCCTGTGAAATGCCATCCCTGGGAATGAGCAGCTCTGGGGAAGGGGGGACAGAGCTCCTGGCACGGGTCCTGCCAGTGCTGCCAGCACAGAGCAGGGACAGGGCGAGCCAGGAAGGTGGATTTTAGCCCAAAACCCAAAGGGTTCAGGTTGTGGCTTGAAAAAGCTTGTTTGTCATCCCTCTGGAGAAACCTCAGAGCCAGCTCCAGGCTCCTCAGTGGTGATTTACAGCTTGCTCTTATTGTTGTTGGAGTCAAAATATTAAATTAAAAAAGGCCAAGGAGAGGTGGTAGGAGCCGTCCTCATGGCTCTGTGTCACAGAATTCCAGTTATTCACACCGAGCTGCCAGGAACTTCCCTTGGGGTCAGGCTCTGGGTGGTTCTGGCTGCTGGGCACTGCTGGGGTCTGGAGGGAGGAGTGCCAAAGCTGCCTGCCCCAGGGAAATCCTGTGCTTGGGGCAGGAATGTGCCAAGGAAGGGGCTGTGTGAGTGGGCAGGGAGGTTTCTGCTGGGCAAGGGGGATTTGGTGGCTTGGGGCTCCTCTGGCTGTGGTGGCCTGGCCAAGGGGCAGCACTGAGCATCCAGACCTCTGATCCATGCTGGAAGCATCCCAGGCCTTGGAGAAGCTTCCATCAGACAGTTTGGCTCAGACTTTCTGTCTAATTAAACCCAAACCCTATTAATTATCGTAAGGTCTCCTCCATAGCTGACAAATGGGTCCTGAATGTCACTGCTGCCAGGGCATCAATCACTGCAGCAGCTTCAGTGCTTGGGAAGGCTCCCCAGGAAAATTCCCCATGTGCTGCAGGAGGGGTGAGGGTCCTGTGATCCCATTTGCCACCAAGAAATGGCCAGAATCGGGGCTTTTCCCTCATTCCCGTGGGCAGATCCCAGATGGAGGTGATGGAAGGGGAAGGGCTCGGGCTGGAGCAAGGCTGGGGTTTGTTCTGTCTCTGGGTTTGTCACCTCTGCCCTGCTGGTGACCCTTTGGGGGCTGTGGCAGCCTGGTGGCCACAGGGAGGGCAGTGCTGGCCACCTGGTCAGTGCAGGTTCTGGGGTCAATGAAGGCACTGGGGATGCTTTGCTCTGTCCTGGAGGGCACATCCAGAGGGGGTGAAATATCCCAGGAAACAGGAGCTGAGGGAGCAGAGGTGATGCGGGAGTGCTGAGTGTAAATCACAGCTCACCAGACCAACCCCACCCCCAAAGAAAAGCCCCTGCCCCACCAGGCAAACACAGCTGCCACACTGGTGACATCAGAATTGTGCCTTTGAGCCGTCATTTGCCACAGGAGATTCTCTTGTTGTTTTGCCTTTCATTTTCTTTTTTCTCCTTTTTCTTTTTTTGCCTGGTTTTGTTTTTGTTTCTTCTCTTTTTTTTTTTTTTTTTGGGTCTGCACAAAATGCCACTAATGACAAACTGTGGTGCCCGTGAGTGAGTGACAGCTGAAATGAGAGAAATGACTAATGGTGCCTCCTGAAGCCCCGTCACATGGAGATTAAACGAGCCCTTTTTTCTTCCCCCCTCAATGAGAATCATGGGCATTTGAATAATAATATTATAGTCTCCATTAGGATGACAGTGGGGGAAAAAATCGGCTCAGACCTGTGATTATTCCTTCAATCTAATAATTATTTAAATACCAGATAACTCCTTTCAGCCTAATTGAGGCCTTTCAGCTGCTTGGGTTTATATTGTGTCCCTGAATTTACTCTCGCTTTCACCTTGCGTTACTAATAGCTGCAGATTGCTTCTGAGGCTGTATTTAAAAACTCTCTTCAGAAAAAAAAAAAAAAAAGAGAAAGAAAGAGAGGAAAAATTAATGATCAAATGGTATTAAGGATCAGAGTTAAAATCACCCATTTTGCTGATGTTTAATGCCCCAGGTGTTTGGGAAGGTTGTTGGAAAAGATCTGAAACTGCTGAGGTCCAAGTGCAGAGCTGCTGCTGTCCCACACATCCAGGTGTGTGTAGAGTTCCCTTATTTCAATGCTTTCATTTATGGGCTGCACTGTCCTTGTCTCACTTTGCAATGGAACTTTTTGAGAATTGGGAAATTGTGTCTGCAGAGCTCTGCAGCAGGGCCTGGCTGTTCTCAGTGGGGTCTCTCCCTTTTGGGCTCCCCTGGCACCAGAGCCTGCAGATGGCCATGTCCAGGATTGGGGCACTGTGGGGTTCCAGGCTGCTCTGAGACCCCTGTGCCCTGTGATCAGGTGTCACCATGTGTCACCAGCACGGACAGGACCCTCCCAGACCCCTGGGAACTCTTTGATCTGTGCCACTTGGGAAGATTCTGGGTCAGGGAATGGTGTTGGGATGCTCACTCAGAAATGCAGTGGGAAGAGCTGAGGAGTCCCCTGGTGCTGTCCTGGGTGTGGGGAAGGCAGCAGGAGCAGCTGTTCTGTGCCACAACTGTCCCCAAAACACCAAGAGGGTGCCAGGGTCATCCCCAGGATGGACAAACAGCCAGCCCAAGGTGGGAACAGTGAGCCTGGCAGCGAGGGGGAAGCAGCTGTGGGAACGTGTCCCTGAGCAGAATGAGAAACCATCAGCGCCGCCTCTCCGCTGTCGTGTGTGCTGTCAGTGGCACGGAGAGGCAGCGCAGGGACAGAGCTCCTTTGTCACCCCTCAGGAGCTCCTTTGTCACCCCTCAGGAGCTCCTGTCTCCTCTCTCGGCAGGAACAAGCCTAAAGAGCGGCGCTTCGGTGACACTCGTGAGCTCAGGGTGGCTCTGCAGCGCTGGGAACTGTTTGAAATTTAAATAAACCAAGCCAGGAGCAGCAGCCATGGGATGGGGCGAGGGAACAGGCTCCTGCCTCGGCACCAGGGCAGGGGGAGTGGAGCTGCACAGGGCAGGGGTCCCATGGGGCGTGAGGGGCTGGCCTGGCCCTGCTGGGACACGATGGGTGCAGGGTGGTGCCTCTTCCTCAGCTCTTCCCAGGGCTGGCGTGACCCTGAGGTGAGGGAGGATGTCTCTGTAGGGTTCCTTCACCTGCCCAGCCTGGAGCACGTAAGGAATGAACATTTGGGATAAAGGAGGACTTTGTGTGGTTTTCTGCATCCTTGCACCGGGATACCTCCGTGGACAGGTCAAGCAAGCTGCTCTAGGCTGGTGGTGTCTCCCCTGCTGGCAGGGTTTGGTGGCTGATTTAAGCATGTGCTCCCACCTTGGTGGCAGCTGCTATTTGGCAGGAACGTTCCTTGTGGAGGAGTTCCTGCCTAAAAAGCACCTGCTGGAGAGGCACTTCTGGCTCTGGGAGGCTCTGAGGGGAGATGTCAGAACCTTCAGTGTGTTTGTGCTCAATGAACTTGCCTGCACAAGGCTCCTTCCTCAGGTTCCCAAATTAAATCAAAGAGGGTTTAAAGGTAAAGAACAGCTCCTGTTTCCTCTGCTGCTTCCAGCAGCACACCCTGCAGGAGACATCCTTGCAGCCAAGATTGCAGATGGATGGCTGGGGCTGTGAGCTGCAGGCTTTGTCTTGGGCTGGAGCTGATTCTCCCCTCCCAGGCTGAGCAGAGCACCTTCCAAAGAGCCAAACCCCACCACAAATTAAGATGCAGGGCCTGAAACAAGTGGCAAAGCATCAAGCCTGAGCTGCTCTCCAGTAAGTTGTGGACTTGCTTAATTCTGCTGTGCTTAGAGACATCCTCCCTTTATCTCAAGGACTGTGTAATTAGAAAGCCTCCTTTGAATTTTATCTGCAGGGCACACGGGATCTAATCCTCCACCCTGGGCGGTTCTTGTCTCCACAGAACCATGTGAGGGACATTGCCGGGGCTCAGGACACGCGCGGGGGACGCGGCGTTTGCCTTTCCCAGCATGGATCAGAGGAGGAACTGGCCTCGGGCACCGGACTCTGATGGTTGGTCAGTGGCTCTGCTCTGCCTCTTCCTGGCATCGCTGTCCCGGAACGTGTCCAGCAATGCCTTGTTCAACACTTTCCACTCGGAGAACCGGGACTGGACGTTCAACCACCTGACGGTGCACCGGGGCACCGGCGCCGTCTACGTGGGGGCCATCAACAGGGTCTACAAGCTTTCGGGGAACCTGACCATTCTGGTGGCTCACAAAACCGGTCCCGAGGAGGACAACAAATCCTGCTACCCGCCCCTCATCGTGCAGCCGTGCAGCGAGGTCCTCACGCTCACCAACAACGTCAACAAGCTGCTCATCATCGACTACTCCGAGAACCGGCTGCTGGCGTGCGGCAGCCTCTACCAGGGGGTCTGCAAGCTGCTGCGCCTCGACGACCTCTTCATCCTGGTGGAGCCCTCGCACAAGAAGGAGCATTACCTGTCCAGCGTCAACAAGACGGGCACCATGTACGGCGTGATCGTGCGCTCCGAGGGCGAGGACGGGAAGCTCTTCATCGGCACGGCGGTGGATGGCAAGCAGGATTATTTCCCCACCCTGTCCAGCCGCAAACTGCCCCGGGACCCGGAGTCGTCGGCGATGTTGGATTACGAACTCCACAGTGACTTTGTTTCGTCCCTCATCAAAATCCCCTCGGACACGCTGGCCCTGGTTTCGCACTTTGATATCTTCTACATCTACGGCTTTGCCAGCGGTAACTTTGTCTATTTCCTGACCGTGCAGCCCGAGACCCCCGAGGGCGTCTCCATCAACTCCGCCAGCGACCTCTTCTACACCTCGCGCATCGTCCGCCTGTGCAAGGACGACCCCAAGTTCCACTCGTACGTGTCGCTGCCCTTCGGCTGCGTCAAGGGGGACACCGAGTACCGGCTGCTGCAGGCTGCGTACCTGTCCAAGCCGGGGGAGGTGCTGGCCAGGGCCCTCAACATCACGGCGCAGGAGGACGTGCTGTTTGCCATCTTCTCCAAGGGGCAGAAGCAGTACCACCACCCCCCCGACGACTCCGCGCTCTGCGCCTTCCCCATCCGCACCGTCAACGCCCACATCAAGGAGCGCCTGCAGTCCTGCTACCAGGGCGAGGGCAACCTGGAGCTCAACTGGCTGCTGGGGAAGGATGTCCAGTGCACCAAAGCGGTAAGGATGGGCTGGGTGCTGGCTGTGGGAGCCCTCGAGAGCCGGGATGAATCCCTGCCCCCATGGAACACAAGTTTGCAGAGTAGGATCAGTCTCAGTTTCCTGAAGTTCGGAGCACTCTTCCTCTTTAGTCCATGCTCTCGTCCTACAGTGTGATGACAATGAGGGAAGGGGTGGGGTTAAGGCAGAATAAAGGTGTGCAGCTCCCTGGGAGTCTTTGGCTCTCCCAGCCCAGGGCTCTGGAAGCCGCAGGAGCCCTGGGTAAGATGCCTGGAGCTGGCAGGGGTGGCAGTTTGGTGACCCCCACCCTGCTCCCAGCACCCCCCTGAGTGTGTGGGGCTGCCCTGGGCTCTGTTTCGCTCACAGCTGCCCCAAACTTTGTCTTTCCAGCCAGTCCCCATCGATGACAACTTCTGTGGGCTGGACATCAACCAGCCCCTGGGGGGCTCGGTGCCCGTGGACGGGGTGACGCTCTTCACCTCCAGCCGTGACCGCATGACCTCCGTGGCTTCCTACGTCTACAACGGCTACAGCGTGGTCTTCGTGGGCACCAAGACGGGCAGGCTGAAGAAGGTAAGGCTTGCCTGGGCTGGGGAGAGCCAGGAGCTGGGTTTTGTTTCTCTCAGGATGCTCTGGTGTGCGTCACTGCTGCTATGTCTTACTGGGATTGCAGCAGGAGTGGGAATGGCAGGGTTTGGGTCGTGGCCTGGTGTTGGAGAGGCAGAGTTCAGCTCTCAGTGTTGTCAGTGTGCTTTGTTCTGAAGTGCAAAGTTTTGGAAAGGTGAAGTTGAAGCTGCTGTAGGATTGTTGTGGGAAAGGAACCAAAGGAGGTCAGGTGGAAATCTTGCAATAGTTGTGTTTCCCAGCAATCCTTCTGCAGCTGCTGTAGAAGGCAGTGAGTCACAAAGCCTTTGGAGCTGCTGGTGCTGGCAGGATTTTGGCCGTGGAGAGATAGGAAAGGGTTAATGTGGCTGCTTTTGGAACCAAGCCTCAGGGCAGAGTCCTCCTGCTTCCCTCTGCCTCTTCCCTGCTGCTGGATGATTGATCAGCCCTGGAACATTCCTTGTCCTCTGCATCACAAACACCGAGGAGGGGTTTGGTAGGGCTCTGAGCCACAGAATGCTTCAGGTTGGAAGGGACATGGGCAAGGACACCTTCCACCAGCCCAGGCTGCTCCAAGCCCTGTCCAACCTGACCTGGAATGACTTTTAAGCCTTTAAAGTCCAGCTGTGATTTCCCCATTTCTGAGTCACAAAATCACAGAACGTTCTGAGTTGGAAGGGAACTCTCTGAGGAGTTCTGTATTTAAAATAAATCTGGAAGTGGCCTTGGGTATAAACAGAGGTGTGTGAGAGCCCTTGTTGGCCTTTAGAGCTGGAGCTGCAGCTCAGCAGTGGGTCTGATCCAGCTCCAGCAAAATCAGCCTTGGAGCTGCAGCTGTGGCAAGCTGAGACCCTTCCAATTAACCTCAGCTCTAAATGACAGCATTTGGTGAACCTGTTAAATGCAGCCCCTGCTCCTTCATGCCAGGGAAAGAGTTAACAAATGTAATCAACAGCAGGCTGTTAATTTTTTGAGTCCTTAAGCAGCAGGGAATTTCTTCCTCATCTATGCAGGAAGATACAAGGACAGGCAGATACTACACTTGAATGTCTGCATCATTTTAATTACATCAGTTCATTAATATTCATCCAGCACTTTCCAAGTGCTGAGTAGTAGTAAATTAGGTGCCTCCCTGGTGCCTCTCAGTGTCAGTGGGGCAATTCTGAACGTGGGGGAGAGGGAGCTTGTAAAGCAGAGCCCTTCACTTCCCTTTTTTCCCTGCTGTGGCACAGGGGAGAGGTGGGGATTTTCAGTGAAATGGAAGGAGGAGGAGCCCTCAGCACATCCCAAACCGTGTGCCAAGCCCAGAGCTGGGGGTGCAGCCTGGGATGCAGGCAGGGATGCAGGCAGGGATGCAGCCTGGGTTTGGGGACAGGGGAGGCTCCTCATTCAGAGGCAGCAAAGCCAAGGGCCTGTGCCTGCACACGAGGTATTTACGGGCTTGTTCCATGAATTATGAAGGATTACAGAAGCAGCAGTCCCTCCAGCAGGGTTTAATTCCTGGTGCTAGTCTACGCTGAACACTTTTTGATGCAAAGTTAATCTATTCATGCTCTGCTGTCCAGAGGGAGGGCTGTGGAATCCTTCACCTGCAATCCTTCATCTGTTGGATGAAAATTGGCCCATCTCTGGAGTAAATTCATCCCAGACATTCACTACAGCCAGGTTTTCATGGCATCTGCCCTTATTTAACAGCAGCTGAT
>JANRGV010000056.1:1041840-1068439 GCA_024734035.1 Alethe castanea
CTCCTGGAGGGAGGATGGGCTGTGGGAAAGATAAAGATGATTGCCCCAGCTGGTTTAAAGCTGGCCCATGAGCAGAGGATATCTCTCATGGAAATAAGAATCACTGGCCCACCTGGTTTCAGCAGATGGTGACAGAATACAGACTCTTGGGCAGATCTTTACATTGTAACCTAGGACAGTTGGGTACTGGGAAATATCCGACATTGGAACAGCTCCACAGGGAAGTGTCAGAGTCACCACCCCTGGAAAGGTTCACAAAAGGAGTCGAGTTGGCACCATGATCTGGTTTGGTGGCCATGGTGTCACTGGTTGGAGGCTGGGCTTGATGATCTTGGAGGTGTTTTGCAGCCTGAATGATTCTGGGTTCCACAGGAGGGGGGGGATGCAGCTCTGGCCATGGCCCCTGGTGACAGATGTGTCCCAGCAGGGACGTGACACGCTCCAGGAGTTGGGTCTAATGGTTCCCTTCATGGCTCCAACTGATACAGCTGGCAAACACATTAAAGAATCCAGCAGCAAAGCAGACTCATAATTAATAAAATAGAGATTTTCATCTGAAATCATTGCCTGAAATAGCTCCCTAATGAAGGGAGGGATGGCTGGGGGGGACAGTGGGAGTGTGTCCTGCCTGGGCACGTCCCTTCAGCCAGGGGAGCGAGGACTGAGCTCCACCAGTGCCCCCAGCACCCTCCAGACACCCAGCAGAGCCCTGGCAGAGCAGGGGACAGCTCTGAGGCCTAAACAACAAGTGCCTGTCTGGATAATTCCAGGAAAATCCCACCAGCCTGCAGGATCTGACAATTCCCACCAAAAAAGTGTGAGGATGGTGAACTCACAGTCAGCTTCAACCAAATAATTCAATGGGCTGTGTCTGTTGGATATGGTGAGCTCCTCTGAGGGCTGGGGGGTTCTTCCCCAGGGTAATTCCAGGAGATTCCTGAGAAGGGAGAGGCTTCCCCAGGGTATCTCTGAGAGATCCTCTGCCCTGAGGAGGGACAGGTTTGTGCCTGGCAGGAGCTGCCACTGCTGCCTACCCTCAGCCTGCCTTAGAGAGGCTGTTCAGAAGCAGTTTCAAGTGCAGGCTGAGAGGGAAGCTAAAGTGACCGATAAAGTCCCTCTTCAGCACTTGTAGAGCCTTGGGATCCTCTTATAAATCAAAGCCTGCAGGTAGACTCAGGTGCTGGAGCACAGAACCACAAACAGCATTAATGAGGCCACAGAACATCATCCTCACGGTGGCAGAGCAAAGGGGAGGGTGTTTTATCTTGCAGAGCCTGTGACTCTAATGATGGTGCAAGTCCTTCAGAAGGAAAAAAGAAAAGGGACAGTCTGGGGAAAAGGACCTTCTGGGCTGGCTCATTCCCAAAGATCCAGGAGCTGCTCATGTTGCCTGCCTGCTAATTGGAGTTGGCTGTGACTGATTTAGAAAGCGATGGCCTTAGGGAGCTGAGATTGTTGTTTGTGTTTGTCTGGGATTAAATACAGATGGAATTAAAACGAAGGGAGGAAAGGAACCCCACAAGAAGCCCTCGAGTGGAGGAGGGAGCTTTGATGGAATAAATTCCTGCTGCTGGAAGGGAGCGGGCGCTGCCGGGTCGGGGTCTCGGTGCCATTCCCATGGAAGCACCAGGGAAACAATGAAAGGGTAGAGACAGAAATAGAAAGCAAAAAGATGAGTGGACTCTGATGAAAGGAGTCGTATTAATAATGAAAACTGGAGGGTTTTGAAGCTGCTTTGGAATAAATTTTCAAGGCACAGAACCTCTGGGGAGCAGGGGCTTTGGCTGCTGCTGCAGCCCTTTGGTGGAGGCACAAACCTCAGGTGCTCGGAGCTCCCAGCCAGGCTCTGGAAGCACAAACTGTGGGAAGAGACAGGGAAATACCTGGTGGGTTGGGCTGGCCAGGCCAGAGGCCTCCAACAGCAGGAAAATTTTTAGGTGGTTTTAGGTCACAGCAAGATTTCTTCACAGCTCAGTGCAAACCACGACACAACCAATAAATCGCGGCAGTGACAAAGCACGAGGCTGGAATCATTAGCAGATGACACCCTGCAGATGTGGGGATGTGAGGGGGCTGTGCTGGCTCTGGAGCAATGGGAAGGGAAAGGCAAGGAGGAGCTCAGCTCCTCTGACATTGAGCAGTGGCCTCGTGCACCGAGGCTGCTGTGGCTGCCAGCACTCCCTCACTGGGAAAATCTGTGCTGGAAGGTAACTTTCCATATCAGTTCAGAGCCTTGGCTCTGGTTTTAAAAGCTTCAGGAACATTTGATACCTGGTCTCTGTTTAGTGAGAGCAATTCAAACAACTCCCCTTGTTAGAGCTGCAGCTTCTGGGGGCAGGGGATGGAAAACAGGAGCCTCAGGCCCCGGTGGTGTCCCTCAGGTCACTTCAAAGCTGTCTGGGGGTGATTGTGAGCAGCTCCCTTTCCTCCCAGCACCTCCCTCTGCCCCTTTCAGCACCCCTGACTCCTCTCCCTGGCTGGCTGCAAATCTCCTGCCGGCGCTCATTAACGTGGCTGCCAAGGCTCCCGAGGCTCCTGGGGCTGGCTGGAGACACTTCCAGCATCCCCTGGAGGGGCAGAGGCTGAGAGCAGCCCCAGCTCGCTGGGCTGTGGCTTGGCTGGAGCTTTGTCACCTGAGAGCCAGCAGCAGACATCTCTGGGGTGCTGCTGCACATCCCCAGTCTCAGCTCCCAGTCTGACCAGTCTGGGGCTGCTCTCCCAGCTGTGTGTTGATGGATGTGAAATGGGCAAAAGAGGGAAAAAAAAAAAAAAAGCATCCAGCCCCTACAGAGCTGCCTGCAGCTCCTTTGATCACCTCTCAGCTCCCCATGGAGCTTTAAGGTGCCTGGCTTGGGCAGGCATGGGAGATAGAGAGGGGGATTTGTGCTGGATTTAAGGGAAAGGCACCACAGAGCAGCCAGTGCAGATTCATGTGTCAGGGGTGTGGGCAGGGGGAATGACCCCAGAGCTGCCTGAAAGCTGCAATAATTCCTGGGAGACAGCAAAATTCCATCCACGGAGAGCCCCAGTGTGCAAATGGGATCTGGTGTCTGGAATGCAGCATGAGAACGTCCCTGTCCCTGCTCAGAGAGGGGAGGGGAGAGCACAGCACCAGCCTGGGGGGCTGGAATTGCAATTTGGGATGTGCCTGCAGCTTCCCACCCTCTGAGGCAGAGCGAGGAGGAGGGAGACATGGAATTCCAGCTTTGCCTTGGGGAATGGTCCCCAGGAGCTGTGGGACGGGCTCTGAGCAGCTCCTCTGAGAGGAATTGAGGGACAAGGCTGGGTTTGGGCTGGGTTTGGGCTGGATTTGGGTTGGATTTGGGCTGGGTTTGGGCTGGATTTGGGCTGGGTTTGGGCTGGGTTTGGGCTGGAAGAGCTGTCTCCATGCAAAGGGAAGGATGGCAGAGCACCAAGCTGTGCCAGATCCCTGCTGCTGCTGCTGAAATCCATCGTGATGTGCTGCCATCCCCCAGGGCTGTCCATGGAGCTCAGCCTGTGTCCAAAGGCAGGCAGGAGCAGGAGCTGGCTTAGCAAGGCCTGCCAGCATCTGGGCTGGCTCTCCTCTGGGGCTTCTCTTTATAAAAGGAGCTTTGATTGATAAATTTTCACTCATTTTTGTCTGAAGAGATCTGCCAGGCTTTGCTACAAAGGAGCAGCCGGCTGTGCTGGCTGTTCCTGGGGCAGAGGGATGGGCAGGGATGGAGCAGCAGGGCTGGGAGCTGAGCCTGGAGCCCAGAGGGGGAGCACAGCCCCTGCCCAGCAGGGAAACCAGGGCTCTGCAGGGATTCAGGGCTGCCTGGTGGTTCTGAGCTTGCTCCTCACACAAGGGGGGCTGGTTCTGGGGGCTGCAGTGGCCCAGGCACAAAAACTCAGCCCCTACAGCAGCAGCAACCAAAACTGCCAAACAGAGACCAAGACCTCTTTCCAAAAGCAGGAGAACCCTTTGTGACACTGCCGAGGACGAGGAATAAAATCCTCCTTGAGACACTCCAACAAATACTCCTACAATAATCCCCCTTTCAAAGCTGTATTTCAGGAGGCTGATATTAGCTCTGGAGATGAAGGTGTGACTGTTGAGAGCTGGAGGTGTCTGTGGTTTGTCACAGGTGAATTTTAGAAAGAAAACAGAAATATTTGGCAGTGGTTTCAGCAGCTCAGCTCCTTGCTGCTGGGGATGGATGAAATGGTTGAGTGAAGGTGTCTTCTCTCTGTGCTTTCTTGGTTTCTCTGCCTCCCCGTTGGCACACACATCCACGTTCTCTGTTCCTCTCCCATCTGCTTCCCCTTCCCAAAATTCGAATGTTTCACTCTTAAAATTTTGCCTTCATGTATATGAATGAAAGAGAAAAATATCACTGCAAACCATAAGGGCTCGGTGGCTGGGATAAATTCTGATCTGCACCATGAAACCCCCTGAGGGCGTGGCCGCCTCCAGCTCTGCCAGGTTGTGCTGTTGGTGCTCAGCATCCCTCACAAGGAGATTGTTTCTCCATCAGGGTCTCAGTTGTGGCTCTCAGATGCTGAATTTAGGCAGGCAGGGGTGGTGCTGTCCCAAAATCTCGGTGTGAGCACTGCTGGGTCTGGGTGCTGCTGGGGTACCCCTCCAGCACCAGCTCAGAGGGGGCTCTGGGTGAGCTGCTGGCCTTGTTCCATGCCCAGCCCCTCGGGGTGTAACTGGAGCAGCACTTTGGGGGAGATGAGGCCTCTTGCAGTGATGAAAGCACTCGGAGCTGTTCAGGGAGGACAGCACAGGGGGAGTCGTTCCAGTGTTGAATTACTGAACCACACACGCAGTGTTTGCCTAACCAGCTAGACCTGAATTGCTGTTCAAACACTGCTCTGCTGCCTGACGTTGGCAATCAGGGAGCTAATTACACTGGATTAGGGTTTTTCTCTTAATTACATGAAAAATTTAGCGCGGCTGATGTTCATGAGGCTGCAGGGGATTAAGGCAGGAGCCATGTGTTTATCTACAGGTCAATTATGGAAGCGAGAGCAGGAATGTGCTGGAGCTTTGTCTCTGCCATCCCTGCACCCTGCCCGAGCCCGTCTCCTGCTGTGGATTTTGGGCCATGGGTTCCAGGAGGGATAAACAGTGCTGGGGGAGCCAAAGCAGGGGCTGGGGGCAGAGCTGCCTCTGTCCTGCTGGTGTGGGGCTTGACAGCTCTGGGCAGCTCTGTTCCATCTCCTCCTCTGCTCTGGTCAGTTCTGTTCCATTTCCTCTGCTCTGGTCAGTTCTGTTCCTCCTCTGCTCTGGTCAGTTCTGTTCCATCTCCTCTGCTCAGGAACTACAAGCAAAACCTTCCAGCAGAAGCCAGGCTCGGGCTGCTGTGTCCCCCTGCACCAGGGTGCTCAGGCTGTGCTGCTCATGTGCTCCAAACCCATTTCCAGCTCCAGTCCTGCAGCCACAGCCCCTTTTCCCTCCCTGCTCCCAGTCTGGGCTGTCTGACACCCCTGGTGTGCTCTGCCTGGGTCACCCTGTGCTGTTGCTCCATCTGCCCTCGTGTCCCTGTCCCTGTAGTTGGGCACCCATGGCCACCAGCAAAGAGCTGTGGCATCAGTAATTGCCACCAAGGACACACAGCAAGGCCTTGTCACATCCCCTCAGCTCTTTGTGATGTTTTTCCCTGTGGATGGGGTGGAGAGGGAAGCTCTGTGGGACAGGGCTGTGGCTGCTCTGCAGGGAATTTCACTGTGCTTCAAACCCAGCCCTGAGCCTGGCTGGTTCAGAGTCACAGACACAGCACCAGCTCCTGCAGATGCCTCTCCTCCCCCAGCTGAATTTGAAATTAAACTCTGAATTTGGGTATTTGAGGACCTGCAAGCTGATCCTGCCACCCTCCCTCCCCTCCTGATGCAGAGCAGGGCAGTGTGTGCTGCCAGCTCTGGGGAGCAGGGATGGACAGGGACAGGGGGACAGGGACAGAAGGACAGGGGGACAGGAACAGAGGGACAGAAGTGTGCTCTGAGCCCAGCCCAGCAAATCCCACCCTGTTCAAGGCCGTGCTGAGCAGCGTTCCATGTGTTGCATACCCAGATTATTCAGAGCCAGTTCATCTGCTTATCTGCTGATTAATTCTGAGATGCTGGAAAGGGCATGTGCCGAAGGCTTAGGGAGTTACACTGTGGAGATGGAAGAGATTTTGCTTTTTATTTTTATTTTTATCCTTGATCTGCCCCAGAATAGCTCTGGGGAAGCAGCTCAGAGGGACAGGAGGAGCTTTCCTCACACACCAGGAGCCTGAGCTGCCTCAAACCTCTGTCTGATGGAGATTGGGGCATGAATGAGCAGATAGGGAGCGATTCAGCCCCTTGGATTTATATTGTAGAGCTTCCCACCAGGAGTCTGTAGTGCTTCCAGGACAGGGAATGCACCAGCAAATGTACCAGCCCTGCGTGGTGCAGGAGACAGGAGACACCTCTGCTGCATCCCCTGCGTGCCCAGAGATGATGGAGCAGCCCCAAACACGAGCCTGTCCCTGCCCTGAGCCCCAGCCAGGCTGCAGGGGCAGGGAGAGCTGGGGGGAGCCGTGGGGCAGTGCCAGCTTGGCTGGGGCTCTGTGTCCTCACACGACCTCCCTGCAGGGCAGCTCCTGCGGCCAAACCCAGCCTCTGGCCAGGCAGGGTGGCCAGGGAGGGGCTGGGGACAGACACTCAGTGAGACCCTGCCCCAATTCCCAACCAAAACCTGCCCATTCCCCGCTGCAGCTCCGAGTCCTGCTGGGCACAGTGACCTGGGGGTGTGGGGCAGGCTCATTGCCCGGGGCTGGAGCTGAGCTCTGTAATTTTCTCACATCCTCTGCCCGAGCAAGGTTAGATCTGATCAGCAACACACGACTGGCTCTGCATGCACAAGTGAAACCAAAAATCTGCACGGCCTCCTTGTTCACCTGATCGCTCCTGCCCGACCCAGAGCAGCGCAGAACCACCAGGCAGGGTTTATAAACCCCAAAGACAATAACATTTAGATTCTCTTATTTCCTTCTGGGTTCTGGCCCTCGGCAGCTCAGAGGCTGGCTCGTGTTCCAGCGCTCCCGGGAGGTGCTGGGCAGGAAACCGAAGCCATTTGAAACATATTACTTACATGATGTTTTCAAAAAGGAAAGAGAATAATATTTCCTGAGGAACTCTGTGGCTCCCACCTGATCAGCTGGAAGCTGTGGCTTTGGAGAAACAGGGTTTTTTGTGTGGCAATTTTTGACAGTCATTTAGTTTTCTCCTCCTTGGGGAGAATCACAGCTCACTGAAGCTCGTTTAGAGCAAACTTCACATTAGACAGTCTTGTCTAAGTGGCTTTTGATGCCATTTTACATGGCCACTCAAGGTCAACAAAGCAAACTAAGCAAGACCAATCCCTTCAGCTGTGAAATGCAGTGCTGGAGGAGGATGCTGGTGGGGAGAGCGAGCCTGGCACGGAGCTGTGCAGGATTACTCAGCTGGAAGGGCACAGGTGAGGTGTGGACAGATAACACAGATGCACAGGGCTATTTCGGGGGCTTTGGGCAAGAGCTGCAAATGGTTTGTGACAAGCACAAGCCTGGTACCTCCCTCGCCCTAAATAACACCAGAATAACACCAGCCCTGGGCTTGCTCTCGTGCTTTCTGTCCATCACAGAGGCTGAGGCTCAGCACTCAGCCCTGCTTTCCTTCTCTTGGGCTGATCTCACTCCCCAAATGCTGCTCACACCTCCCTCCATCCCCGAATGTGTTCAGGGAGTTGTGAATTTCTGTCCTGGCTCGTGTGTCCCTTTGTGTTCCTGCCAACACCGAGCCCAGCTGTGGCTCAGGGCAAAGGGGAGAACGAGGGCAAGGAGTGGGAAGGGCAGGGAGTGACTCAGGGTTTGTGGCACCCTCAGGGCTGGGCTGTGCCCACCCAGCTAACCCGGGCTGCCACGGAGAACAGGATGCTTTAGGAATAAAAAACCCTTTCTGCCTGTTCCTGGAGCTGTCCCACTCTTTCATTAGTGCTTTCATTTCCAGCTGGAAGGGCAGGAGCTGCACTGAAGAGCAGGGCTGAGGCAGGGGGGGGATGGCAGAGGGGTCAGCCTGTGGCACAGCAACACCCACCTCGTTCCTCCCTCTGGGAGGCCCAAGCTATGTCCCTTGGATGGTTTTGTGCCAAAATGTAAAGCCTGGAGCAGAGCAGTGCTGCCAACAATCATTACCAGAGCCCAGAGACACCTCCTCAAAAATCAGAGAGGAGGGTGCAAAGGGGATTTTTGCAGAACAGAGGGAGAGCACCGCCCTGCTCCCTGGGGCTCTTCACTGGGGACAGATTACAGAGCACAGGTTTGTGCCCTGAGCTCTGCTCCCCCAGAGGAAGCCCCCAGGACCCTGAGGGTTCCCACCTTTTTGGGGCTGTGTTTGATGCTGCTGGAAGGTGCAAGGCTGCTGGCCCTGGACCCCCAGCAATTCTCTTTGCAACAAGTGCTCCAAAAGAAAGCAGCCCTGCTCCTTCTCAGCATTCCCTGGAGCCCTCAGATTAATCATCTTTGCCTCCTGCTTTTGTACTGAGCCCTCTCCTGCACTGGGTTTCCTCTGTACTGTGGAAGAAAATCTTTTGGGCACCTCATGCATCATTTTCTACATCTCACTGCTGGTTTTGGCTGATTTAGGGCTGGGCTGTGCCTTGCAGTGGTTGGTTCCAGCACCAGGGTGTGCAGAGCCCTCCTGGGGGCACAGAATGGGAAGGAGCTTCCCTCTGGATAGGAGGGAGAGCTGGGCCTCCAGGAAAAGACAATGCTGCTGATTTAAAGCACCATCCAAAGCAATCCAACCTCGCCAGCCCAAATTTCATTCTAATGAATCCATCCCCGGAAGAATACTACTTAATTAATTAGCAGCTCATTTGCATGAGGTGGCATGTTATTAAAGTTCTGCTGCTGCAAGTAGGGCTGTGACAAGGTGTGAGCTGACAGCTTTTCAAATAAAAAGTCTTTTCAAGGAATGATCTCTCGAACTGGCAGCTTTGTTCTAAACGAGCCTCTCATGCAGTAATAAATTAAAGACATGGGGCTGCTGATTAGGCTCTGCATGGTGCCTCTGTTCCGTCCTCCCTGCTGCATCCTGCAGGATCAGCTCTGCACCAGCGTGGAGGGAGCAGAAGGAAATAAAGGCCTGGAGAAGGAAAGAACCTCTCCAGTGGCAATTTCTCTTAAGGGTTTGTTCTGTCAGGATGTCTGAGCCTCTGCTTCACCCCAGCAGTGATCAGTGAGAGTATTTAATGTTCAGTTGGGCAGTGTGATTTGGGGAAGGATGGATTTTCTCCTCCCTCAGGGACCAGAGCTGGTCTCCAGGAGCTGCTCTGCTCCCAGCATCTTCTCCTGACAGAGCTGAGTTCCTGCAGGGAACCCACCCAGGGCTTTGGGACAAAGACAGAGGTGATGCCCGCTGTGACAGATCCATTCCAGCCTCATTTGGGAGAAATGCATAAAGAAAATGTGACAGGAGAGAAAGAGACTGGGAGATGAGGGAGCCTGCAGGTAATGAAGTTAATTGGATATGCTGATTTGAATTGAATGTGCATGTAAGGTTTGTCATTAACTTTCTCATGGACACATCTATGATTTAGAGGAAAGATACTTAATGGGATTACTATTTCACTGGGATTCTGAAGAGCAGCCCATTCCTGCTGTTCCTGCCTGCAGGAGGGACGTGCAGGAGAAGATTTCTGGGGCTGGGCTTCTCCATGGATGGGAGCACAGTGAGGGATCCTGCTGGGGCCTGGGGCCCTGGCACACCTGCATTTGCAAATTCAGGTCCCAGATGTGGGGTGGACTGGCTGAATGATGCTCAGAAGCCCCCAGACTCCTCTGGGTTTAGTGATGGCCTGGGAATGGCTCCAACCCAGATGTCAGAGGGAGTCTGGGAGGTCTTTACTCCCAGAATTTCACAGAGGGCCTGAAGGGCTCTTGGAAAGTTTTTGGGTGATAATTTGCAGTTCCAGTTCTGGATTCTCCCCTCCTGGAAGTTGCTGTGGGTGTCAGAGGATGCAGGACCAGGAATATCACACAGGCCCAGCTTTTCACTTCATTGCCATTACAACAAGAAGCAAGTTCAGGCAGTGCCTGCTGCTCCTGGCCCTGGGAATCCTCTCAGGAGCCCCTCCATTGCCCTCCTGGCTCTTCCAAAGTGCTTTGGGACCCACCAGGCACCTGCAGCATGGGGAGAAGCTGCAGCTCTCGAGGAGTTAATGGGTGGCCTTGCTGCAGGATCCAGGGTGGGGAATCAGTCCCCTCATGCAGGGACTTATTCAGCTGTTTTTTCTGGCATCAGGAATTCCATCATGAGTCAGCCTCGTGGAAACACCCGTAATGAAAACAGACAGGTAATTTAATCATGGAAAGTTCCTACAAAGAGATTCGGTGTCTTCTAATGGGAGCCTGCGGGGAGGGAATGCAGAGATCTCCCAGCACTGGGCACAGCACCTGGGGGGAACTTTCCTGCCAGAGGTGTGGTGCAGCTCCATGTCAGATTAGATCCCTGAGTGGCTCCTACACGGCCACATCCCTGGCACAATGTGGTATTTTGCTAATCTCTGGTGATAAAGCCCAGCTTAGCCTGCAGCTGCTTTGTGGGGGTATTAGAGAGCTCAGTGTGAGCCCAGCTCTGCAGCTCCCTGCACCCAGCACATGCTGCTCCTCCACGAGGGGCTGCCCACGGCCCTGCGAGCCAGGGATGAGTTTGGATTTGCAGATTATGTCATTAGGGACTTCTCAGGAGAGATTTGTAAACATGCAGCAGGAGGGAAGGGCTGGGTCTGGCCCTGGCAGCTCCTCGGGTTCGTGTCCGAGCGGGGCAGCCTGAGCTGTGTCCTCCTGGGCTCTGCTGTCCCTCTGCTCCTGCTCCCAGCTCCCTGAGGTGCCTCTCCCCACCCTGACTCCCTCTGTGCCCCTCTCCTGAACCCTTCCCATGCCCATCATCCTGTCAGGAGAGGAAACACAGGGAGACAGAGGGGGCAGAACCAAGCAGGACCAGTGGAGCCCAGCCCCATCCCTCTGCTCCCCTGTCCCCCATCACCGTGCCAGGACAAGCCCTGGACTGGAGAAGAGCCTTGGATTTGGGACAAACCCTGGATTTAGGATGAGCTCTGGATTTGGGATGAGCTCTGGATTCGGGAACGAGCTCTGGTTTTGGGATGAGCCCCGGATTTGGGATGAGTCCTGGATTTGGGATGAGTCCTGGATTTGGGACAAGCCCTGGATTCGGGATGAGCTCTGGATTTGGGATGAGTCCTGGATTCAGGATGAGTCCTGGATTTGGGACAAGCCCTGGATTTGGGATGAGCCCAGAGGTGCAGGGTTGGTCCCACACCGCTGCTCCAGGACAGCTCAGGAGTTGTCTGGCCCCAGGAGGGCACCCATCCATGAGGCAGAGGAGTTATCTCCCTCTTCAAACGTCAACAAGAAGCTTCCTGCTGTGTGAGATGATCCCTTTCTTCTTCCTCGTCCACGGGAATCATCGCTCTTCTCTGACATCATCATTTGTTGCCATGGAGACCGAGCCCTGAGCAGGAGATGCAGTGGAGCATCCTGGTGCCAGTGGGTGCCCCCGGCCCTGGGCTGTGGGCAGGGGGCTCTGGGGGCTTCCACACCCACCCAGGGAAGGGGGCAGCGGCTCTGCTGTGCCCTTGTCCTGTGTGAGCCACCTCACCGTGACACAGAGCCCCAGGGCAGCCCAGGAGGGTGCAGGCAGCACCCAGCACCCCGTGCTGTGCCCCAAAACTCCCATGCCAGGCACAGCTCCAAGCCCTCGTCCAGGCTGGAGGAGCCATGGGGCACTCGGCGCTGTCTCCAGCCCAGAGCTGCAATTCCCAGTTGGAATTGGTCTGCACCAGGCTTGTCCAGTGGTATCTCTCTTTATTAGCCCTGTCTGACCTCATTACTCGAAAGAAGCTCAATTTAACGAGCTGCCGGTGCCCTGAGGGAGCTCTGCAAAACAGTTGTTTTTCACAAAGGCTGCTGATCCTTCATGTCCGGGCTCCCATTCCCGTCTGGCCATTAATCAGGGGTTTGCGTGGTGGTGCCTGTGGATCCCTGACAGCCCCGTGCTCCTGCTGCTCGTTCCTCACGTGGTTTTTGTCCCTCTGTCCCTGGCGCAGGCTGGGTGACTCAGGTGGCAGCACCCAGTAAAGCACTGGGCTCATACTGGTGTGAATCTGCCTCTAATTCTTGGTATTTCACAGGGGGTTGTGATGATCCTAATTCTCACCGGTGGAATTAAAGCAGGATTTGACCTTCTGCCTTTTGGGGGATTTTGCTTTCTGAAAATTCAGGGCTTTTGAGGCAGGCTTGGGCTGGCAGCTTAACCCTGCCAGAGGCTCCTGTGCCTGACTGTGGGTGCTCAACAGAGCACTCACATTCCCACCTGACCTTCTTTAATAGCCCTGAACACTCAGGAGGCGAAGGGAAAAGGAGAGATCCAGAAAATGAATGTGTTTGTGTGCACCCGAGATGTCTGTGCAGGGCAGGAGTCACCGGGGCCCTTCCCAAGGGGAGGATTTATTGGGAGCAGGGTGCAGGGGAGCGTCTCTGCTCTGGGAGTGCCAGGATCTCCTGGTATTTCCAGCTGGAGTGGCTCCTTTCTCAGCTACATCACAAGATGCTTAACAACCTGCTCTCTTCATGGAGACATGGACCAGAGAAAACAGCTGGTACTTTCTGTGCTCCATCCTGCCTCTTCCAAAGGTTTAGGCTTTGGGTTTCCCTGTCCTTTGGGAAGGGAGTAGTGGGGCAGCAAAAAGGGCTGGGGCAGCACAGCCCGGGGTGCAGCTGGAGCTGAGGCATCTCGGGGGTCAGAGCTTCGGCATCTCTGGGATCAGAGCTTCGGCATCTTTGGGATCAGAGCTTTGGCATCTTTGGGATCAGGGCTTTGGCATCTTTGGGATCAGAGCTTTGGCATCTTTGGGATCAGGGCTTTGGCATCTCTGGGATCAGAGCTTTTCCAGTGCCGTGTTCCCTCTCCAGGGTGGGCAGCAGGCGCATCCCTGCACATTCCCGGCAATTCCCGGCACACCACAGCAATTCCTTGCGCATTCCCGGCAATTCCCGGCACATTCTCGATAATTCCCTGCGATTGTCGGCACATTCCCGGCAATTCCCGGCACATCCAGGCACATCCCGGTAATTGCCGGTACATCCAGGCACATTCCTGGCACATCCCGGCAATTCCCGGCAATTCATAGCACATTCCCGATAATTCCCTGCAATTGCTGGCACATCCCGGCAATTCCCAGCAATTCCCAGCGCATCCCGGCAATTCCCGTCACATACCCGGCAATTCCCGGCAATTGCTGGCACATCCAGGCACATTCCCGGCAATTCCCGATAAATCCCGGCAATTCCCGCAATTCCCGACAATTCCCGGCAATTCCCGGCAATTCCCGGCAATTCCCGGCAATTCCCAGCTCCCTGGCCCCGCAGCGCTGTCACCGCGAGCCCCTGGCTCTCCCAGCCCCGCACACACCGCGTTGCCATCCAGCGGCTCTCCAAACACACAAATCCTGCTGGGAAGGACAATGTAAAGTTTGTTTACCCTCCCCCCTTCCCCTCGCACAGCCCCCGAGAACATCAATTAATTTTGGGAAGAGAAGGCTGCTGGCAGGGATGGCGTTTGGCACGGCCCGGGCAGGTTTTCCTGCGGGAGCAGGAGTTGTTTTGGAGGGATGGAGGGATGGATGGAGGGATGGATAGAGGGATGGAAGGGTGGAGGGATGGATGGAGGGATGGAGGGATGGATGGAGGGATGGAGGAGGGCTCAGAGCCCGAACTGAACGGAGCATGTGGTGCTCAGCAGAACGGGCTGGGCTGCCTTTGCCTCACTGAATCCTGCACGCAGGAAAGTGGCTGCAGCATCTCCAGGTTTTTAGCAGGGATGAAGCTCCAGGAGGATTCCGTGGCAGGAAGAGGTGATGGAGATTGTCCAAGTGTCATTCTACAGGTGTCTAGAGAATTAGAAAATACCTCTGCAGTATCTTGGCTTTGCTGTTGGCTGTGGAGTTTTGTGGTCTCCTTTCAGGCTTATTTTAGAGAGAATCTTAAAAGTTTACAGTTTGCCCTCCTCTGGGATGGTCAATCACAGCTCACTGGCAGTCTCTGTGCTCTCCTTGCAACCACAAAACTCTCTCATTATTTCTCCTGGATTGGCAAAACCACGTTGGCTCCAGTGGGGATGGAACCTTTGCTCCTGCTCCCGCTCCCACGCTGCCTCTGCTCTGTCTCCAGCTTGGAGCCGAGATTTTGCAATTAATTCCTTTTCCTGCTTTCTCCTCCTCCCCTCGCCCCATCATCCCCCAAAACCAAGCAGGAATTTGGCCGCTGTGAGGACCCCCCTGACGTGTGTTTCTCCCTGCAGATCCGGGCCGATGGCCCCCCCCAGGGCGGGATCCAGTACGAGGTGGTGTCGGTGTTCAAGGACGGGAGCCCAGTGCTGCGGGACATGGCCTTCTCCATCGACCACAAGTACCTGTACGTCATGTCAGAGCGCCAGGTGAGTGCCTGCTCCCCTCCCTGCCGCTGGGCTGAGCCCAGCTCCCCTCCCTGCAGCACCCAGAGCTCAGCCCCGCGGTGCCGGGATGGGGAGGAGAGGTTGGAGCGCCAGGAGGAGCCCGGGTGTTTCTGCCCCTGAGCAGAGATTGGCATCAGTGCGTGGGGGAGAGTTGTAGCTGCTTGCTCCTGGCTGGCAGGGATGGGAACTGAGCTG
This sequence comes from Alethe castanea, assembly GCA_024734035.1. Lineage (NCBI taxonomy): Eukaryota > Metazoa > Chordata > Aves > Passeriformes > Muscicapidae > Alethe > Alethe castanea. The sequence goes on from JANRGV010000056.1 coordinate 1,056,544, forward strand.
CTTTGGGGCTCTGAGCTGGTCCTGCCTCAGTGCTGAGCCTGAGCAGGGATCCCAGTGCCGGGAATTGCAGGGAATTATCGGGAATGTGCTATGAATTGCCGGGAATTGCCAGGAATGTGCGTGGACAGTGCCAGCAATTGCCGGGATGTGCCACTGCTCCTGCAGTGGGGCTGCCAGGCTGAGGGGCTGCAAGGTTTGTCTGGAGCATCCTTGAGCTCAGAATCCCAGAATTCCTGAGGCTGCAAAACCCCTCCAGGGTCATCAATTCCATCCCAGGCCCAATCCCCACCTTGTCCCCAGCCCAGAGCACTGAGTGCCACGTCCAGCATTCCCTGGACACCGCCAGGGATGGGCACTCCAAATCTCCCTGGGCAGCCCCTGCCAGGGCCTGACCGCCCCTTCTGGGACTGAATTCTCCCTGGGATGGCTGAATTGATGGTGGCTTTGTTCCTCTCTGTATTTCTTTGTTTGTTCAGTTATTCACCAGCATGTTTGAAGGGGTTGCCAGTGAGTGCTGCTGCTGCACAGAGGGGGGACCAAGCCCCATTAACCCTGGCTCTGCTCTGTGCCAGCTCTGCTCGTGCCCTGGGGTGGTGCCCACCCCAAAAAAGCACAACCCAAGTGATTATGGTGGGAATTGATGGCTGGCAGTCCACGGGGGGCTGGTGCTGGGGGAGCCACAACGATGCCAATAATCTGGGCCCTTCTGTTCCTCTCTGAGGCTCAGAACCACACGGAGCCCCCAGCACTCAGATTTCCAGGCTCACTGGCTCTGCTGAGCGTTTTTTGGCTGTTCCTCACAGCTGGGGGTTCAGGTTAATAGGGCTGGTGCCTCTGGGGGCTGGAGAGGGGCTGCACCAGGAGGTGCCTGGGTGCTGTTAAATAGTTCTGTGTGCAGTGAATCCCAGCTTTCCACCTGTCCTCTCTGCCCTGAGATGCTGCAGGGAGGAGCTGGTGTCATCAGGGATGTTCTGATGGAGGTAGAGAGCAGCTCTCCTTGCACCTTGCACTGGGAGCTCCCAGCTCCTCCCAGAGCCAGCAGAGCTGTTTTTCTGATCTACAGCAAGAAGAGAAAAAAATTGGGAAATCCTTTCCTTGGTTATAAAGTCATTTAAAAGCAGGGAGGAAATGTTTCAGAAGAGGGCAAAGTCTTGTCCCTGCTAAAAGCCTGGAGTGAGTGAACCCCTGAGGCTGAGGAAGACATTGTGTGCTTGTTAGAGCCACTCAGGGACAGACACTTGCATGAGCAGCCACAAATTTCAGATCCCATCGCAGCTTGGGCTGGGATTAGATGGCAGTAATGAGGATCTGTGCAAACTTTGCAATTGAATTATTTTATTCAAATGTTAATGCTTGGTCACTTTGTGCAGGAGCCACGTGCTGCCCATGCTCCCACCAGGGAGGAAACGAGCCAGTGTGGGTCTCAAACAGTTGAGGAACTGTTTTCATTAGGAGCAAAATCCGGGGGGAATGCCTCTAACTCATCTTTTATGAGGCAAGAGCGTCTTAATATTCATCAAAGCACTAATTTGCTTAATTGTGAAACAAAAAGATGTGAAGAGAATTAGCAAATAATAGAATATTCCTGGAACATTAATTCCATTTTCAGCCACGGCTCTGCCTTGGGGAGACTCCAGGAGCTGGGGGCTGTTGCCTCTCATTCCTTGCAGGATTTGCCTCAGGATTTGCCTGTTGCCCTTGCAGCCATTCGTGCTCTGGCTCCCAAAATCCCAGCATCCATGCATATGGATCCTGTCAGCTCCTGTGACCCCAGTGCCCCCATCCTGGCATTGTGATAGTTCAGCAAAGTGCGGACAAGAATATATTTTTCCCTGGGTTCTCTGTAAAAGAAGCTGATGATTGAAAAGGGGTCAGCACCAAGAGGGGGAGAGAGGTGCAGCAGCTCCAGGGCTGCAAATTTGAGGCTGCAAAAGGTGGGAGGTGCCCTCAGAAGGGCTGAGAATGTACAGGAAAAAAAAAATTGCCTCTGCAGGCTGGAAATTGAGAACAAACCGAAATTCTGCCCCAGCAAAATGCCACAGAGAGCAGCTGCTCCTGGCAAGGATGTGCTGCACATTCATGTGGGGGAGGATTGTCCAGAGCAGGAATTTGGGTGTCTGGAGAGGCAGAAACAGGCAATGCCTGGGGCAGAACACGGCTCTGAGAGGTGGGCTGGGGTCTGGGGGAGCTGAGCTGGGGAAGGTGAACCCCAATAGAGCTGGGGGCACCCCCTGAGCTCCTCTGGGCTTGGGGACGGGATCTGGGAGCAGCCCTGGGGTTCTGCTGAGGGAATGGGGCTGTGGGGATGAGGAAATGGGGCTGAGGGAATGGGGCTGTGGGGATGATCCTATAAATAATGGGGCTGAGAGAATGGGGCTGTGAGGATGTTCCTATAAAGGATGGGGCTGTGGGGATGATCCTATAAAGGATGGGGCTGTGGGAATGATCCTATAAATAACAGGGCTGAGAGAATGGGGCTGTGGGGCTGTGGAAATGGGGCTGAGGGAATGGGGCTGTTAGGATGTTCCTATAAAGGATGGGGCTGTGAGGATGATCCTATAAAGGATGGGGCTGAGGGAACAGAGCTGTGGGAATGTTCCTATAAAGGATGCAGCTGAGGGAATGGGGCTGAGGGAATGATCCTATAAAGGATGGGGCTGAGGGAATGGGGCTGTGAGGATGTTCCCATAAAGGATGGGGCTGTGGGGATGTTCCCATAAAGGATGGGGCTGTGGGGATGTTCCTATAAAGGATGGGGCTGTGGGAATGTTCCTATAAAGGATGGGGCTGAGGGAATGGGGCTGTGGGAATGTTCCTATAAAGGATGGGGCTGAGAGAATGGGGCTGTGAGGATGTTCCCATAAAGGATGGGGCTGTGGGGATGTTCCCATAAAGGATGGGGCTGTGGGAATGGGGCTGTGGGGATGATCCTATAAATGATGAGGCTGAGGGAATGGGGCTGTGAGGATGTTCCTATAAAGGATGGGGCTGTGGGGATGTTCCCATAAAGGACGGGGCTCCTTGGCACAAAGCCCACCTCCCTTCTGTGCAGGCAGCCCCAGGAGCAGCTCTGTGCCCAAACGCAGGAAAAGAGCCTCTCCCTGCTCAGATCTGGAGCTGTGCTTGCAGGCACAGCCCTTCCCCACTCCCCTGGCTCCTGGCCCAGCCCTGTCTCTGCTTTGCTCCAGTTTTTTCCTCCCTCTTTTTTTGAGCTCTCCCCGAGCCTTTCATGTCTCGCTGCCAACTCCTTCCAAAGCAGAATATTTGACATTTGATTTCACTCCCACAAAGCACAGAAGCAACAGTTGCACAGCCCAATCTGGGGGAGAGAGGAATAAAGAAACTTTGCTTCCAGGCACTGGGAGCTCTTGAACCACTCGGTTGAAGGGTGGTTATTAGGAGCTCTTTCAGGTTCCCTCCCCACAGCACCTGGTTTCAAACACTCAGAGGGGAAAAGAGAAGTGGTTGTGACCCTGTTTAAAGCAGGAATTGATTTCCCAGGGTTGGTGGAGCAAACAGAGCCCATTTCTGCACACAGGCTGAGCAAGGCTTGGGGAAAGCTGGGTGGAGATGGAGATGGAGATGGAGATGGAGATGGAGATGGAGATGGAGATGGAGATGGAGATGGAGATGGAGATGGTGGAGGTGGAGGTGGAGGTGGAGATGGACATGGACATGGACATGGAGATGGTGGAGGTGGAGGTGGAGATGGACATGGACATGGACATGGACATGGACATGGAGATGGAGATAATGGAGATGGAGGTGGAGGTGGAGGTGGAGATGGACATGGGCAGGGAGATGGAGATGGAGATGGAGATGGAGATGGAGGTGGAGGTGGAGGTGGAGATGGACATGGGCATGGAGATGGAGATGGAGATGGAGATGGAGATGGAGATGGAGATGATGGAGGACTTTGGGCACCATGGATGGCACTGGGGGATGCCACGGCTGCGGGTGCTGCAGGATCAGGGGCTCTGCAGACCCCAGGGACAGCACGGTGGGGATGCCATAGCTGGGCAGGGTTGGGGTCACCTCACACCCCTGGAATGGGGCGGGAAGGGCTCCAGGACCATCCTGACAGCCGGGGGGGTCCCGTCTGTCCCACAGGCAGGTGCTCCGGGACCACAACTGCCTGCAGACGCTGCTGCAGCACCTGCGCTCGCACAGCCTGACCATCGTCAGCAACGCCTGCGGCACCCTCTGGAACCTGTCTGCCCGCAGCCCCCGCGACCAGGAGCTGCTGTGGGACCTGGGGGCGGTCAGCATGCTCCGCAACCTCATCCACTCCAAGCACAAGATGATCGCCATGGGCAGCGCGGCCGCGCTGCGCAACCTCCTCACCAACCGGCCCCCCAAGTACAAGGACGCAGCCGTGGTGTCGCCGGGCTCCTGCATGCCCTCGCTCTACATGCGCAAGCAGAAGGCGCTGGAGGCCGAGCTGGACGCCAAGCACCTGGCGGAGACCTTCGACACCATGGAGAAGCAGAGCCTGAAGGGCCAGAGCGCCAAGAAGCCGACGCGGCACATGGAGAGCCTGGTGAAGGACTACGCCTCCGACTCCGGCTGCTTCGACGACGACGAGGTGCCCAACATCTCCACCGGCGTGGAGACGGCCGGCGCCTCCGTGCTCTCCATGTTCCTCAACTCCTCCTTCCTGCAGGGCCAGGCGCTGCCGCGGGCGCTGGCACAGCGGCGCTGCCCGGAGCCGGAGAAGGACGGCAGCGGGAGGGCGGCCGAGCCCAAGAAGCCGCCGCTGCCGGAGGACGACGTCTCGCTGGCCGCCGAGAAGTTGGCCAACAAGATCTCCAGCACGGTGGCCAAGATCGACAAGCTGGTGGAGGACATCTCCACCATGCACAACTCCTCGGACGACAGCTTCAGCCTCAGCTCCGAGGATCACGGCCTGGACTGGCAGTACGGCCCCGAGGACGGGCACGAGGCGCGCGCCCAGTCCTGCTCGCCGTGCCGGCTGTCGGACGCCGGCGGCTTCGCCAAGAGGGAGGGCCTGAGCCGGGCGCACACCCTGCTGCGGCTGAAGACGGCCTACACCAGCCTGTCCACCGACAGCCTCAACAGCGGCAGCACCAGCGACGGCTACTGCACCAAGGAGCACATGAAGCCCTGCCCCAGGGCCGCCTTCCTGGACTATCGTGATGAGCTGCAGCGCTACCAGAAGCGGCCCAGCCGGCTCGACCTCAAGAGCATCCTGGGCAAACCGGAGCGGGCCGAGCCCCCGGCGCGGGACACGGCCGAACTAGACAAACCCGAGCAGCGGGACCTGCCCGAACGGGCTAAGAAGATGGTGACTTTCCCCAGCCCCAAGGTGCCAGAGAAGGAGACGGAGTGGAAGAAGGAGGTGGGCACCAAGCCCCCCACCGACCCCCATGTTCGCACCATCAAGCTCTCTCCGTCCTACCAGCACGTCCCCATGCTTGAGACCCTGGCCAAGAGCAGCACAGCTGTTGGCCACCAGCCCTCCCTGCTGGGCAGGAAGCAAGCCTGGCTCCCCCCAGGGCTGCTGCAGGCGGCCGAGCCCCTGAGCAAGATCCCGGAGAAGCTGCCGGCCCAGCCACCGGCCTCAGCAGAGCAGGAGTCGGTGCAGAAGTACTCGGTGGAGGACACCCCAATCTGCTTCTCCCGGTGCAGCTCCCTGTCCTCCCTCTCCTCGGCAGACAACGTGCTGGACGGGCAGAGCCACAGCGAGAACGACCTGGATAGCGACTCCTCCCTGGAGATCCTGGAGATGGAGGAAGGGGATGCAGAGGGGGAGGATGGGAGGCAGGAGAAGGAGAAGGCGGCAGATCCGGGTCCCACCACGCCGGTGGGGATCTCCCAGCCCATCACCATCCCCTTCCCGAAGCGTGACAAGGTTTTCCTGCGGGAGGCCTCGCCCTCTCGCCAGGAGGACCTGACGCCCTCGAGCTCCTCGGAGAATTACATCCAGGAGACGCCGCTGGTGATGAGCCGCTGCAGCTCCGTCAGCTCCCTGGGCAGCTTCGAGAGCCCCTCCATCGCCAGCTCCATCCAGAGCGACCCCTGCAGCGAAATGATCAGCGGCACCATCAGCCCCAGCGAGCTGCCCGACAGCCCCGGGCAGACCATGCCCCCCAGCCGCAGCAAGACTCCGCTCTTCGAGCTGGGCTGCCAGCCCGAGAAGGAGACCAGCCAGTTCAACATCCAGTGGGAGAACAACGTCAAGAAGTTCATGGAGATCACCGACTTCAAGGAACGCTTCCAGCTGCCGCAGGACCTGGACTCCATGGTCTACTTCACGGTGGAGAAACCCAACGAGAACTTCTCGTGCGCCTCCAGCCTGAGCGCCCTGCCGCTGCACGAGCACTACGTGCAGAAGGACGTGGAGCTCAAGCTGATTCCCACCTTCCCGGAGAAGAACAGCCTGAACTTCGCGGCTCACGAGAAGCGGGAGGAGCGGCGGGAGGAGCGCTACCTGGAGGGGCGGCGCAGGGCCGAGCGCCCCGAGCCCCCCGACGACGACGACATCGAGATCCTCAAGGAGTGCATCAGCTCGGCCATGCCCTCCCGCTTCCGCAAGGTCAAGACCTCGCTGCTGTCCGGCCAGGTGCTGCACCCGCAGACCAAGAAGCCGCTGCACGTCCCCGTGTACATGCTGGTGCCGGCCCACGCCCACCCCGGCGTCCCCAAGCACCTGCGAGCCACCGCCCGCGACCTCTTCAAGGACGACGACTCCTTCACCGACTCGGCCGACGGGACCCCCGTCAACTTCTCCAGCGCCGCCTCGCTGAGCGATGAGACCCTGCGGTACCCGGCGGGCGAGGAGGGCGAGCAGCCGGTGCCCGAGCGGCGCCGCCAGCCCGGCGGCATCCCGGCCCGCAGAGCCGCCTCCGGCAGCTCGGCCCCCGCCCGCCTCAGCTCCGCCGGGAAAGGCAGAGCGGGCCCGGGCCGCGGGGACGGGAAGCGGAGCCAGACCCTCCCCAAGGGCAGGGCCAGCCCGGAGCTGGGCGTGGGCAGGGCCAGCGGTGGTCCCGGGAGGAAGGATGAGGCCCTGGAGGACGGGGTGGTGTTCCAGTCGCTGTGCCACACCACGCCGACGGAAGAAGCCGTGTACTGCTTCTACGATCCGGATTTGGACGAGCTGCCCGAGGCGGGCAGGGATGAGTCCGGCAGCAGAGCCCAGCCCGGCCGGGCGCCACGGAGGGAGCGCTGGGGAGGCTCCGTCCCCCACAAGGACCCTGAGCCCGGTCCCCGTCCGGCCAAGACGAAGCCTCAAAACAACCTGATCGCCGACGAGACGCCGCCGTGCTACTCCCTGAGCTCCTCCATGAGCTCCCTGAGCGACGCCAACCTCTCCGAGGGCGAGGAGCGGGGCCAGCCCTGCGGCAAAGCCGCCTGGCCGCGCTCAGCTGCAGTGGGGCAGGCGCAGGGGGGCTCGCCCAGCTCCCCCAGCCTCAACTCGGAGGATGATCTGCTGCAGAAATGCATCGGCTCGGCCATGCCCAAGCGCCGGCGGCCCGCGGCTCGCCGCAGGCTGGTGGAGAGGAAGCAGAAGCCGCCGGGCGCCGGCGGGAGGGAGCGGAAAGCCGAGATCAGGCAAAAACACCCCGAGGAGGAACCGGGCTCCGACCGGGGCTCCGACCTGGACAGCGTGGAGTGGCAAGCGATCCAGGAGGGAGCCAACTCCATCGTCACCTGGCTGCACCAGGCTGCGGCCTCGCTGTCCCGGGAGCCTTCCTCCGAGTCCGACTCCATCCTGTCCTTCATGTCGGGGCTCTCGGTGGGCTCCACGCTGCAGCTCTCGCTGGGCAGGCAGGAGAAGCAGCGGCCCGGCAGCGCTTCTGGCCGGGAGCCGGCGAGGAGGGAGCGCAGCAAGGGCCGCCCCGAGCGCAAGGACGCGGCCGGTGCCCGTCCCGCCGGCCGCGCCAGCTCCCGACCGGAGCGGAGCCCGGCGCCCGCAAAACCGGTGCCAAACCTGCCCGTGGTCTTCCGCGGCAGGACCGTCATCTATATGCCCAGCCTGGCCAAAGATGCCCCCAGCCCACGGGCCACCCCGAAGAAAGCCCCCGCGGCCAAGCCCGAGGGGCCGCCGGCCAAGAACATCTCTCTGAGCCAGCAGCGCTCGCGGAGCCTGCACCGGCTGGGCAAAGCCCCCGAGAGCGCGGAGCTGGCGCTGCCCAAGAGGAGCACGACCCCGCCCGCCCGCATCGGCAAAGGGCCCCCCTCCTCGGGCTCCTCCCGCACCTCCACGCCCTCCCAGCACGCCCCCAAGAAGCTGCCGTCGCCCTCCCAGGTCACCAAACAGGGCGGCCCGGCCGTGGGCAAGGCGAGCGGCTCCTCCTCCCCGCCGGGACCCCCGGGAAGAGCCCCGGCCCCCAAATCCCCAGCTCCCAAGCAGTCCAAGACCCAGAAGTCGCCCGTGCGCATCCCCTTCATGCAGAAGCCCAGCAGGAAGGTGCTGCCGGGCCGGGGAGCCATGCCGGTGCTGGAGGAGCAGGTCGATGGCTCCAAGGCTCGGCCCGGGGGGTCGGGGGGCAGCCGGCTCAACCTGGTGCGGATGTCATCCGCCCGCTCCAGCGGGAGCGACTCGGACCGCTCCGGCTTCCTGCGCCAGCTCACCTTCATCAAGGAATCCTCGAGCCTGCTGCTGCGCCACCGCTCCGACCTGTCCCCGGCACCGCCGGCCACCTCGCTGCCTCGCCGGGGCTCCCCCCAGCGCAGCCGAGCCGCGCTCCCGGCCGTGTTCCTCTGCTCCTCCCGCTGCGACGAGCTCAAGGCGGCCAAACCGGCGACCCCCGGCCAGCGGCCGCTCATCCCCAGAGCCCAGCCCGGCGGCAAAGCCACGGCCGGGGTCAAACCGCCGCGCCGGACCAGCTCCGAGAGCCCGTCCCGGCTGCCGGTGAAGACCAGCGTGCCCGCGGCCGAGCCTTTCAAGCGCTACTCGTCCTCTCCCAACATCAGCGTGCCCAGGCGAGCCGCCAGCCCGTCCTCCGTGCGCTCCGAGGCGGCGGCGCGGCGGCGGCAGCAGAACGAGGCGGCTCCCGGGGCGCCGCCGGGAAAGCCGGCGGCGGCGGTGAAGAAGGGCACGTGGCGGAGGATCCGGGACGAGGACATCCCGCACATCCTCAAGAGCACGCTGCCCTCCTCCGCGCTGCCGCTGGCGGGCTCTGCCGACGAGGAGCTCCCCAGCACCCCCAGCACCCCCGGCACGCCCAGGAAGACCAGCGACGCCGTGGTGCAGACCGAGGACTTCGCCACGTCCAAGACCAACTCCAGCACCTCTCCCACGCTGGAGACCCGCGAGGGACCCCCGCACCCCCGAGTCACCGGCGATGGTGAAGCCCCCGCGCCCGCCAAGGCCGCCCTGCCCATCTCCTTCGGCCACGAGGCGCCCGCCGGGAACTTCCCCGGCAGCCGGCACGGCTCGCCCAGCAAGGCCGCCCGAGTCACCCCCTTCAACTACGTGCCCAGCCCCATGGCGGTGACGGCGGTGGCCGACAAGGCGGTGGAGAAAATCCAAGCTTGATGAAGCCCCGATGAGGGTGCTGTGGTACCCCCAGCCCCACGGGAGCTGGCCAGAACAGGTTTTGGGACACACGTGGGGATGTGGGACAGCTGGGGATCGGTGAATCACCCCAACCCGCTGCTGGCCCCGGCTGGGGTCTCGCTGTGCTGGAGCATCACAATTCCCAGCGGCAAGGACTGGGCAGAACTGGGAATGTTCTGGGTCTGACACCCCGAGCTGGGGCGGTTCTCATGGACCATCTCCTCCCGCTGATGGACATCTGAGCTGAGGTGGGGCTGTGTCCCCGTGTGCCCCCATCCTGCTCACCCAGGGGCTGAGGAAGAGCTGATCCCACACCCACAGCACATCCAGCACCAGGAAAACCCAACATGCTGCTGCTTGTCTGGCACCAACTCTGGCTCTGCCAACGATGGCAGCTCATTTATTAACGGGAAGGAACGCAGGGGAGAAGCTCTGCAGGGGGAGATGGGGACAGAGAGCCCCATTTGTGCTGCTGGAGGGTCCCGATTGCTGACGGGTGACCTGTGCTGGTCAGAGGTGGTGGCAGGTGGAAATGGTGCAGGAGGAGCCAGGCAAGGCTCGTTGGGGTGGCCGAGGTCCCGATGGCTCATCCCAGGGGCTGCTCACAGGGTGCTGTCACCAGGCTGGGGGCTGCTCTGGGAGGGGACAGGGTGCTGAGCTGGCACCGGGATGCCCAACCCCCAGGAAAGGGTCTGGGGTCCCTCACCTTCACCCAGAGCCCCCCAGCCTCCCACCCCCAGGGCAGGAGAGGCTCGGCTGGCAGCCAGGATCCCGGTGTGTCCTTGTGAATGTGGACACGAATCCACCCAGGACTGGATTACGCCCACGAGCACGGGACCTCCCAGCCCCAACACCGGGGGGACACCCCCACTCCTGCTGCCAGCCGGGCCCAGGTGCCGAAATTGGGGTGTATGGGAAGTGCCTCGGCCCCTGGGAGTGGGATGGGCTGCAGAGGGACCCCCCAGTCCGGGTCCCAAACTCCTCGGACACGTCCCAGTCCTGCACCATCACTCCCTGCTTTGGGTGGGATCACATTTGTGCCCTCCCAGTGCCACGGGGGGCTGCAGGGACACACACAGGGCTACGGGGACACGTGCAGGGGACACACCTGGGCGGCTGTGGGGACAGAGTGAGGGGCTCTGCGTTGTTGCACTGGGGACACACAGTGGGGCCAGGGACACACCAGGACTTTGGGGATATGCAGGGAGTCCCCGGGGGCGTGCACTGGGGTCGTGGGGATGGGCACACCCCGGTGCCCACTGGAACCCCCCTGTGGCCAGCACGGAGGAACAAGAGGCCGGGACTGAAGAAAAGGAGGAAAGGCCCAGGAGCAGCACTCCCGAGTGCTGTGAGGGGTGCTGGCAGGAGGGCCAGCATCGCCCCCGGGCTCCAAGCCACAGCCCTCCCCCTCCTCCACCGACAATCCCGCCGGGCTCCGCTCGCCGTCACTGTATCTATGTACTAAGGATGTTCTTTTACCAGACTCTGGACAGTATTCCCAATTAAAAGCCAACCTGTGTAAATAGGAAGGGGTGTTTGGTCCGTCCCGTGTGTTTGGGCTGGCCGGAGCCGCAGCCCTTCCGCAGCGTTTTCTGGATCCATTTCTTGTGCTTCACGGTCGAGGTGGCCACGGGCGGCTTGAAAAGGTCAGTGGGGTCCGGGCTGCTGAAGGACATCACTCCGGCCACCGCCGGCCGCTTCCCGCACACCAAGGGGCTCCCCGAGTCACCCTGAGCGAGGGGGGTGACACCGGGGAGTGGATCCCGACCGGGGACAGGGACCCCCAGCATGGCCAGGGGGGACATCTCACCTGCTCAAGGGGAGCATCCTGCCCCGAGTCCCCCGCCCCCGGCCGGGGTGGGCAGAGCTTTGCTGCCCCTGGACCCCCGAACGCTCACCTTGGCGGGAGCCGAGCCGCGGTGCAGCCCCTGGAAGCAGATCATGGCGGGGCCGATTTCACCGCTCCAGAAGCGGCTGTTGTTGCACATCCGCGTGTCCATCACCGCCACCTCCATCTCCTGCAGGGTGGGCGACAGCTCCCGGCCCCTGCGGACGTGGATCCCCCATCCCGCCAGGCTGCACCGCGCCCCCGGCGCCGGCTCCTTCCTCGGCAGCGCGATCAGCCGCCGTGTCTTGCTCAGTGTCACCGGCCTGGCCAGCTGCGGGCGCGGGGGGCGGTGTCAGATCCCCCCCACCAGGGGCAGGGAGCGCCCCAACACCGGGGTGGGGGCGTCAAAGGGGAGCACCCCAATGATGTGGGGGGGGGGGGTCGAGAGGGACCCCCCAATGCCGCAGGTGAGGGGTCAAAGGAGAGCACCCCAAAGCTGCGGGTGGGGGGGTCAGGGGGAGCCCCCATACCGCAGGTGACGGGTG
>JANRGV010000056.1:1068539-1095556 GCA_024734035.1 Alethe castanea
TGGAGATGGAGATGGAGATGGAGATGGAGATGGAGATGGAGATGGAGATGGAGATGGAGATGGAGATGATGGAGATGAGATGAGATGGAGATGATGGAGATGGAGATGATGATGGAGATGAGATGATGATGCAGATGATGGAGATGAGATGATGATGGAGATGATAATGGAGATGAGATGATGATGCAGATGATGGAGATGAGATGATGATGGAGATGATGGAGATGAGATGAGATGGAGATGATGGAGATGATGGAGATGATGGAGATGATGGAGATGATGGAGATGATGGAGATGATGGAGATGGAGATGATGATTGAGGTGATGGAGATGGGTGGCATTGCAGGAGCTTTGTTATCCCAGGGTGGGAGTAACAGTGGGTCTGCCAGAGTTACTCTCCCCAGAACCCCCGTTTTTGGGTCCTGTCCCCAAAATCACCATGGGCTCTGTGGTGGGTCAGTGTTGGGGGGATCAGCACAGCCGCAGTGAGGGGACCATGGCTCTTCTCTGCCACTGCCCAGTGTGAGCTGCCTCATTTTTCACAGACAAATTCAATTAACAGTTTCTATCAGGGAAAAAAAAAACCCACAAAAAAAAAGTTAAAGTGGAATTGGTCATGTTGCTGCTTCACTGGTGACAGATGAGACGTGGGGGTGCACCCAGGGCTGCTCAAACAGCAGGTGAGGGGTTAATGGCAATGCATGACAAATGTGGGGCCACCAAAGCGCCCTGATTTAAAAATTCCTGTTTTGTCACCGAGTCTGCCACAGAGCCCACACCAACAACCCCTGAATGCACAGAAAATCTTCTCTGTGTCTTCCTTGCAGAGGGAAGGCTGAGGCAGGAGGGGGCTGGAGATGCTGAGGAGCAGGGGCTCTGTAATTCAGTCCTGAGCATTCATTTTCTGGGGGTTTTTCAATGTCTGAAAGGCTCAATTCGATCAATCCTGCGGGATGAGGGTGATTTGGTGGCCCCAAGGCTGCAGGAGCCCCCTCTGCTCCCCGGGGCAGGGCTGGGCTCCCACTGCCCCAACCAGCCCAGCCCACCCTGTGTAAGCATCAGCAAAACTGGGGCCCAAGATTTTCACAGCTCTCGACAGAAGAGTGAGTTTGGCTATTTTTAAGCCAGCAGTGAGAGGAGCTCAATCAAACCCGGGGCAGGGATTGCCGGCTCCAAAAGATTTCACCACCTAATCAAGGGCTGTAGATGTGGAATTTAAATCAGCAGGATCGAAATGCTCGCAGGAAACGCTCGCTGGGAGGAAAATCCTCATGTTAGTGGTGAGGAAAACATCCCAGGAGGGCTCTTTGCAGCCCTGCCAGCCCCGACTGGACCAGGGGCTGCTCCCATAAACATCCTCCACAATTCCTGCACCAAAATTCAGCTCCCATAAACATCCTCCACAATTCCTGCACCAAATTTCCCTCCCATAAACATTCCCCACAACTCGTGCACCTCTCAGAGGCTCGGGAGCTGCTGCTCCCAGCCCAGCCGGGGTCACTCCGTGGTTAATTCAGCCACGGGGGGATGATTTCCCTCTGCTTTTACCAGGAATGTGACAGAGCAGCCTCCTGCTCTGGCTGGGAGCCTCAGCATTCCCCCGGCAGAGATAAGAGCCCAGAATCAGGCAGTGAATACCAATCATCCTCTGCTCCTCAGGCAGTGCTGGGTGTGCCCACTGTGGGAGAAGCTGGGCTTTGGAGGGCACAGTTTTGTGTCCTTTGGTAGAATCAGAGAGCCACAGAATGGTCTGGGTGGGGAGGGGCCTTAAAACTCATCTCATTGCACCCCAGCTCCATCCAAGCTGTCTCTGAACTCTCCAGGCATCAGCTCCTCCTGATTTCTTCCCAGACCTGTTGCTTTTCCAACAAATAAATTCCCCCCCTCCCTCTCCACATCCATCACTGCGGCTTTAGGTAAAGAAATTGTCTTTTAGTCGGCTCTGGGAGCAGTGAAATATTTGTTTTGCAAGTGCCCCTGCGCCAGGAGCTGCAGCTCTCCAGGGATAATTTGTTGTGCATTCCCCTGTCCTCTAACCCCGAGAAGTTTCAGTCCTGTGAAAACTGCTTTGCTCTGGACTGAACTTTCTGGGTGCTGGGTGAGGGGGAGGCAGACAGGAGCTGCCCAGATGATTTAGGAGATTGGAGTGAGGGCTGAGAAAAACAGGGGAGCCCATCAGTCCTGGAGCAGCAGGGCTGTAAATACTGATGGTGTCCTGAAAAGAACTGAGAAAACATGATAAAAAATGCAAGAGATGTGGATAAAAGGGTCTGGAGTCATCAAGAGGGAAAAAATGAACTGATTAAAATTTTAACTACATTATCTGCTAGTTGAACAGCCAGTTAGCTGGACATAATCTCAGCAAACTCTGAACACTGGCACAGGGAAAAGGGCTCGGCTGAATCCCACCAGAGGCATCCAAAATCCTGCCTCCCGTGGGCTCCTGCACCTGCTCACCCTGTGCCCACGAGCTGGGGCAGAGAGGGAGCTCGGGGTGGGGACGGGATCCCTTGGAGGAAGGGCTGTGCTCCTCTTCCACATCACCTGCTCCTCCTCCAGCATCCCAAAATTCGCCGCCTTTTCCCGTTCCCTCCCCGCGGTCAGTTAGGAATAATTAAGAAATTCCGCTGAAAACTTGCCTGAGATCATGAACAACAGCTCCCTGACAAGGAGGATGTGTTAATTAACACCAATTGACCAAAAAGCTGCAGCCCAGCCAGGTGGGACAGCCTGCTGGCAGCTCTGCTCTCCTGCTGCCAGCACATTTGTCAGCCCATGGAGCCCTGGCCCTGCTGCTCCCAGGCTGGTCCCGGCGCCCCCCCCAGCCCCCAGCCGGCTGGGATGACTGTCCAGACACAAAATAAATGTGGGCAGCTCAGGGCAGAAGCTTTTGAGGTGAGGAATCCTTGAAGAATGAACTTTCCGGGAAGGAGAGCTCAGCGGTGTGAGCTCGGGGTCATGGGTTTGTTTTTCCTACATGAGTTATGTTTCACACATTGCTCATGTGGTTGTTCCTTTCAAGTGCTGGCTGCCTTTGCCTGCAGTTTGTTTGTTTTGATTTGGTTTTTCTTTGTATTAGGGCTGTTTCTTCCCCTGCCAGTCACAGCCACAGGGTTCCCACGTGTTTGCTTCGGCGTTTGCTTCCCTTCCCAATTCCTCCTCTTCCACAGATCCATTGTTTCACTTCCAGGCGAGCCAGCACAGCCCTGAAGTATTTCTAGAATTTCCCTTACGTGCACATCCACAGCTCCCCAGTGCTGCAGGGTTTGCAAAGGTTTACATCAGCTCTGATGTCCCTCCAGATGTGATGCCACCACCATCTGATGGATTTGATGCTCCATCCTGAAAGAAGCTGAGTTCATGGATTCCCAGAATTTTTGGGGTTGGAAAGGACCTTAAAGCTCATTCACTTCCATGGACAGGGACACCCTCCACTCTGCCAGGCTGTCCAGGGCCTCTCCCAGCACTGTGGGTGATGCAGATGTTGGAGGCTGGGTTTGGGGTGCTGCAGAGCCCTGGCTTTGCTGCAGCATTTCCTGTCTGGATGGACAGACAGACCCAGGTTTCCTTACCAGCAGTGAAGGGAGAGAGCCGTGCTCCCAGGAGGGAAAAGAGCTTTGAGGGAGAGAGCTGAAATGTCACACTCAGTGCTCAGCTCCGAAACTGAAAAGCAAATTTGGATTCCTGTTGCTCTTTAAAGTGCCCCTCTTCCCCCATCCCCGTGGCCCTGGAATCATTTGTCTCCCCAGCAGATGAGTTTGAGGGGTACTGAGCCAGGAACTGCTCACGTTGGGCACCAACAGCAAGGAAACATAACTCACAATATGCTGAGGGGAGCTCTGAAATTGCACAAAGTATTCTATTTTATACTTTAATTAGTTTGAATTAGCAATGGGAATAGATGCATAAAATGATCCAGTGAAGGGTGAAATGGAAAAAGGGCTGCGGTGTGGAGTATCACTTTATTATTGTGGGGCTTGTGCAGACAGTGAGCAGGAGCTTGTCCTGCTGGATCCTTTCCTGTGAGGACTGGGAGGACTGAACTCATCCCTAGAAGTGTTTCTTTCATCTCTGGAGGTGCCCAAGGCCAGGCTGGCCAGGGTTTGGAGCAGCCTGGGGCACTGGGAGGTGTCTCCCCATGGCAGGGGTGGCTCTGGATGGGCTTTAAGATCCTTCCCAACCCAAACCATTCCTGGGTCTGTGACTCTGCCATGTTCCAGCTCTGTCCTGCAGTGCTTCCCTTGGATCAGGCTTTGCTTGGGACAACGTGGCACTTTCCTGGTGTCTGTGTGGGCTGGGGGAGCAGCTGAGAGCCCCCAGCACTGACCTGTCCATTCTTCAACTCCTGCTTGGGCTGACTCTGAGGCTCTAAGGGCAGAGGGATTTAAGACAGTCCAAATCCACCCTGACCCTTAAAGCTGAGCATCTTCTGCCTTTTTCTCCTTTCCCCCTGAAGGTTCTAAAAAATTCTAAAAAAGATGAGGTGGAGTTTGACTCAAGCTCCTGCAGGTTCCAGACAGGTTGACAATTGGATGTGCCCCAGGGAAAGTGGCTGGAATGGTCTTGCAAGCTGGGAATAAATATAAAAGTTAAGGCTGGTTGTAAAAGCAGAAAAAAACCCCAACTTTTTGTGAGGTTTGCTCCTGCTCTCCCTCCTCCTCCTCCTCTGGAAAAATATTTCCCGCTGTAACTTCGCTGTGGCAAAAAACATTGACATTTTCTGGAGCGTGGGTCTGGAGGGAGGTACGTGGATTTCTCTGGGATGTTCCTGGAGAGCACATTCAGCATCCCCCATGGAAATCCTGAGCCCCAAACCTGCTGCAGGTCCTGCCTTCCTCAACACAGAACCCCTCCAGCCTCGGGTGTCCCTCCAGCCCCTTCCCTGTGCTGTCCCCAGGAGCCCCTCGATAACTGTGGCATTTCTGGCTGGTGCTGGGGAGGGGAAGTGGCTCCATCAATAATCCTGTATTTATTTGAGCTGTGAGCAGGAATGTGCCTGGCAGACTAAACACTGGGGGCTGCCCCAGCCCTGCCCCAGCCCTGCCAAGAGTGCTGGGGGCCAGACAGAGAGGGGGAGCAGCAATCCTGGCCTGCAGCTTTCTGTGTGGGTGTTAAAGAAATTATTTTTATTGTAATCAAGCTTGGAACGTGCTGCTCACACAGGGGGATTGTTGTTTTCTCGCTTTGTTTTCCCTCTGCCTTTTTCCACTGATTTCTCTGCAGCAACCCCCGCCAGCCCGTGAATGTTTTGCTCTCCACTCCCAGATTTATCCTCCCTACGAGATGGAGCAGCAATATCACTTTTTAGATTGGGGTTGAAGCACAGAGATGCTGTGTGACCCATCCTAAGTGAGGAAATCTGGGAACCCCCTCAAACCCTCAGTCCCAGAGCCAAGGGCCATTCTGCACTTTGCTGCTGTCCAGGTCGATGCCCCAACGAGGAGAGTGAGGGCACAGGGTGTGATTTGCACTGCCAGATTTGTGATGAAGACCCCATCATTGTGGGCATCACCTTCCTAACTGCAGCTATTCCTGTGGAGTGAACCTTTAGACATTGATCCATCAATGTCCATGAGAAGCTGATTGCAGTGCACAAAACCCCCTTGGAAGCTGCAGCAAACTCCCCAGTGCCGAGGGGGATGCTCCTGGCAGGGCACCCAGGTGTGCTGGGCACCAGGGCTGGGCTCTGGGAGCTCTGGGAGCTCCTTCCCTCCCTGCAGAGCAGCTGCAAGTGGCCGTAGCCAGCGGCGTTTTCCAGGCTTGGCTGAGCAGGGCTGATCCTTCCTGGCAGCCCTGCAGGTGCACGGGGCTTTTCGTGTGAGCTGTCACTGCCAAGCGACACCTGTGAGGATTTACAGACTCTGGGAACTTCCTCTCTTCCCTCCAAACCTCCTGGCACTCTGGAAGAGCCAAACTTCTGGGTTTGATGGCAGCAAAAGCAGAGCTCAGGGAGGGTTTTTGCTGTTCCTGCCTGTCCTGGTTTGAAGGACAGGTGTTGCCAATAAAGGCAGAAGCTTCTCTTTGGAATGGAGTCTCTTTGGGCAGTCTCTGGAGCTGAGGGGGCTGTGGGGAGCAATTCCCCCCCAGTCTGCTGGAATAAGGACAGCACTCAGCACTGGGGATGTTTCCTTTGCCCTCTGAAGTTGTTTTGGGCTTTTCCCCATCCATTTAAGTGACTCACAACTGTCAGTGCCTTGGGTGCTATTAATACCTCACTAAGAACTGGATTTTGAGTGTTTTTATTTTTATTTTCTTTGTGGAGGAGCCAGGGGAAGGACGGGGTTTAACAAATAACTCCTCCCTGTGTGGCTGGGCCTCGGTGAGAGCGAGCAGACAGCGCTGCCCACAAAAACAATTTGCTTAAAATCCATCCAAAAAAGAGCTGACCACACTTTTATTTGGAGAAGCTGTGCCAGAAACAGCATTCCCGTGCCTGCAGAGAGGAGAGTGCAGGCTCCAGGCAGTCAAAAAGGAGCTGGATTTTTCCATTTTAGGTCTTGGCATGGCCCAGGCTGGTGGCCCGGGAGCCAGCTCGTCCCTGGCACCTCATCCAAGCAGGATGCTGGAGGAAATGTTGGATTTGGAGGAGAAACCTCCCTGAGAGGCAGCAGCAGGGGACTGGGGCTGGGTTTAGGCTTTGTTTGGGTGATGCAGGGGATGCAGAGATCCAGAACAGCTGGATCCCATCCAAAAAGGACCTTGAGCCTCCAAAGGGAGTCAGGGGGTCACAGAATCACAGAATTCCCTAAGCTGAGAGCCACCCACAAGGATCACTGAGTTCTTGATCACTGGCCCTGCACAAATCCCACCCTGTGCTTGACAGCAGTGCCCAAATGCTGAGTTTTGGTTCTTTTAGGGGTATTTTAAGCCATGAGCAGGATTCTGAAGCTGTGGCACCAGAATCAATGGCTCATTGTCCCCTCCCTCCGTGGCTCCAGTGCAGGGGGTGCTGCTGGAGGCTCCTCCTGAGCTCCCCACTGTCTTTGGGTGCAGAGCAAGGTGTGCAGGCTCCAGGCTAGGTTGTGTAAATCTCGTTAGAAAGCCATTCCCAGCTAATGAAACCCTGGGAGAGAGGGATTTGGCTTCCCAGCCCTCAGCCTTGCAGCAGAGGCTGGAATAAATCCATCTCCAGTTGTGTGTGGGCTGCTCTGCCCTCTCCTCCAGCACGGGGGGTTTTACTGGGGGAGCAGCCCCAGGTCAGCATTTGGTGCATCGGCATCTCAATAATTTCAGGTGATAATTATCTTCCCTTCAAAAACAAAACAAAAAAAAACAAACAAAAAAAAAAACCAAAAAAAAACCAAAAACCCAAACCTGCCAGGCAAAGAAACCTCACCTGGCCTTTAATCCTCGTGCAGGAAAGGAGAGCAGCCATGTAAATAATTCTGCCTCCCCCTGCAGCCCGCTGGGCTCTGGCTGTTAATTCCAGGGGCCAGAGCTGTTAAGGAAAGCTGTGAAACGAGGGATCTGAGGTAAATGCTCCTCATCTCGTCTGTGTGGCTGGGCTGTGCCTGCCACAGCCACGGATCCCACTCGGGGTCATGTTTGTTTGGCTGCGCCTTTATTGCTCCAAGTGTGAATTTAGCAGCTCCTACCGGGTGAAATACGATTGTCTTTGTGCTCCACGGCCAGGCTGGGCTTTGCTGAACTTCTGAGAGCAGCTGCTGCAACATTTGGGTTTATTAACACACAGACAAGGCACAGACACAGCCCTGGGCTTCAGCTGCTGCGTTTGTGCCCAGATCTGTCCCTTCTCTGCAGGTTTGGGCTGATTTGGACACCCAGGGCTGGCTGCCATCCCCATCCCTGTGACCCCTCCTGTCCCAGCCCATCCTTGGGCCTTCTCTTCCCCGCAGGCCCTGAGGCAGGAATTGCTCTGCTCTCTGCTTTCTCTTGATTTATCTGCTTTTTCCTCTCCCATCTTGCCTTTCTCACCTTTATATATCCACATATCCATATACCTATCTCCCTGTATATTTATCCAACAACTGAGATGCAAACCCAGCAGTGTGGAGGCATCCAGGCCCACCTGGGACAGCACAGGCTGCTGGAAATATTTCGATAATTTTGCATTTCCTTTCCCCCTGCCTGTCCCAAAGAACACAGGGGTATCCTGTGCGTGTAATGAAGTCTCTGAAGGATAGAACAATATCTCTTTTCTGCCTCTAACTAATCTTTTTTAATGCTTGACAGCGCCATGTTCTGTAATTGAATGCATTTTATTTAGAAAATAACATTTAGTGCCACTTTGGATTTCCAATTATTCTTCAATCGGACTTTGAGGGCCTGATGTCTTTGTCACTTGGATGTGTGCAAGAGATGGCAACATCAGAGCAGACAACAGCAAATTATTTCCACTACTGATTACTAGGCTTGGGAGGAAAATATGCAGGGACAAATTTAGTCTCAGCATAAATGTATGAAAATGAGTTAAAGCATTGCACCAGCAGCAGCTCTGTGCCGTGGCTCAGTGTGGATGGGAAGAACCAGACTGGCTCACCCTGGCAACAAACAGGGAATCTTTGGGAGGAAGGGAAGGGAGAAAACCTCCAAGGAATGGGAGCTGCAGCGATCCCAGCTGGATCTGTCTGTGCTGCTCAGGATGGGCTCTGAGGGCTTTGCTGACCCCTCCCATGCAGGAGGAAAACCTCCCCAGATAAATAAAAAAATCCATTACAAACCCCCAAATAACTGCCTGCCGAAGGGGGAGCTGCCTGCTCCCACCTCCTGGGTGCCCTTGTGCTCTGACAGGACACAGGGAAGGTTTAGGGTGGGTATTGGGAAAAGGTTCCTTCCCCAGAGGGTGCTGGGCACTGCCCAGGCTCCCCAGGGAATGGGCACAGCCCCAGAGCTCCAGGAGAGTTTGGACAGCGCTCCAGGGATGCCCAGGGTGGGATTTTGGGGTGTCTGTGCAGGGCCAGGGGCTGGATCCTTGTGGGTCCCTCCAGCTCAGGATATTCCAGGATTCTCTGATCCTTTTCCTGCCTGTACAAAGCACCGGTGAGGCTCTGCTGTGCCTGCAGTGCCCAGTGGAATTCCACAGCCTGGGCATGGAGAGAGAGTAGCAGGATGTCCCTGTTGGTCTAAATCTGCTCTTGGAGTCTAAACCATCCCTTCAGGGCTCCTCTTTAGCCTTGAGACAAGTCTGGCACCTTATCACAGGCTGAGATGCCCAAGGTTACCACGGGCAGGGCCAGCCCAGCTCTGCCTTCCCTATGGGAAAAGCAAAATGCATTGTCAGGGCAGTAAAGTGGGAGAACCCAGTGAATTTCCCAGTCTCCAATACGTGAAACTTCAGCCCAAACTGGTTGGGTGTGCATGGAGGGGGGAGAATTGCTTCAGAGTGACCAAACCTTGTGTTCTGGCAGCTCTCGGTGCTCCCTGGGCTCACTGTGTTGTCTCCTGAGGTTTTCTCTTGGTTCTCACTGACGTGTCCATGTGTGGTAACAGACCCTGGGCTCCTTCTGCAGGCACAAGGGCTGAGAGCTCATTTCCCTCAGAACTCGAGAGTTTGGGATATGCTTAGGAGGGCTCGTTCCTCACACTGGCAGTCAGGTTCCTAAATTATTTTTGACAGCGGCATGTAGTGATATACAAATGGGAAAGTGATGGAGTAGCAGAAAATTGACTGGCAAGGACAGTGAGATGGAGTTGGAGAGCGATCCCTGCTAAAAAGCCGTGGACACTGCAGAGTGTTCCTGGAGCAAACACGAGGCAGGGCCCTCACCAGGCTGTGGCAGCAGCAGTGATGCCACTCTGTGACCTTTAAAGCTACTTGGGGCACTCCAATGCTTTTCATTTTCTATAAAATTACACAAACCGGCCGTGCCTGGGATGCTCCTCCCAGGTTTCTGCAGTGTTTGAACAATTTGAAGAACCCTGAATGGCTCAGAAATGGGGAACTGAGGGTTGCTGGTGTTCCTGCCCTGTGTGCAGCAGGCCTGTGTGGCTGTGGAGATTTCAGCAGGGTCTGGGATGGCTGTGCTGAGTGTCCCCAGAATTCCCTCAGAGCTCACTTGGAAAGGCAGCATCCCATGGGATGTGGGCTCTGAGGGATGAACCCTGCAGCTCTGCCAGCCAGGATTCATAAATCCTAGAGTATGGAAGGGACCCACAAGGATCATCCAGTCCAAACCACCAAAATCCACCCTGTGCATCCCAGGGAGTGGTGTCCAAACGCTCCTGGATTTTTGGCAGCTTTGGGGCTGTGCCCATTCCCTGGGGAGCCTGGGCAGTGCCCAGCACTCTGGGGAATGTGGAATGCTGTGCTGGAAAGGCAGGCAGAGTAAAACGGGCACTGAAGGAGCCAGAGGGGCTGGATGGCATCACTGGGTGCCCAGCCCCTTCTCTGGGCAGGATAATCCTGGCAGGCACACGCGAGGTGCGGGGCAGAGTCGGGCTTGGGCCATTGAAACGATGCCTGCGTGTGCCAAGAAAACAAACAGAAAGGGCCAGTCAAAGCTTTTCAGTGTCACTGACACCCTCGGGGGTGCCAGAGCCGGGAACAAAGGCGGCATTGAGGCCCAGCAGAGCCTGGGAGGCTGCAGGGAGCGGGCAGATGCGGGGCTGTGCCCACCCTGCTGCGCCGTGCCCACGCGGGCACGTGGGGCCCTCGCCAGGTGGGGGGCAGGACACGGCCTGGGCTTGTTCCTCAGCAAGGAGGGCAAGCTAAACGTGGCCACCACGGCCCCCTGCGTGCCAGGGGTGGCAGGTGGCCAGGCACTGAGGGGGTTCTGTAGGGACAGCAGAGCATTCCTGCTCCCTGCGCCCAGGCACGAGGCAAAGGCAGCTCCAGCTCTGCCTCCGAGGTGGCAGCGGATGGGTGGCTTTGGGACACTGGCCCAAAGTGACACAGAGCGCTGCCAGCGATTTGGGGCACACCTGTGCCCTCCAAAATGCCAGGCAGGGACCTTCAGCCCATCAGGCTCTGGGGAAGGACAGCCTGGGGATGGACACAGGGCACTGGTGTGGGGAAGGACAGCCTGGGGATGGACACAGGGCACTGGTTTAGACACAGGGCAGCCTGGGGATGGACACAGGGCACTGCTGCTGCCCCTGTGTTGTCTGTCCCCACTGCATCGCCCTGCCCAGCACTGCTCCCTCACCATAAACTGAGGAAAATGTTTCCTTGGAGTCTAAACCATCCATTCAGAGCTGTGCCCTGCTGGGCTGGGTGTACCCACGGTGCCTGTTCCAGCAGGGCTGCAGCTCCTCTTTAATCTCTGGGAATTTGCTGCAGGCCCAGGACAGTGCCAGGTGTTGGGGATTGCCAGGTTTGACCCAGGTCTGTGGCTTTGGCTGCTTTGCTCCCAACAGGGCAAAGCAAGGGTTAAGCTCAGGGCCTCTCTGGAGAGAGGGAAATAACCCCAGGGACCCCAGCATCCCTCGCTGTGCTCCAGCTGCCTCCCGTGCATGTGCTGCTCATTTTTCATACTGAACACAGCTGCCGCCAGCAGCTCTGTCCTACCCCTGTTCCTGCCAGTTTTATGAGCAGAGAATAAAGAGGGGGAGCACATAAAGCACCGAGGTTCATTTGCCAATTGTCAGTCAGGCTGCCGGGGCACAGGGACTGAGCCATGGTGGGCACCTTTTCATTAGCAGTGCTCTTTATTCATCCCCCTCGAGCTGCTCTCCTTTCTGGAGGAAGGCACCTGCTGATGCTCGAGTCCTTGTCAGGGGTTTGATTTGCTGGGTGGGATGGGAGGAGCTGCCTTCCCTGGGATCTCTGTGCTGAGATCAGTGCCATGGGCTGGCAGAGCCCAGAGCTGCCCCTCTGCCTTCAGCTGGGTAATGAGGAGCTCAGAGAGGGGAGGAGAGGTCACACGTGGAGTGGGACAATTAACCCCGTCCCTTGCCAGCCACCCTGCAGAGAAATGCCCTGGGAGCAGCTGCTCCAGCGCTGGGTTCCAGCAGGAAGGCAGCTGGGGCGAGGGAAGATCCCTTCCAGGGGGATTTGTCCCCACTGCGAGGTTTGCAGCTGACAAACATGCCAGGGACCAATTCTGGGTCCAGAAGTGATGGTTTCATGTCTTTCACATGACAGAAAGAGCCACCCTCGTGAGTCCCTGTGCCCTGCTCCCTGCCAGAGGCAGGTCATGGATCCACCAGCTCTTCTCTTGGTTTTTGGCATTCCCAAGTTGTCCTTAATGAGCCAATCCCTGCAGGTCTGTTCAGTGCCATCCACTTTCAGCCTCCTGGAGCAATGATTCCCCCTTGTTCCCAGCCTCTCTGGGAGCTCAGGGCTACCAGCTCCCACAGCAGCCAGTTAATTTTGTCCTCTCCCATCCCTTGCAAGCCCAGAGCTTTTCCTGGAGCTGGTCTGTAGGTAGGCTCAGCAGCAGTCTGCAGGATCCCCCTCGCAGTCTGTTGGGTCTGTTGCTGCACTGACGCCAGCGATATTTATGGAAATGCATGCAGGAGTTCCTCAGGCTCTGGTGGAGCAGAAATCGTTTCATGGCATGATTTGCCCAAAATGCCGCCGTTCTGAGCGCTGGATCCGGACAGGGAGAAGCTGATGTCAGAGCAGCTGTTTGCAGCAGGGGCTGAGGTGGCTCCCAGGGACAGTGCCTTGGTGTGGCAGCCCTGGGAGCGTTAATGCAGCAATTCTGGAGTTTGTGTGGAAGCTCCGAGCTCGTATCAGCCCTGCCTTTGTCAAAGCAGTGCCACAGCCCCAGAGCTGCTCTTTGATTCCACATCTCCCAAACAAAGCAGCCCAAGGAGGAGCAGGTAAAGATCAAAGCTGAGCCCTTCACCCGACCTTCTCTGGCTACAAAAACCATCCCAGCTTGCTTTTCCCACCAAAGGAGGCCCTTGGTTGGTGCTCCCACTTTCCCAGGGGCGCTTCCAAGCCACAGGAGCACTGTTTGCTCTGGGAGCAGGGAGGGAGGCCAGGGGGTGTTTAAAGTGCTCACTTGTGGTGCCACCACAAATGAAGTCATGTCCTGAGGGACAGGGATGTTGTGGGGAAGTTCTGATGGGTGAAAACCGCAGTGCTGTGACTCGTGACCCAGCAAAACCCCAAATTGTGTGTTTAAAGTAAACCCCAGGCTGGAGCTGTTTCCTTTTTCTGTCTTGGCACGCTGCCCTTGGCTCCTCGGATCACTCATTCTGTGGTTAGGGCTTCTCAGGAGTCACCCCAGTCATTAGGAAAGGAATGTTAAAGGGCTGTTGTGTAAACCAACCCCTGTCTGACAGGCTTCGTTTTCAGTGTAAATCTGCTGCAGGGAATGATTTAACCTTCATCGATTCTTTTTTTTTGTATTATTTCATTAAGTAAGATTTATATAGGTATAGTATTGGAAAGGTCATCCATCCCCCGAGCTGTGGGAAGAGCTCTGAGCATTCCTCCCTCTCCACTTGGTTGTTTTACCCAGGTTTCAGCTGGGAAAGCACCAAGCCTGGGTTTTGTTGCCTTGGTGGGAAGTGAATTTCTCTCTGCCTGGTACCCAGAGCCCCCTCAGCCCTCCTGCCCCCCATTCCCACACTCAGTGACCCCTCCAGCAGCAGCGTTTCAGCTGGAGCACCCTGGAGCTGCTGGGTGGCCTTTTCCCAAGAGATTGCATCTGGAGGGAAGCAGGGATTTATTCCCCTCCTCTCCCTGGGGAAATGTGAGATACTGGATCTACAGCAGGGACTGGGCTGAGGGTCTCTGGATGCTTCACTGCTCCTGTACCCCTGAAATGAGAAATTCCATATCTCTCTTGTTTACTGATATGTGATGAGGCTGAGTGAAGGGTTTTTTGCAGATATTAAGATCCTGTAGCAGCAAACATCAGTGGTTTGTCCAGTGCAGCCTGGGTGTGCTTCCAGTGCTCTTTATCCCACAGCTCTGAGCATCCCCAGCCACCGAGGACACAGCCAGGCATGGAGCTCCACAGGCTGAGGCAGCAGAGCTGGGAAGGAGCTTTTGCAGCTTTTCTAGCAGCAACCTGCTCTCCAGAGCTTTTCTGAACCCTGAGAACAGATGGCTGGGCTGGAGGCTGAGATGCAAGGACAAGGGACTCGTGTTGACATTACCTTTACCGGAGTGCCTTTCATCATTAGCATGTAAATGCCAGCAAACACCCAGGAATTATCCATCTATGATCTCTTCATCAGAAGAGGCCTCTGATCAGGTTAATCTCACTTTCCCAGCGTGGAAAGGAGGATGCTGAGCAGCTGTACCCACCAGCAAGGGGAAGCGGAGTGAATTTCTGAGAGGGAAGGATGCTGTGAGCATCGGGTTTGAAGTGGCTGTCAGTGATTGCTTTGGCTCTTGCCCAGCGCTGCCAGGGCTGGAATAGCAGCGCTGCTGGTGCTGCTGGAGCCTGGTGGGGCTGCTCCTCGGGGCCAGGTGCCCTGGCACACCTTGGCTGGGTGCTGAGCAGCCCAGCTCTGCTATGAGCAGGAGGGAAGCTCCCAGCCCAGTGCGTTTTCCATCCTGTCAGAGATCTCCTCTCCCTCTTGAGAAGCACAAGCCAAAGCAAGCATGGGGGAGGGTGGAGAGAATGTGTTTTAACAGTAAATACGGCCTTGTTATTTATCAATGCAGAGTAATTGAAGTAATTTCATGTCGGTTTTAAATGCAGCGCCCAGGGATCTAATCTATCTGTCTAATATTAATGGGGAATATTTGCTTGCCTCATTCATTCATTACTGTTTTCATTAAGACTCTAGTCCCATTTAGGAGTCTGTTTGTCATTTTAAACTCTTCTGTTTTATCTTAGCCTGCCACAATCCTTTTTAACAACTTAAGTGAATCCGTGAGTTGCAGGCTGGCAGCTTGGGGGAAGGGGCTCTGCTGTCTGGCGTGTGCTTTTCCTGGGGAGACAGGAGAAACAGACGGCAGGCAGCAGGCTCTGAGCCTCCCTGGGATCCACACCCTGGGGATCCGGGGTTTTCACAGCAGAGCTGGGTCTGTTCTTCCCAGCATGGACATCCCTGCTCGGACACAGCTGCAGTGACTGCAGCTTTGGAGGCTCCATCATTTCCAAGCCAGCCCAGGAAGCTGCTCGGAGCAGGGATGTTGTTGAGGGATGCTCAGGGTGCTCCCAGCTGGGTGCTCTGGTTCCTCACAAGGTGTGTCCCCCTCTAAGGCACCCCCACCTTCAGGGTATCACAGAATCATGGAATGGTTTGGCTTGGAAGGGACCTAAAATCCTTTAGTGCCAACCCTGCCATGGCAGGGACACGTTCCAGTGTCCCAGGGTGCTCCAAACCCCTTGGGCACTTCCAGGGACCCAGGGGCAGCCACAGCTCCTCTGTGCCAGGGCCTGCCCACCCTCCCAGCATGGAATCTCTTGCCTCTGCCCAATGCCAGGGGCTCTGTCCCTGTCCCTGCTCTCCTCCTGGCCAGTCCCCACACCCTGGAGCTGGGAGGAGCCCAGGGAGCATCACCTGCAGGGCTGGGTGGGCAGCAGGGCTGGGCATCCCTGAGCTGGAGGCATCCAAGCCTAATTAGAGTCCCAGAGAAGGGGAGCATTGTGCTGTTAATGACTCTCTGGCAAAATGTTCTGACTAAAACAGTAATTTTAATAAGCACAGCCCGATTGTGAGTGTTCGTTGAACACCTAATTACATTGGTTACCGCTCCAAAATGATTCTGAGTTCTATTTTTGCTGTTTTCTCGCCAAATAGAGAGGGTAAGAAGCGCACACTTTATAATTATTCACCTTAATTAATTTTCCGAGCTCCTGGTAAAACTTTTGAATGCCTGCAGGGAGCACACCAGGAGTCGCATGGCAGCCAGGCAAGCACAGAACGCGGAGGCCGTGAACCGATGCGAGATGAAAGTTTGCTGTGTTGGATTCATCCCCACCTGAGCCCAGAAGTTTTGGAAGGCTGTCCCCCTTTTATCCTGATTAATGAGTTCCCCTGACGCCTGGGCTGATCAAAGGGCAGTGCTCCTCATCAGCTGGTGGCCGTGGCAGGGTGGCCAGCATGTCGGGGAGCCACTCGTGGTGGCAGCAGTGATGTCCCCTGCAGGAGAGCAGGGATGTGGCCCTGGCTGCTCCAGGAACATCATCCTGGAATGCAGAGTGAGCTCAAGGGGAGTCCCACAGGAGCAGGGAGCTGTGAGCTGTGCTCCCTGGCTGGGGAGGAGCAGGGGAGCTCCTGCCTGGATTACAATCCTGGCTTCCAGGAATTTATTTGACCCTTTTTGTGCAGTCAAGAACAAAACCACGGCTCTCCTGAGGTTTTCCAGAGATCCAGGGACGTGGATCCATCACAGCAGAGCCCTGGCCCTGTGGGAGAGAACTTTAGAATCCCGCTCCTCGTTACTGGCACATGTGCACCCTCATCACCCAGTTTTCTTGTCAGGGAGAGGTTCTGTGGGTCAGCTCTAAAAGCAGCTGAGTTCTTTGGGTGCCAAAAGAGAAGGATCTGCAGAGCCCTGTCCTCCCCAGCTGCCATCCCTGCGTGGGGACACCGAGCTGCCACCAGCACCCAGGGGCAGGAGCAGCTCAGGGGAGCCAGGCAGGAATGTGTGGCTGCACCTCATCATTCAATCCATGAAATTTGCTGCATTTGCCATTCCAGAAGCTCCTGCAAATACCTCAGCCAGGTCTGCGCTCCAGATTTTATTTCAGCGCTGAAGATGAAGGAATTCCTTCCCGATTTGGTGTGTGCACGAGGTTTTTGCAGCTCTGGAGGCAGTGGGCACACGGAGATGGAGGCGGTCACTGTCTGATTAGGAATGGTGAATAATGCAGCAACACACACACGACTTCTTGCAAGCAGCAGGAAGGAGCGATTTATTGAAAAGCCATGGCATTTATATAAGATAGATCATGTAAAACAAAATAGAAAAGACTCCTTGGTCCAAGAAGGCAACACCTCTTGGAAAACATGCTTTGTGCAAAATATCACAAGACACTCACACAACTCCATGTTTATCTGTGTTGTTCTTTCTTCCTTCTCTGAGAAAAATCCCCAGCCTGGGAAAGGTCCGAGCTGGAGCTGAGAAAGCCAACAGCCTGGGAAAAATCCGGATTGGATTTTTCCATGAGCCTTCAGCAGTGTCCACACACCTGCCCCTGTGCCACTCCTGCACAGGCCCAGAGTGTCATTGTCACCTGCCAGGGGCAGAGGAGGAGCTGCCAGAGCGAACAGACCGAGCACCCCGTGAGCGCTCACGTGCTGGGGATGCAAACCCATTTCCCTTCCTGCAGGTCTGAACGAGACTCTGCTGCTCCTGGGAGCGGGGCTGGGATCGCTGCCTGGCACTCTGTTATTCCAACAAACCCCGCTCAGATGTTCCATATTGATGTGATGATTAACTCGAGCCGTGGTAAGCCACAGGAAAGCGTTTGTCTGCAGGAGCCTGTGTGCCAGAACATGAGGCTGCTCCGAGCCCTGCCGGGATGCTGGGCCGGATGGATGGAGCAAACTCTGGCTCGAGGACAATTTTCCTGCTTGAGCAAGCCTCACTTCGGGGTATTTGCTATTTTCTCAGTCTTCCTTGCTTCCCAGAGGAGGCTGTCCTTGCTTTCATCACGTCCCCAGGAGCCTGGCACGGCGCAGGGAGGGTCAGAGGGAGCCAAGGAGATGGGGATGTTTGCAGAAGATCTGATCCCTCACTCGGGAGTGCTCCGACACAGCTCGTCCTCCTCAGACGTTAATGAGGTTCTTGGAGCAGCAAAGCCAAGCCCACTGCAGAGGTTGCCTGGATCAGAGTTGAAGGGGCTCTCTCGGCGTGCATCCGCAGCGCTGTAATTAAATAATCCCCTCGTAGCCATGGCAACGTTGTCCCCGTGTCCTCTCCCACTCGCTGCTTCTCTGCCAGAACTTCCCGGCGCCGATTCGGTTCTGACAGCCCAGTGGGGGCTCTGAGAGCCCTCTCTGCTGTGGAGGGGGAGCAGAGCTGCTCCTGCAGGAGCTGGACCTGGGGCACAGCTGCCCCTCGCTGCTCCTGCCTGCTCCGAGCCCTCCTGGGGCACAGGGATGGAGGCCGGAGCCATTCCCACCTTTGGGAGCTCCACAGCATCCTGGGGATGCTCCTCGGTGATCTGTGGTTAAACTCCCCCTTTCCCCTCTCCTCTGTGTCCTGGCTCTGCCCCATGGATGCATTTCCCACATCCCACCCACTCCTGGTCCTGCCACACTCATTGCTGGATCCGTCTCGCTGTGTCTGAGATCTCCACGAGGCAGGAATGGCAGTTCCAGGTAGGATTTTCCACAGCCTGAGGCAAGCTGCACCCACGTGTCTTGCTCAGCAAAGCCAGAGCGTTCCCATCCCTCACTCTGGGATTTTTCTTGGCCAAGGTTTCCAGCAGGATATTCCACCTGGAGCTCTGTGTGGAGGCACAGGAGGAGGAGCAGTGGGAAGAGGAATCTGTCAAACTTTTTACAGCCCTCTGGGAAAGCCTGACTTTATTTTCCCTGTCACCCTGACACATTAATGGCTGCAACTGAGGCACCCTCCTTGCTCTTTCCCACACTTTTTCACGTCTCCTGCCCCAGCACAAAGCGGAGTTTTCTCATGAATAAAGGAAAGAATCAAATCTCATTGGAAAGTTCATCAACTTTGGGCTCCTGCTCAGTGAGTGATAGATGGCTTTAATTACACTGAACTAGTTGGCATCTCTACTCCACTCCCCAAAGTCATTAAAAATAGATTTTCTGTTTGAACTCCAGCCCCCCGAGGGGTCTGCGGGCAGCCTGCCGTGGCTCTGAGATGCTCCAGGGGCTGTCTCCAGCCAGGGGAGGTCACAGGCATGGGCCGGTGGCACGCAAAAGCTTTGGAAACTTTGCTTTGGCAGTTTATTTTAGGTATTTATTATTTATTTATTTATTTGTTTATTTATTTATTTATTTATTTGGAGCTGGCTTCTTGCACTGGTTTGCTCTGGGAGCTGGCAGAGTTAGAATTCGTGTGTTTTGGAGACTCCGTACTGATTTTTATTTTTTTTATTTTAATTTTTTTTATTTTGCTGATGTTATGGGTCAGGCAGTCAGGGACAGCAAGAGTGAGCATTTATGAATGGCTGAGCAGCAGGTTCATTTTGGCAGGGAGAGAGGAACAGAGGTCACATTTGGGCTGGGGGGAGCAGGGCTGTGCCCTCAGGAGCCAGGAGATCCCCCAGCAGTGCTGGATTCTTGGCTGTTGTCCTTCACACAGATGCTCCTCCTGAGACATTGTTCAAAACCCTCTGCGTGGCTTTTAAAGAATTATCATGTGCAGAAGCCGCAGCTTCTGAGCAGAAAAAGAAACGAAGCGCTCAACATCAAATCATCTCTAATGAACTCTTATTCACATAATTCCAGCCCTCCGTTATTTATAGAGCGCAGCGAGAGCATCCAGCTCCTCACAAACATGAAACGAGCCCTGAGCTGCATTCAAATCACGGGGACAGATCCTGCCAAGCCTCCCTTTGTGCCTACGAGCAGGGCTGGGGGATTTTGGGGCTGTCCTGACCTCCAGGCTCAGAGCTCAGAGTGCTGGGATGATTTTAGGGCAAACCCAGTGACCTCCCTGGGTGCTGTGCTGGCTGGTGTCTCCCACAGGGGATGCTGAGAGCTGTTTGGTTTGAAAAACACGAGTTTGTTTCTGGTTCTGCAGCCAGGAGCAGTGGCGGCTGCAGCACTGGGAAATGCTGGGTGGTCACTGGGGTGGGAGGGGTGTGGGCAGTGTCAGGCACGGGTAAATCCTGGATGGAGCATCCTGGGGGGCTGCTCCTGCCACCAGGCTCCTGGGCTTGCTCCCACCCCACCTGTAAAGTGCTTTTTGCTCCTTAGAAGGGAGAGGCAAAGCAGCAAACACCACATCACCTGTGGCCACTCGAGGTGGCCCCTGCAGCCCTGTGCAGCCAGGAATCAGACCCCAGCCCTACATTTCCACCTCTGATCCTGATTTTCTCCTCTCCATTCCTGAAGCTCTTTCCATCCAGGCAGTCCCAGCTCTGCCCCTCACACCCCCCCCATTTCCAGGGTCCCAGACCGAACCCCACGGGCTCCACCTCAGCGAGAAAACACCAGCCCCGCTCTTCCCTGTGCAATTTCTGTTTCAGGAAAAGCTGTCGAGTGGGGCTGAGGAAACAAGAAGAATAGCAGCCCTATTGGTGCCGTGCTCAGAGAGGAACTGGGTTCTCACTGTGTCAACAGCACTTGGCGTGACAGTGGCCGTTGTTTGGGGAGACACTGCTCCTTTCAGAGCGGCTGCTGGGAGCCGGGTGCTGTTGTGACGGACAGAGCCAGAGCCATCCAGCAGTTGTTTGAATTCCCAGCCAGTTGCAGGCATCGCTCCTGGGGCCCTCCTGAGCGCTGCAGGGAGGATTATCTGCAGTGTTTGATAGGGCAAATGGGAATAAAATTGCAGAATCATGGAATGGTGTGGGCTGGAAGGGAGGTTGAAGATCACCGGCACACCTTCCACTATCCCAGGTTGTTCCAAGGTCTGTCCAGCCTGGCTTTGAGCACCTCCAGGGATCAGGAGTCCACAAGCTCTTGAGCAGCCTGTTCCAATGCCTCCCAACCTTACAGGAAGGAATTTCTTCCATATTTTGTAGAGGGAGCTCCAGACAGGGGATGCAAACCCACCCTGCTGCAGGAGGTGACAAAGGATGGGTTGGAAAGGTTAAAGCAGTTAAAAATGCTGGAGGTGGCAAAGGACGTGTTGGAAAGGTTAAAGTGGTTAAAAAGGTTAAAAATGTCTTTGCTGGAGCCAAGCAGTGACCTGTGGTTAAAGCCTGGTGTCGTTTTGAAGCCTTTGGGGGTTTCAGTGCTGGTAAATAGGTCAGGACCGTGCTGCACCTCAGCATCAGGCAGGACCTTTTCGTGTGCTGTGAGAGGGGTTTACAGCAGAGTTTGGGGCTGCTCCCCCCTGTGGCATCCCTGGGATGGGAAGGACAGGAACCCCCAGTCCAGGGTCAGGCCTGGGGGCTCAAGTGGCTGCTGCTGGAAGGGCTCAGAGTGGCCACAGCAGTGAAACACCCACCCAGACTAAACAAGCTGCCAAAATCCCAGAGATTTCTTCCCTGCAGCAGCTCCCCCTGGGGAAGGGTGAGGCAGCAAAGCATAAATCAGGGAGGAGAGGGCTCAGCTGCAAACCCAGGGGAGGCTCTGGCCAGGGGGTTCAAGGAGCTGGTGCCACCGTGGGAGCCTGGCTGGGGCCCTGCATGCCCAGGACTCACCCAAGGGACGGGCTGAGCTCACGTCTCGGTCTCCAACAATTCCCGTTCTTGGATGTCGGAACGAATCCATTTCATGGTGCTGTGTCCCGTGGCTCTGGGGCTGCCCTGGCTGCCCTGGCAGAGCAGCACTGAGTGTGTGTGGTTCCTTGCAGGTGTCCCGGGTGCCCGTGGAGTCCTGTGAGCAGTACACGACCTGCCAGGAGTGCCTGAGCTCGGGGGACCCCCACTGCGGCTGGTGCTCCCTCCACCACATGTAAGTCCAGCCTTGGCTGGTGATTAAAGTCCAGCCTTTCCCGGTGATAAAAGCAGCTCTCAGAGCTGCCCAGGGCCTCCCACGCCAAACGAATGAGGCTGAAGTTGTAAAATCTGTTTTTCTCTCCTTTGGACGTTTCCTGCATTGCAGCTCAGGTGCCACTGGAGATCCCTGAGCTCCCGGGGAGAGGCGAAGGAAAATCAACTCCTGCCTCAGGAGCAGTGGGCAGGGTGATGTGGGCACGGTGGAAAACCAGAATTTAAACTGGTGGCCTGGTGGTTTTCAAACCCTCCTGGTGTTTTGCACCCTCCTGCTCTTTGCCCAGGCTGCAATCCCAAATAACGTGGGATTTTTAAAGGCAACAGCAGATGTGTTCCTGTGAGTGGGGCTTTGCTCCCAGCGAGGTTACAGCAGCAGGGCAGAGCATGGAGAAAGCCCCAGGAGGGAGATTTAGATCCTGCAAGGGGGGGTTTGAGCTGCTCAGGGCGTCCCAGCTCCAGCCATTCCCGGGAGGATCCAGCAGCAGGGCTGGGAGCTGGCAGCCCCCTCCCACGGCCAGGCACAAAGGGCCGAGGGTGCTTTTCTCCAGGGGAACTCCAGGAAATTCTCTCTGCATTCAGGAGGTGTCTGTGCCCTTCCTTTCTGTGCCCTGCCATAATGACGAGCACTTCCTAAGGCGGAAGGGAGACACCGGGCACAGGAGGGGAGAGCCTGGAGGAGGCTGGAGCGGGGGAATAGAAATCCCTGCGGCCCCGTGCCAGCTCCCTTAGTGCAGGGAGAGCGTGGGGATGGGGGAGGCAGAGTTCAGGGACCCGCTCTTGGCCACTTGCCCGAGGAGCAGGTGCTGGAGGGGAGCAGGAGCTGCAGGCTCCTCCACAAATCCGGCCTGGATTCGGGGCTTTGGGGGGCAGAGCAGCTCCCCACGGCGGGTTTGGGTCAGGGAGCTGCAGGAGGAGCAGCTCAGCCCCTGAGCATCCCTCAGGCTCCTCTCAGGGAGGGGCTGGGGGTACCAGCAGAGTTCTGAGCATCTCACAGCAGCACCCCAGGGCGCTCTGGGCATCCTTTGGGGGCTTTTTTAGCTTTTTTGCCTTTCCAAGCAAACCCTACAGCTGGGCCACCCTTAGTGCAGTCGTGTCCGAAAGTCTTCACTGCCACAGCTCCTTTGTCAGAAGGGAATTATTTCCATCCCTGGGCACCCCCACCCCTGGGGCAGGGACAGCAGCGGGCAGGGGCTGCTGCAGCAGGAGCTGTGCTGGGGGCCCTGGTGCTGCTCCTCTGCAAGGAGCAGCGAGCAATTCCCTCATGCTAATGAGCTGGATCTTCACAAGCCACCTGGGAAGCAGGTAAAGGTTGTTATCTTCATTTTGCAGAGACAAAACCCTCAATGACAAGAGGAGAGAAAAGTGTCGTTTCCTCTGCCCTTTTGGCCGTGACATTTTGGCATTAACCCATTCCCACAAAGGGCTCCTCCCCGATGGGATTTCTCAACTCTCCCTTCAAGCACCTGCACTTTGGAGCACTGATCATTTTTTAGCTATTTTTTTTTAAGCTGTAAATAATTGAGTTTTTCTTGCTGTTCCTCGAAGCCTCTGTCATCTTTGGAGTCCCCAAGTGCTGGAGTGTTTGTATTTAATTTGTCATCTCTCCCCTTTCGTTCTCACCCGTTCCTGCTTCCAGCTGCTCTGTGGAAGGGTGCTGGCTCAGGGTGCGGATGCTCACACTCAGTTTAGGGAAGGCTGAAAGGGTGAGGGGTGCAGGAGGAGGTGGTTTGTACATCCTCTGCATGGACAGAGGGATCCTTTGCTCTTTGGGAGCCCTCAGAGGCCTCCAGGAGATTGTTCCAGGATCTCTCCAGCCCAGTGGGATCTGAAGCCTGCAAGACTTCCCCGTGCTGCTCTCTACAAGTGTGTTATTGTCTCCAGGCCTATTTATCTCTGTTGGGGCTGTTGCCATAAATAGGATGATAAAAAAGAGCCATTCCAGCGAGTCAATGAGATAAAGGCTCCAGTCAAGAGCTCACTTTAGGGCTATCTTAGAGATTCACTTAAACCTCAATATTTCTTCCTTTGGCACCATTCATATTTAGCTCCTTTATGCTCCAAAGGAGAAGGTACAAAAGGGACAGGCTGAGGAGAGCAGCCCCAGCGTTTGTTGGGGATCACAGGGGTGGTTGGGAAAGGGAAAATGGAAACTTCCCTCACCTTCATCTAAAGCAAACAGCCTCACTCCCACTGCTCTGTAGAATCCCACAATGCTCGGGTTCAAAGCGACCTCAAAGGCGAGTTTGTCATCTGCACCCATGGAGGGGGTTGGAAGTGAAAGGATTTTCCCCAAATGACACAAACCAGGAAATCCTGGAGGGATGCCAGCACCACAGGTTTGGAGCACTGATGGTCCTCCCTTGGTTCCCAGTGGGGGCTGTGCTGGAAACAGCTGGATTTCTCTCTGCTTCAAGGACACCTGCAGTAGAGAACAGGGATAAGGAGCACAGGGAATGCCAGGAGCAGTCCCAGCCACCCTGGCATGCTCAGAGCCTTGATTCCTGCTGCTGGGAATGGGAAGGAGCTGGGAGCTCAAGGCATGAGCAGCAGCCAAGCACTGCTGGCAGCAGCTGGAAGCTCCCATCCCTGGCCATGTCTCACCCTCAGCTCCAGGAGGAGATGATTAGTGAGCGGTGTGGTTTTAATTAGGACACAGGCATCATCCTGTCCCTGCCTGTTCCTGCTTTCTGCTTTAGTTCGTGTGCAGCTGATGAGTCCATGGCTCACCCCCACACCCCCAGCACCACCAGCACATGGGACTGGCAGCTCTGCATTTCATCCCAGTGCAGGAATTACTCACGGGATACTCAGACTGGTGTTTTTGCTGATCACAGAATATTTTCCAGCACCCTCTGGTCCCAACCTGGTGCCAAACACCAGCTCCCGGTGTGGAGCATCTCCAGCTCCTGCTATGGAGCATCACCAGCTCCTGCTGTGGGGCATCTCCCGGGGGTTTGGGGCGTGTGCTGTGCCCTGGGTGGGTGTTCTCAGTGCTCTGCTGCTCCTGTGTGGCAGGTGCTCCCCGAGGGACCGCTGTGAGCGGGCAGAGGAGCCGTTCCGCTTCGCAGGGAGCATCAGCCGGTGCCTGAGCGTGGCCGTGCAGCCCAGCAGCATCTCCGTGTCCGAGCACAGCCTCCCGGTGAGCAGGGCTGGGGCAGCACAGGGAGCACTCCACGCTCCAGCCTTCCCCCTTTCCCTCTGGCACAAATGTTTTCTCATGAAGTCACGCTCGCAGAGGGACAGGGGAGCCAAGGGGTCACCCGAGCCGGAGGGGGGGGTGGCAGGAACAAATTCCCCTTCCCCTGGTGCCTCAGCTCACATTTCCCTGGTTCCTGTAGCTGCTGAAAGGAAAGGCTTTGTTTCCCAAAATCTCCTCTGTGAGCTGTGCTCAGGCCTGGCTCTCCGAAGCTTCCCAGCTGTTGCTGCCAGAGCCCCCCACGCCCCTGTGGCAGCTGGTGCTGCTGCCTCCCCTCCTGCCCCCAGCACCCCGTGGAAAAACGGTGTGGGGAGAGGGGACTCAGCCCTGCAGGCACTGGTTTGCAATGGGGACACTGCCCAGATGTGGTGGGGACACCCCCAGATGTGGTGGGGACACCCCCAGATGTGGTGGGGACACTGGGGACTTGCTCCTCGTTCATGCAGTGGGGAGGGAGCTCAGGGGTTTTGGGGACGGTCCCTGCTGCTCTCAGGGTCCTGGCACAGGCACTGAGGGTGGCAAAGCTTCTGTAGAGCAACCAGGGGACAAAAATCTGCCATTGCCACCACTGCAGCACCCCAGGGCTCAGCAAGGTGGATTTGTACCCATAAAGAACATCCTTGCCTCCTTTTTTCCTCCTCCCTGCCCCATGGAAGGGCAGCTGGCCCAGCTGTGGGCAGGTGGGTGATATCAGGGGGTGGTTTCAAATGGGAAAACAGCCGGGGCTGGGGATTTGGGGGCGGTTTGGGCAGCTGTGCCTGCTCACAGCTCTGCTCTGCTCCCTGGTGTCCCTGCTGCAGCTCAGCCTGCGGGTGAGCGACGCTCCAGACCTGAGCGCCGGCGTCAGCTGCCTCTTTGGGAACCTGAGCGAGGTGGAGGGGCAGGTGTTGGGCAGCCAGGTGGTCTGTGTGTCACCAGCAGCCAGAGATGTCCCTGCCATCCCCGTGGATCAGGGTGAGTGATGACCCCTGGGCAGTGACACGGTGTCAGACAGCACAGGGCAGCTTGGGGAGCACGGCCTGAGCCTTTGGGGCTGCTGCCAGGGAAATTCCTGCTGCTGTCAAAGCCTCCTGAGCCCAGGGAGCTGCATCCCTAGGAAATGCACCCCACACAGGGCAGGATGGGCTGGCAACAGGCAGCAGGGAGTGCTTGCCCTGTCCTTCCTCCCTCCCTGTGCTGCCAGACGGCTCCCAGGGCAGGGCAGGAGCTGTCTGTCCCCTCCAGGGTGGCTCAGGGTGGCCAGGAGCTCTCAGCCCTGCCAGATCAGGTCAATCTGGGGAGCAGGAATCGCCCCCAGGCCTGGCTCGGCACCACGAGTAGGTGGCTGCAGTTTCTCTGCTGAGCTTTGGGTTGGCTCCTCATTAATGTCACCACTGTCATATTTTCTCTTCCCGTAACTGAAGCGCCACTGGCCTGGAGCTCATTTTCCCCTTGGCTTCCTTCCAGGTGTCCTGGTGATGCCTTTGTGATTCTGAGGCATTTTATGGAGCCTGGGCCTTGAGGAACACTACCCAGAGCTCTGTGGTAGCAGGGTCAGGATAGGCTTCCCCACAGCAGCCCCAAAAGAACAACCTGATCTTAATTAACCCAGAGCTCCACTGGTGCTTCACTTGTTTCCAGCAGCAGCTCCTTCTCTAGGAGATAATTCTGAGGGATGATGCCCAGGGAAGCTGTGGAGCCCAGTTCCTGGAGATGTTCAAGGATGGGTTTGGATGGCGTTTGGAGCAACCTGGGCTGCTGGAAGGTGTCCCAGCCCGTGGGTCTTTGAGGATCCCTTCCAACCCAAACCCTGATTCCACAATCTATTCCTGGGCTGTCTCTCAGAACAGTCTCACTTTTTCTCCTGGAGAGTGAATCAGGGAACAGGGCAAGGTTCCAAAACCCCTCCAAGGCAGCGTTTCCCCCATGTCTCTGATGCATTTTGCCATCAGGGCTGGTTTTCTGGAGGCATTTCTGGGCACAGGCCCCCGGGGGGCTCCAGGGCAGGGTGTGGCTGGGGGGCCCTGGTGCTGGGAGATGAAAAGCTGAGCTCCCCCAGCTGCAGGGGGCTCAGGGGCAGCAGATCAGCCCGGGGGTGCTGCTGCTCCCCTCTTGCCTCGGGCAGCACTGACGGGCTCTGCTCTGCATCCCCAGACTGGTTCGGGGTCGTGCTCCAGCTGAAGTCCCGGGAGACCGGCAGGACCTTCGTCAGCACCGAGTTCAAGTTCTACAACTGCAGCGCCCACCAGCTGTGAGTGCTCCTTCCCTGCCCCCGGCAGAGCCAAAACCCTGCCCCAAACATCTGGGGGGTGGGCGATGGGAATGGCCACGGGGGTGGCACAGTGCCCAGGTCACAGCACAGACAAGGGACAAGGGACAAGGGACAAGGGACAAGGGCAGCCACCTGCCCTGGGAGCGAGCTGGGAACAACCTCAGCC
>JANRGV010000056.1:1107426-1132576 GCA_024734035.1 Alethe castanea
CTCTGAATGGAGGGTAGGGGACACTGAAAGGAGGGTAGGGGACACTGAAAGGAGGATGGGGGATGCTGCAGGGAGGGTGGCTGTGGTTGGTTTGATGTGGGGACTCAGGGAAATCCCACGGGTCCAGCTCATTGCAAGGGATCAGAGGGCTGGGAACTGTCCCAGCCTTGCTCTTCCCATCAACTCAAGAACAAAATGAGCTGTATCTGAGAAAAAAAGTGGAAAATATCCAATGGGAAGTGAGTTCCAGACGTGGAATCCCAGATTGGTTTGGGTTGGAAGGGACATTAAAACCCATCTTTTGTCACCCCCTGCCATGGCAGGGACACCTTCCATTATCCCAGGCTGCTCCCAGCCCCATCCAGCCTGGCCTTGGGCATTTCCAGGGATCCAGGGGCAGCCACAGCTGCTCTGGGCACCCTGTGCCAGGGCCTGCCCACTCTGACAGGGAGGAATTCCTTCCCAAAATCCAGCCAGGGTGACATTCTCCAGTACTGACTTCCCACTGATCACATTATTGTGTGATGGGTTTTTTTTTTCATACATCAGCAACACATTTGTTTGGCAAAGTGAAGAATCTTGTCATAACAATTTATATTTAGTCTCCAAATGTGGCCTTTAATTGCTAATTACAGAATGCTACTCACAGGTTGGCAAATCACACACACTAAAAAAAAATGCCAGAGAGGAAGAAAACAATTGCGGGTTTCTAAGGGTTGAAGAAATAAACAAACACGGTCTTTAATTATCTTAGGGGGAAAAAATAGCAGCTAAGAAATAAATGTAATTTCATTATTGATGTTGAAGGAAGGTGGGTCACAGCAAGTGGCTGGGAATCACTTACTCTACAGGAAGATTTTGGGAACAAGAGTGGCAAACCCCACCAGGAGCTGGAGACAGGGTCAGACAGATGGGGATTCTGGGACTCTGGGTCACAAATCCAGCTCTGTGCAGTTTCATGGGGTGCTGGAAGCAGCAGAGAGGGCAGTGCAGGGACATTGGGGACATTCCCAGATCTCACAGCAATTGCTGCCACTCCAAAGGGTGGCTCAGTGGGGCCAGACACAGGTTTGTGTTTCTGCCCCCTCCCTGGGCCCAGCTCTCTGGCAGGAGCAGCTTTGTGTGCTTTGATTTCAGTTTTATTTTATTCCTTCACAAACCTTTTATTTGCACATAGTTCTTGATTAGCCTGTAAAGAGCATTCAGTAAATGGGCTCAGTCCCAAACACATCCCAGTCCTCCTTCAGTCCTCAGTTCAAGAAATGTCACTCTAGATAATTTTATCTTTGCTTGCAAGATAATAAATTAGACAGAAAATTATATATAGCTCATTGGAGAAAATTACTGCCCTGATCCTCGAGATTCTGATCTCTGTTTGTTCTTCACTTTTACTACTTCTGTTATTTGCCCTCCTAATCATGTCTCTAATTAGGCAACCCCAGACATCTCAATCTCATTTTGCCAGAGGTTTTCTCCCCCAGGGCCCTCATTGTTCTTCCTGCCATTAAGATTTTCCATCAGCACAGTTGTGCACTTATTTAAATGCCAGGTCAGGGATCTCATCTCTGCCTTGAATGCCTCACACAAGGATGTTCTCCCTG
Source organism: Alethe castanea (assembly GCA_024734035.1). Classification (NCBI taxonomy): domain Eukaryota; kingdom Metazoa; phylum Chordata; class Aves; order Passeriformes; family Muscicapidae; genus Alethe; species Alethe castanea. The sequence continues at coordinate 1,109,028 of JANRGV010000056.1, forward strand.
GCACTGCAAACCCTGCCTGTCATTTCCAGGGAGCCTCAGCTCCTGGCTGGGCACAGCCAGGGGGCACAGGGGGCTGGGATGCTCCTCCCAGCACTGGATATCCCAGGAGAGCTGGGCTGTCCCTGCACAGAGCAAGAGATGCCAGCTGGGTTAGCACAAGGGGGAATGGTTTTAAACTAAATGAGGGTGGATTTAGTTTAGATATTAAAAAGGAATTCTTAGCTGGGAGGGTGCAGCCCTGGCACAGAGTGCTCAGAGAAGCTGTGGCTGCTCTTGAATCCCTAAAAGTGTCCAAGGCCAGGCTGGATGGGGCTTGGAGCAGCCTGGGATAGTGGAAGGTGTCAGGGATGAAATTGGATGAGCTTTAAGGTCCCTTCCAACCCAAACCATCCTGTGATTCATTCAGCAACAAGAGGTGATGCAGTTTTCTCCTTTGCTGGGGTGAGCATCACTCCAAAATCCACTTTGACAAGAAGCCAGAGCTGCAGTGAGCCTGGGAGAAGTGGAATTTGTCTCCTCTTTGCAGATGCACAGCCTTGGGTGTTCTGGATTTCTGTCAGAGCCAGAGCTCTGCCTGGCTCCCAAACCCTGCAGCCAGCCTCCAGTAGCAAAGCTACTTAAAAGTACAAGAAATGGTTTTTTTTGTGGACTTTTCCCAAAGATAATTTGTAATTATATTTTACAGCTTTCTGCGTATTTATATATATTTAAGACGGTACGTTAGTCATACAAATATAATTATATATTTTATGTTCCCATGTCATTTTTAATTAAAAACGTGGTATTTAAAGCACATTCATTTCAAAAATCCAGAACAGGCTTCTATTAAGAATGCAGTTGGTTAAAGCTAATAAAATACCTGGCTGGGCCAGGACGAACGCAGAGCCGTCTCTGTTGCCGTGGGAACAGCGGGCATCAAAGCCGGGAGCAGCGCTAGCCCGAAATCACCGGGAAACGCCATTAGGGGGCAAAACCAGCCCGAGCCCGAGCGGGCTGCGGGGCCAGATGTGGCACATCTGTGCCAGACCCCATTCCCCGGGGCTGGAGGAGCTGATCCCAGCGCTGGAGCCCCACGGGGATGCGATGTGGGGGGAATTTGGGCAGGTGTAGGAGCTGGTGGTGGACGGTGCTCAGGACAAACTCAGGCACTTTCTGTATTCTGGTGTTGAAGTTTGCAGTTTGCACTGGGAGTGGCACTGGGAGTGGCACTGGGAGTGGCACTGGGAGTGGCACTGGGAATGACATTGGGAATGGCACTGGGAATGGCCCTGGGAATGACACTGGGAGCACTGGGAATGGCACAGGGAGTGGCACTGAGAATGGCACTGGGAATGACATTGGGAATGGCACAGGGAGTGGCACTGAGAATGTCACTGGGAATGGCACTGGGAGCACTGGGAATGTCATTGGGAATGGCACTCGGAGCACTGGGAGTGACACTGGGAGTGGCACTGGGAATGGCACTGGGAGAACTGGGAGTGGCACTGGGAGTGGCACTGGGAGTGGCACTGGGAATGTCACTGGGAATGGCCCTGGGATGGCACTGGGATGGCACTGGGATGGCACTGGGATGGCACTGGGAGCGGCACTGGGAATGTCACTGGGAATGGCACTTGGAGCACTGGGAGTGACACTGGGAGTGGCACTGGGAGCACTGGGAATGGCCCTGGGATGGCCCTGGGATGGCACTGGGATGGCACTGGGAGTGGCACTGGGAGTGGCACTGGGAGTGCTGGGAATGTACATCGGGTGTGGGTGACAAGGGCTGAGCTGGGAGCTGCCAGAGCAGCTCAGAGCAGGCTCAGAGGGGTGAGATAACAAAGGGGGTACAGCAAGGGTGAGGGGAGCAGGGACAGGAGCGAGGGAGCGAGAGTGTCCGAGGGTGTGAGAGCAAGAGAGTGTGGTCTCCTTTTACAAAATCTTAAATCTCCTTCTATGTTGAATATTCTACTCTTTCACTAACCAATCTAGTTCAAGATACAAATTCTCTAACATTTACATACAACCTATAGGAATCGCTACATTACCATGTTTTACTGCTTTCGTATCTCTAAACCCTATCTTGGACCCTTCCTGTCATGCCAGGAGGGGGTCTCTGCTGGCTCTTTGGTATTTTTGCAGCATCTGGTGTTATCTTAACAGAGGGAGAAGACCTTCAGGCTTCCATATTGCTGTTCTCCAGCCACTCAGTCAAACACTGCTTTCATTTCAATCTCACCTACAGTTTCTATATTCTTAGCATCTTTTGCATCTTTTGCTGGGCAATCACATCTATAGGGCATTCCTATTTCTTCCTCCCCTACACCACCCTGGCACCTGGCCAGGTGTGCAGTGCTGGCCCACGGGCAGCTGGCACTCGCCACCCGTGCTGGGGTGACCGCCACGGACTGCTGCGGGAATGCTAATTAAACCAGGGAGCTAATTAGTCTGGAGTTGGTGCTTCTGATATTTCTGTTCGGCCCACTGAGGGATGCAAAATGTGTCCCAGGTGCATTTTCACCGGTGAAACTTCACTCGCTCTGTTAGCACTGCTATGAGGAGTGACACTGCTATCGGGTGGGAATGGAGGAAGGTTTGGGTTTCTCAGGTAATTAAATCCCCAAAAAAAAGCCTCCCTTGCCCTGGGTGTGTATCCACACTGCAAAAGGTGTCACGCAGCAGGATCAGCCTTGTCTGTCACAGCAATGCTGGTGGCAGGGCTGCTCAGCACCCAAAATCTGCCAGCTGAATCTGAACCCAAGTGAGTGTGGAAGTCTCTTCAATTAAATTAGTTTCGACACTGGTTTAACTAAACTGGCTCAGATCCCGTGGGAGGGAGGCATCAACTCCTTCAGTGGAGGAGAGGAGGAAGCACAGAGCTGCTGCTGTGTCGGGGCTGGGTGAGGCTGACAGGAGAACGAGGAGGGTCCATCCATCCTCAGGGACATTACCAGGTAATACCAGGGATGTTTTGGCATTTCTGCCTTAGGCCTTCTGCCCAGCAGTGTTACACCTTTGCTGGGCAGGTGCTTCTCTTGTGCAGGTGTTTCTCTAGTGCAGGTTTTTCTCTACTGCAAGTTTATTTCTTGTGCAGGTTTATTTCTTGTGCAGATTTATCTCTCGTGCAGGTGTTTCTCTTGTGCAGGTTTGTCTCTTGGCAGTGTTTTGTACAGGGCAGAGTGGAGCTGGTGGGAGGTGCTGGATTGGTTGTGCAGGAATAGGAAAACATTAAAAAGGGTTGGAAGGCTCTCCTTCCCTGCTCGGTCGGTCTCTTTGTTTTTCAAGTCTCAGCTGTCCTACTAAGAGATAAAATTATCCTTAAAAGCTTCCTTGGATATTCCTCTTGCCCTGCCACTGGGCAGAAGCCAAACTTCTCTTGCCCAAGTGCTGTTCTGCTGCACAAGATTATGCTACAAGAAGCAAAACAGCCTCTACTGAGATTTGCTTCCCCACAAACCATGCAGAAAGTTGTCAAGTCGAAGAAATCTTGGAATTATTTCCCTGCCCCTCCTTGAGCTGGGCAGAGCACACTGAGCTCCAGCCACCAAGTGACTTGCATGTGAGCCGTGCCAGGCTGGCTCTGGCAGCTGGCTGCAGGCAGGGCACTGCCACCAAGTGTTTTATCACTGTCCAACTTGAAAGCAACACTTTTGGGCTCTGTCCAAGGAGAAAAGAGCAGAGCTCTGCTGTTGCAGATTTCTTGACTCCATCCCCAGGTCTGTGTCAGCCCTCAGAGTGAGACTGTGGAGGAGACCACAGGACCTTCCCAGCTTTCATTGCTGTCCTTTCCCAACATCTGAGTTTTCTCAGGTTTTGGGCACCATTCAGGGTTTGCTCTCATGCTGGAGCTTACATTGCAGCCTGGATTACCCAGACTAAAAGAGCTTTTAATAAGGGTTGGTTTCCTCTCCTCCTGCTTCATCTGGCCAGGTTCACTCTTTGTGACAAGCCTGAGGTCAAGGGCCTGGCTCCCAGGCACCACTGCCTTCGAGAAATGCATAAAAAAAGAGAAGAGATTGTGTCTTAATAGTTCTAAAAGTAAATGAGCAGCGGGGTATTTGCAGTCCTTTCACTGAGTGAGAGGCCCAGCCCTCCCCAGCAATGTCCCCTCAGCAGCTTAAAACTTCCACCCGGCCTGTGGCCTTAGCAATAAATAAATAAAAATCAGTTTCTGGCGAACAAGCGGCGCTCTGATCTCCTATTCATTTATTTGCAGCCCTCATTAATATAACATCAGTGCAACAAACAGCTGAAGGGGGGGCAGTGTCAGGCTGAATAATGGAGTTGCTCTGCTGAGATAACAATTAGGTTCTGAATGTGCCATCAGCTGAGGCAGAGACAAGGAGGGATCATGCCGGGATGACAATGCTCATGTGCTGCTTCCCCGCTGGGCTCATCAGCCAGGATCCAGAGCAAAAAAAGCACAAAGAGGATGAAGGTGGTTGGGTTTGGGGAGGGAGCAGGGGCTGTGCCGTTGGTTGGGTGCTCTCCCTGCACCCGAACCGATGCCAGGGGTTGCTGTGCAGGGTTTGTGGCTTCTTCCCTCCAGCTCCACAGGAAAAGCCCCAGCAGCTCCCAGGCAGCCCCAGCAGGTCCCAGGCAGCCCCAGCAGGTCCCAGGATGCCCCAGCTCAGCTCTCCCTGGCTCCTCACTGACTTCTTCTGCAGGCAAAATGTGGCTTCATGTCAGAAACGCTGAAAGATTCGAGCAGTAAGACGTGACACTGAGAAAATTTATCCCTCATTGTTGGAGCTGTGTCTTCTGCAGGATGGGAGGGGAAAGGTTCTAGCACTGGAATTGGGCTCCTGGATCCCTAGGATCCTTGATTCCAGCTTTGGGATTCCCTTGCATTCCAACCTGGAGGATCCATTGGATTCCAGCCTCGGGGATCCTTTGGATTCCAGCCTTGGGCATCCCTTGGATTCCAACCTGGGGGATCCTTTGGATTCCAACTTTGGGGTTCCCTTGGATTCCAACCTGGAGGATCCTCTGGATTCCAGCCTCAGGGATCCTTGGATTCCAACTTTGGGGTTCCCTTGGATTCCAGCCTCGGGGTTCCCTTGGATTCCAGCCTCAGGGTTCTCTACCTTGGTTTCAAGTAAGAAGCAGCAATAAGAGAAGTGCTCTGGAGCACCTGCATCCCTTCCCTGTTCAAGGACAGGGTGTGAGGGTGACCGAGCTCCTGCCAGCCCCTCACCCCCGTACCCAGCCCATTTGATGAATAACACAGTGCTGCACACCTGACCAGTCCTGCCCAGCTTTATTACAGGGACTGGGATTTGCCTCGTGCAGTGGGGAGAGGTGACCTGCTCAGAATAATTTTGCCTCCCACACCCCGCTCACATCTCAGTGACTTTCAAGCTGCTTCAGTTTCAAATTTGAGCAGAGGTGCAGATTTCTAAACAGCAAATGTCCAATTCCTGGTAATGGCCTGGCTCTTTCTCAGCTGCCCTTTTCGGGTCCTTTTCATCCTCCACAGAGCTCTAAGCCGAAAGCCAGTCTAGTGATGTGATTTTCTTGAAATTGGGGAATATTTCCTGCTAATCCTGTCTGTCTCCAATCAGAAATCTGGACTGGCAGCCTGCAGCTCCCAGCACAGCCCAGCTGGGATTAAGGCAGAGCACGGGCTGGCTGTGCTGCAGGTGCCTCATCCTCACCCCTGTGAGAAGCCCAGGGATGCTGCTCGGAGGGTCCCCAGCTCTGGGTGCACCGGGACCTTTAAGACTTATCTTCTTTCTGCGATTTTGACTGAATCTCTCCAGCTGTAATTAATTGAATGCATCTGTTCTAACCCTGGGGCTGCTTTATGGCACAGTTACTTCAAAACTGTTCAATTAGTGGCCACTAAAATCTAGGTCGAGTGGAGCTCCATATTGGGGATTTTCCAGGTCAGGACATTTTTAAAATACAGCATCAGCTCGGCTTTGTTCGAGGAGGCCGCTTGGCCCCGCTGCTTCTGCTCAGGTCAGGAAATGGCAAGCGGTGACTTCTTTTTTTTGAGCAGTGATGAGACAACGAGCCCGGCGGAGTAAGTGCTCCAGTAAATGCATTTTAACATCATCCAGAGCTGCAAAGGACGCTTGTAACTGTCAGGCAAGTTCAGGTGATTCCCAAGCAGTGATGTAAACACTACCAGGCCTCCAGGACTCGGGGTAACACAATCCAGCGTGGTTTCGTAGCGGGTTTATGGGCACGTTGAGCTTACAGAGCTAAATGATACAAGACAGGCCATGGTGTGAGTTACAGGAACAGCAGCACAACAGGCAGTGCGTGGTGAATAAATTAAAAACCTCCATCAGGAGGTGGAGGGGAGAGGGAGGTGGGAATTAAAGGATGTGGAGGAAGGAGGGGGTGGCTTGGTGGCTCTGGCCGGGGCAGGGAGTTGGAATAACCCCAGCTCATGTGGCCAAAAATGGGACAGAATGCCCAGGGAAGTGCTGGAGTCACCCTGGCTGTGCTCAGAAACCAAGTGGACGTGGCCATTGGTTTAGTGGGGATGGTGGGATTCCACCTTGGAGATCTTGGATGTCTTTTTGGAGATGCTTGGGGGAACTGGGAACCACAGAAGGGATGGGGACAGGGGTGTCCTGAGGGCTGCTGTGGGGCAGGTCACTGGGACGTGGTGCCCTGGTGGCACCGGTGTTTGGCCGCCTTCCTCACTCCTGAGAAGGTGGAAAAAACCAACCATCCATCTGGGAACAGCAAGGAAAAGATTCTGAAGAGCTCAAACTTTTTTTTGCCAAAAACAAAGGAGGAACAAAGAAGCGTAAACAAGATTTATCCATTAAATTAATTAAATTGCATTATTATGGATTGTGTTTATTTATTAATAACAGCTGCAGCACAGGGAAGATTAGAAACTCACCCAAGAGCAACAACAGAGCGGTGGCAGATTCAGGATAACTGTCTGCGAGTTCTCGTCCAAATTTTGTGACCATGCATTATTGAAATTTATACTCCTAATTGAAGAGGAGATTGTCCTTAATGCAAGTCCAGGGAAGCAGGGATGATTATGGCTGAGGCAGGCTATAAACAGGCAGCCTGAAAGCACACACCTCACCCTTTAACATTTTTAAGTCATTTGAGGTGCCAAGTCACTAATAAAATGTGGCATTAACATTCAGAGAACAGCCAAGGCAGGAGGTAAAGTTCTCCCAGGCACCAGGCTGCTTCTAGAAGGTGACTTGCTGTGTTCTGGATAGAGAAGATGGGAGCCAGGTTTATCCTTCTGCAAGGATTTCTGGGCAATGGCACTGCCCACTCTTCTTGGCCGGCTCAGGGACCTTGGAGTCCTGTCTTGGAGCAGGGCACAGATGGATTTCAGCATCCAGGACACCCAGAAGAGCCACGAGGGGGTGGCCTTGGCTGGTTTGGCAGCAGGAGGAGGATGCAGCAGCGTTTCCAGACCGGGGTGGGGCTGGCTCTCGGGGGTGTCACCTCACCTTTCCCTGTGTTCTGCCTCCCTGCAGATCCTGACGGTGTCGGGGCCCCCGGAAGGAGGGACGAGGGTGACTATCCGTGGTGTGAACCTGGGCCTGGACTTCTCGGAGATCGCGCAGGGCGTGCAGGTGGCCGGGGTGCAGTGCACGCCCCTGCCCGAGCACTACGTCGTGGCCGAGCAGTGAGTGTCCCCACCGCGGGTCCCCGGGGCTGGGCACGCCACTGAGCTCCTCCCTGACCTCCAGCAACGCCCAGGAGGCCAAAAACTCACCCAGAGCCTGGGCACTGCGGGAATGGGCACTGCAGTTGGGCATGGGAAGGGATTCCTGCACATTCCGGCACATTCCGGCACATTCCTGCACATTCCTGCACATTCCTGCGCATTCCCACAAGCTGGACTCTCTCTGCAGGGGTTCAGCAGCCCTTTAAGCTTTCATTAAATGTTCTGTTTCCTTCCCCCGCCGTTCCTGCTTGGCTAAGCACCTTTGCTGATGAGCACCTTGCTGCTGCTGCTGCCGAGCCTGGCGCTCCCCGCGCTCCCCATCCCACTTGGAATTCCACCGGCGCCGCCGGCTGCACGCAGCCATTTGTTAGGAGAGCGAGGCGGTGACAGCCCCGCCATCCGAGAGGGCCTACACTGGAGTCAATTCATTTGTTTCACTAAGAAAAATGTCAGCCCAAAATGAGAAAATTGGCCTGTGAGAGGGGAAGGGCGAATAAACCCTGGAGCGCGGCAGCCACTCCTGTCCTGCCCCGTGGGGCTGTGCTGGGGGAGCCCAGGGGCTGGGAGGGTGTTTGGGGACGTTTGTGGGGTGGGACAGGAGAAACTGGGGATGTCTCCCCTTGGGTGGTGTCATCTCCTGATGGGACAGCAGGGTGGTGTCCTGTGCAGGAGGACTGGGAGTGTGGAGGTGGTCAAGATCCCGTGGCTGGTCCCAGCAGCACAGGCCTGCCCCAGCTTTGGGAGCAGCTTTGGGAGCAGCTGGGAGGAGCTGTAAGGAGCTGTCCTCTGCTGGGAATTGCGTTTGGTGGCTCCCACTCAGACCCCAGCGCAGTGCAGGGACCCGTCACCAGCAGCACATGGAGGTGTTGGTGGGGTTTGTCCATTCCTGGCGTTTCTTTCCCCATCTGGAAGGCAGAAGGGGTATTGCTGACCCCTCTGGAGCAGCGAGGGTCAGTGCAGAGTGCCAGGGAATTTGGGATCACGGGATGAAGTGTACCTGGGGCTGCTGCAGGAATGGCTCCAAGCACGGCACCAATCGCCCGTCCCTGCGAGCAGTTGGGGCTGTTCTGCTCAGCACTACTTTGTAATATTTTATTTTTCAAATAAAGGATGGAAGATTATGAAATTATCCCCCTTTGATGGTATGAAACCCTGATTTTATAATCATGACTCTAATTACGGCTCTTGAGCTTTCAAAGTTTGTTAACATCATTAAAACATTTACCCTGGGCAGATAACAGCAAGCGTTAGCATGAGAGCTGCCTTTTAAAGATGAATACAGATAAAAGGACCCTCTTAAGGGTTCTGTGGGCAGACTGAATTCCAAGACTGTAATGACTCTGCCATATGCTCCAGCCCCGCAATCTATCAGCCAGCAATTAGGTTAATGTTGGTGAAAGGGCCACTTAGCCCGGCAATCAGCACCCTACAGCTCTGCCGAATGCATCATTTTGTAACAAGGTGCCTGCTGGGGGTTTGGCTGTGAGCGGTGTGCCCAGGTGTACCCGGTCCTTGTGCCCTGTCCCACCCTGTCCCTGCACTGCTGCTTTGCTGGCACCGTTGAGTTTTTGGTGTTTCCTTGTGGCAGAGAGAACTTCCCTTCTCTTCTCCTGCCTGTGGGGTGCCAGGAATCATCTCCCAGGGTTTGTTTGCCATGGCCCCAAGCTCAGTGGCCTCCTGTCCCTGCTGCCAGTCCGCAGGAGGAGGGATGAGGAAGGGATGAAGGAACAGCAGGCAGAGAGGTGCAGGGGTGATGTCTGGTTGAAAGGCAGAGTGAGGAGCTCGTGGCAGAGGAAGGCTCCGAGCTGAGACACTTCAATCCCTGCTGTCCCACAGCAGCTCTCTCCAGCAGCCCCCTTCTGATGTGCAGCAGTGAGGACGTGCCCGTTCCACTCCTCACCAGCGTGTGTGCGTTCCATCGGGCCTCCTGGCATCACCAGCTTCCTTTTTCCTTCAGTCTTCGTGATTTCTTTCCTTTTATTTTTTATTTGCAAAGGATTTAGGTAGCTGGAACGCTGCTGCCTCCCCTTTTATGTCTTTGTGTGCGATAGGCAGGAGTGAGCGCTTCCTTCTCCTTCAGCAGGCAGAGGCTGCTCTGGCTCTGCTCCGGTCCCACTCCCAGGGTCAGATCCCCACAGGCATCTCCTCATGGGTGGAAATGCATCTCCTGCCTCAGGCAGGTTACTCCTACCTCCAGCTTTTTATCCCTGAGGCAAATTATCCATCCTCAGGTCTCCAATCCTGAGGCAAATTATTCCCACTCTCAGATTTCCAGTCTGGGGAAGGTTCCTCCCACCCTCAGCTCCCCAGTGCCTTCAGGGATGCTCTTGGATTTATCTTCCCAGCATTGCTGTGGGAGCAGGCAGCATCCAGGTCCATCTGGAGAGCCCTGCCAGCTGATGCCCCTCTGAAAACCTCCCCCAAACCTGCTGGCATGACTGGCATCCACTTGATCCCATCCCCAGCTGGTGTCACACATCCCCTGTGCCCTGGGATTTGGGGTTATCCATCCACAGTGATCAGTCACAGTTAACCCCAGCAGCTCTCCCTGGCTCTGCAGCTTTGCCCTGGGATTTTGGGGTTATCCATCCACAGTGATCAGTCATGGTTAACCCCAGCAGCTCTCCCTGGCCCTGCAGCTTTCCCAGCCCATGGGGCTGAGCTTGGCCCTGTCCCCCAGCAGAAGCTGCTCTCCAGGGCTGTCTCTATCATCCCCCGGCAGGTTTCTCCAGTTTTGATTAACTGGGAGTCTGCAGTGTGAGCTGTTCCCTTAATGAACTCATCTGTTACTCTGAGGACTTTGCACTCACTTTGCTACTGGCTAATATATTGCCATTAGTGCTCTGCTTTGCTCTGGAGTTTACAGCTTGTAATAATTATGTCTAATTTTGATTTTTTTTCCTTTAAATTACTACACGGGGTAAAAATAGACTCAGTAATTAACTTCTTCCAAAGAGGCAGATATCAAAGTTAAAGAGGAGGGGGGGAGGGAAAGGAGAAATAAAGGCAGTGTGGAGCTGTGCAGGGCACTGCTGGCACCTCCTGCCAAAGCTTCCCTGCGGCATTTCTGCTCCCAGGATCGTCTGTGAAATGGGGCAGGCACTTCCAGGGATCAGCTCCGGCCCAGTGCTCCTGTGCATCGGAGAGTGCAAGCCCGAGTTCACGGCCAAGTCAGTGCAGCAGTACATGTTCGTGGTGAGTGTCCTGCTGGGGGACAGCACGTGTGTCCCCAGGAGCTGAGCCTGCCACGTGGAAGGGGTTCAGCTCCAGCAGACAATCCTGGAATTGCCGGGTTTTTCTGGGGGGGTTCGCCCCTGGTGTTGCGCAGTTTTTGGTGGCTCACTCAACAAGTCCGGCTTGCAGGATGGAGAGCTCACCCTGTGGATAAACCAGGGCTCCCACAGTGTTTGGGTCTGGCTTTGCACCTCCAGAACAGTGATGATGGAATCACAGACCGGTTTGGGTTGGGAGGGATCCTCAAAGAGCCAGTGCCACCCCTGCCAAGGGCAGGGACACGTTCCACCATGCCAGGGTGCTCCAAGCCCTGTCCAAGCCGGCCTCGGGCACTCAGGGATGTCCTTCTCTGCTGTCACAGCTCCCTGGTGCAGCAGGAGCACTGAGCTTGTCCTTTCCTCCCTGCAGACTCCAGCTGTGAGTTTCCTGAGCCCCAGCCGTGGCCCGGAGTCAGGAGGGACCATGGTGACCATCTCTGGCCACTACCTCGGGGCTGGCAGCGCCGTGTCCGTGCTCCTGGGCAACCAGACCTGCGAGTTCCACGAGTAAGAGACCAGCACAGGCTCCTGCAGCACGTCCTGCTCCCGTCCCAGCACGAATCTGCTGGAGCTGAAAGTGCAAAAATCCATCTGGGAGCCCCTAAGGCTTCCATTCCCTCTTTTATTGCATGAAACCATCTTCTCTTTTATTGTGATGGAGGCTTGCATGGCAAGGGAGGGATCCATCGGTGTCAGTGCTGTGCATTGTTTCATTTTAATGCTGTTCCAGTGGTAACTGCTCTGAAAATCACAGTGAAACACCACTGTGATGGAAATAGGCTTATATTGGTCATCAGTACCTGCCCTCAGCCTGGCTGCTCTGAAGCAAATGGAACATTTATAAGAATTATCTCCCTTCTCTTTTCACGGACCTGCACTGCTTTTATTGCAGCCACTGCTGCAGGTGCCTCGACCTCCTAAAAATGGTCTGGGATCCTCAGGGCAGAGCAAGGCCAGGGTCTGCTCACACCTCCTGCTGAGGAACTTGCACAGCCATCAGTCTCTGCTGGGATTTCGATGGCAAATTTGCTTTTTCCCCAGCAGTGTAAACACAGAGTTGACATTTGCAGGGTTTAATGGGTTTTCCTGGGGCTTAGTTAAAAAAGAGACGTGTGGTTTACATCTGCGTGTATCAGTACACAGCCCTGCCCACCCTGCTGGCAGCAGGCACAGCCTGGGTGGCAGCCTGGTATCCAGAGGGATTCTGCCTCCCAGATCCTCACTCAGGCTGCCCAGGAGGAGCTGAGGAAGTTTCTGGGAAAGCAAAGATCCCTGGAGGTGAATTTCTCATCCAAAAGCCTGAGGGGTTCTGGGATGTGGGAGCCGAGGGCGTTCAGGCGTGGGAGCACTCTGGGTTATCAGCAGTGCTTGCTCTGGATCCACCCTAGGATGGTGCTCAGGGCATTCCAGGACCTTCCAGTGCAGCTCAGTTCTCCAGGTGTTAACCCAGTGTAACCAACCCGTCAATATTTCCTCCCACACCCAAAACAAAGATGCCAGGTTGCTCCCTCAGATGGAGACAGGGAGCAGCGTTACCACCAGCAGAGTGTAGGATCAGCCCTGCAATACCATCCCTTAAAAACCTGATCCTATTCAGGCAACCTGCAGCTGCTGACCTGCAAAACCTGGAGGAGTTTTGGATTCCCTAGGTGTTGTAATTACAGCAGGAGGCAGAAACTTCAGCAGGGAGGGAGCAGCAGCTGAGCAGCCCCATCCCTCACGTGGAGCCACGCTGTGCACTTGGTTTGCCTTGGACTGTTGTGAGGCAGCGAGCTCCAATTGTACTCGAGGGTGTGGGGGAGCCTGATGAGATGAAGCAGCTCCTAATGAGATTCCCTCTAATTACAGCTTTCCCCATTCTCCCCTCTCTGATCGGAGGAGTGGGTAGATTCACCATGACGACATAATAATAGCACAGAAAGCTAATTAGCTGATCACAGGGAGCTGGGAGCTGCTCTGCCAGCAGCCCTGCGTCACTCCAGGCTCGTGCCAGAGCTGGGCAGGCACGGCAGGGTCCGGGGTGGGCAGCAGCAGGGCAGGAAACCCAGAAGGCTGCACAGAATCACCCTGAGACTCAGCACAGAGGCTGCAGAATCCCACTCCTCACACAAGGATGCCTTTGTGGCTAAATTAAACCCAAGTGGATGTGATAAAACCAGGTGAGGATAGGAGAAGGAAAAGGAGCAGGGCAGGAAGGGGTGGATGAGTTGTTTCATCAAGTACAATTGGCTGTGTTTCAGGGGGTTGTTTCTGTCCCCTCGGTTGTGGGGGGTGGAAGTGCCGAGGTGTGAGCTGGGAACTTTGTGGTACCTGCTGTTCCATGCCCTCCTAAGTGTCCCTGCTCCTTGGAGAGGGCAGGGAGTGTGTGAGGACCCCGAGAAGGGAGCACACATTGTCCCCCTGCCAGGCACAGACTCGGAGCTCTGCTGGAGCAGGCCAGGGACACAGCTCCATTCCAGCACCTCCACAAGCCCCTGAGGATGGTGAGGATGGTGAAGGTTCCATTCAGGAGTGCCAGGTTTTGATTTAAGTACCAGACTGGCACTGAGGTGCTGCACACCTGCCCTCTCCCCTGGGAGAGCCCAAAGCTAAAGGAGCCACAGAAGGGGCACTGACTTCCCAGCAAGCCAGGGGCAGCTTTGGGCAGAAAGGACGAGCACAGGTGGCCGTGCAGGAACACTGGCCTGCCAGGGGTGTCCCTCCAGCACTTCCTGCAGGATCAGTGTTCAAGGAGCCGTGTGGTTCCTCCCAGCTCCGCTCGGGATGCTCAGATCTCCTTCCCCTTCTCCATCCCTCCACCCACCGGCGCCTTTGTGCTCTCGCAGTGCCTCGCTGCGCCGCTGCCTCCACCTTCTCTGGGGCTCTGGTGGCAGCAGATGGTCTGTTGTGCCCAGCCAGGCAGCGCCGAGCCGAGGTCACCCCGCTCTGATGGGGACACAAAGCCCAAGGCAGCGGCGCCGGCGCCGCGGCCCTTCCCAGGCAGGGCCATTGTGCCGCTCACAAGAGCCTCGTGTGTGCACCGGGGTGGGGAGGGGAAGAATTTGGCTTTTCACTGAGCTCATGCATCCCATTGAAAAGGCAGCCATCTGTTTTCACACGCCCAGCAGAAGGCAGCGGGTTCAGGGGGGATGCTGCAGCTTGGCACAAAGAGGGATTTCAGGGAGGCTGCGCTGCTCTCATTCCTTCCATGCCAAACCCTCCTGCCCATGCCAAGCCCTCCTGCCCACCTCAGGAGCTCCCCAGGTACCAGAGTGGGCCTGGCTGATGGCTCAGCCCCTCACTGAGCTGCCCCAGGACAGGACAAAGGCTCTTTGCTGCCCCTACACCAGCACCCCGTTAACACTGCCCGTTTCCCTCTTGTGCAGGCGATCCATGAACGAGATTGTTTGTGTGTCAGCACCCTCAGCCCACGGCCTGGGGGCTGTTCAGGTCTCTGTCAGCGTGGACAGGGCTCAGCTGGAGAGGACTTTGCTGTTTGAGTACATCGATGACCCCAAGGTGCAGCACATCGAGCCCGAGTGGAGCATCGCCAGGTACCGGCTCTGACCTTGGCTCTCCCCTGCTCTGGGGCTCCTCTGCACACCCAGGCCAGAAAAAGGGGCTGTTTGGAAATGCACATCCTGAATGGGTCAGGGCTGGGCATTTCTGGGGTTTGCATTTGCCACAACTTAGGCCTGGGGTTACCAGAGTGGTTTGTGCTCAGCCAGGCAGCGACATCAGAGCCTGCACCAAGAGCTTGGGGGCACAACCAAAAAAAATAAAGAAAAATAAGTCAGAGCTCATTAAAGGCTTTTTCCTGTGGTCCTGGGATACAACAAAACCAGCAGCCACCAAGCCAGGAGAGAGCTGGTGTTAATGAAAACGCAGTGTGAGGAGCAGGGTGGTCACAGCACAGGGACATTGCTGAGAGCCCTGGGCTGTTCCCGTCCTCTCAAACCTGACCCTGCTGGTGCCTGGTCTCTGGGGCTGCAGGCCAGGCTCTGTGCACGGCCCAGCCCACTGACCAGGCTCTCCTGGCTTTCCCACAGTGGCCACACGCCCCTGACCGTCACTGGCACCAACCTGGACGTGATCCAGGAGCCCCGGGTCCGCGTCAAGTACAACGGGAAGGAGTTTGTCAACGTGAGTAGGGGCTGTCAGTGGGGAGCATCATCCTGCCATGGCAAAAGCTGCTCTGGGGGTGTTTCCTGCGCTCCTCCAAACTGGGGACACTGGGAAGAGGGAATTTAGCACACAAAAATGTGAAATTACCTCCTTCCCCTATCTGTATTCTTTCAGTCTGTGAGTGAGAAACTGAGATGAAAACCCAGCTAAATGGGGACTAAGCAAGGTTCTTGTGTGTGGTACAAGTAAGAATTGTACCTCCAGGACTTTAGAAATTATTCTGATCAAGTAAAACTGAAATATATTGTTTCTATGCAGTGGTCTTTGTGACTGAGTCTGTATTATCTTGGAAAGGGCAAATCACTTAGCAGTCTTTTCCTATTCCTTTTCTCCCCCTCAAGACCTTTTTCATCTGAGCTCTTTTTAAAAAGACATCTAATTTTGTTGCTAGCACTTGCAGTTATAGTGCTACAAAAATAATTCTGGAGACACAAAATTGAGTGAAATTAAATCTTTCACTTATGGAGGGAGGCCAAATGGTTGGGCTCTTGCTGCTTTACAAGGCAAGAGCCCCATAAATCAGTGATTTCACTGCTCTGAGGGCTGGAGGAGCTGTGGGTGTTCTCAGCCCAGCTGGAGATGACCTTCATCTTCCCTCCTGCCCACCAGTGTCACACAATCCATTCCCTTCTCTCGCTGGCATTTGGGAATGGCCTCTAATCCCCTCTTTGCAGCAGGGAACAGGTATTCCCTATGGATCTGCTTCAGAGCTGGAGAGAAATGAAAAGAAATAGGAAAAAAATAAAGAAAAATAAGTAAGAGCTGCTGTGTGAGCCTTTAGCTCCACTGAAACACAGCTCAGTTTGGGCTCACCCTCCATCTCTACCCCAGTGCCTTCGTGCTGGCTGGAGGAGAAGCAGATTACCCCAAACCACAGCACGGACTCAGTAAGGTTGGGAAAAACCTCTGAGAATCACAAAGCATCAAGCCTGGATGAAATATCTCCAGCTAAGCATGAATCCACTGGACTTCCCAGCCATCAGAGCATCCCAGTCCAGCTCAGGGCAGAGCGTTCCCTGCTGTGTGCTGAACTCCCCCTCCCCCAGGTGTGCAAGGTGGTGAACGCCACCGCGCTGTCCTGCCTGGCGCCGCCGCTGACCGCCGAGTACCGGCCGGGGCTGGACGCCGTGGAGCGCCCGGACGAGTTCGGCTTCGTCTTCAACAACGTCCAGTCCCTGCTGGTCTACAACGACACCAAGTTCATCTACTACCCCAACCCCACGTTTGAAATGCTGAGCTCCACCGGCGTGCTGGAGCAGAAGCCGGGCTCTCCCATCATCCTGAAGGTAAGGAGAGCCTGTGGGGAGCTCCCAAAAACCCCAGAGGAGGGGATGGAGGGATGGAGGGATGGAGGGATGGAGGGATGGAAGGATGAGGGGTTGGTTATCCCTGCTGCAGACCATGGGGTGCCCTAAGGAGAGCCTTGCTCAGCCCGTGGGGAGCTCCCAAAAACCCCAGAGGGATGAGGGGTTGGTTATCCCTGCTGCAGACCGTGGGGTGCTCCAAACAGAGCCCTGCTCAGCCCGTGGGGAGCTCCCAAAAACCCCAGAGGGATGGAGGGAGGGATGAGGGGTTGGTTATCCCTGCTGCAGGCCATGGGGTGCCCTAAGGAGAGCCTTGCTCAGCCCATGAGGAGCTCCCAAAAACCCCAGAGGGATGGAGGGAGGGATGAGGGGTTGGTTATCCCTGCTGCAGACCGTGGGGTGCCCCAAACAGAGCCCCACTGTTTGCACGAGCTGGGAGGGAGGCGGGGGCCGGAGCAACGCGCTGCATCCTTGCCGGTGTTGTGTCCCCGTGTCCCCAGGGCAGGAACCTGTGCCCGCCCGCCCCCGGAGGAGCCAAGCTCAACTACACGGTGCTGATTGGGGAGACGCCCTGCGCTGTCACCGTGTCCGAGACGCAGCTGCTGTGCGAGCCCCCCACCCTCACCGGGCAGCACAAAGTGATGGTGAGGGGCCACACGTCCCATCAGCGTCCCCCTGCCCTCTCCTGCCCACCCTTTCTCCTTGCATACACAATCCCCGGTAGGGTTTTGGATTTTATGGGTGCCTAATTGGAATTTTAAAGTATTGATGTGGGTCAGCATGGAGAGACTTTGTCCTTCCCTGAGAGTCACTCCCTTCTAGAAGGAAAAATGCCCCTCAGAGCCTTCTAGAAGGAACTAATCTTTCTGGCAGTGCCTTTGGCACTGGTTGCCATCCTTCCTCTGCGTGAAGTTGAGACCATTCCCAGTGTTCTCCCTCCTGGAGGGATTTAATCAGCCCATGGAGACAGACCTGACCTGCCAAGTGGATGGAAAGGTTTTGCCTTTTCCCGAGGCAGGAGCCAGGAACATCTGAACACTGGAGTGGTTGGATCAACATCCAGGAGAGCAGCCAGTGCCTCTCTGCTCTGGCTTTAGGCACCGCTGCTTCCTCTGCTCCTCTTGCAGACCAAACCCCAGCTGCCGAATTGCCTGAGCAGAGCCCAAATGAGATTGTAGTTGTGATTTATCTCCCTTGAAGTTCAGCGTCCAAAGCATATTCAGATTATCACAGTGTGACTCCCAGAAGCGCAACCTGGCTGAGAGCTGCTCACATCTGCGGCCAGGGCACATCCAAGAAAAGCCTGTCCTGGTGTCAACTGTAGCCTGTTTGCTGCACAGCTTTCACGTGGGGCTTCCTGCTCCCTTCTCTGCTCTGCCCTCGCAGTCACTCTGCTTCCTTGTCAGTGGAACCATCAGGGGCTTGTTAATGTCCACGGTTTACGAAAAGGAGTTGAAAGCTTATAAAATGAAAGTCAAACAGAGCCATCTGATAATAAGAACAAAGCCCAGATAGTGAAGGGCTGGCACATTTATCATCACTTGAAGCCTCACACAAGCAGCCCCCTCTGTGTCTTGTCGCCGTATACGCTGGGAGTCCTCTATAATAACGACAGAGACTTCTTGAGCTCTGAGGCTAAAGAAGCATTTTATTGAAAGACCGAACCATATTTATGGTGTGGTTCACAAGTCTCGGGCAGGAGAGTAGTCCATTGGACAACAGGAGAAAACACCTCCTGTCACGTAGCATGAGAACTGTTTCTCAGTCAACACCAGGTGTTAATCTCTGTTTATTAATTCCTTTCTATTTACCAGAAAGTTATCATCCTGGGAAGGGCTCAGGCCGGAGCTGAGAAACTGCCTCAGCCTGGGAAGAAGTTTCCCAGCGTGAGAAAAAGAGCTCAGAACCTGAAAAAAGGCCTAGCAAGCCCTGCTAGGCCTTCAGTGTTGTCCACAGTGTCTGAAGGTGTTTGGGGTTTTCTGTGCTGAGCAGAGGCGGCCTGCACGGCCTGCACGGCCCCTATGGGGCCCAGGAACCCCCCAGCACCCCCCAAACCGCTCTGACCCGCGCTGTGCCCCGCAGGTGCGCGTTGGGGGCGTCATCTTCTCGCCCGGCTCCGTCAGCATCGTGTCCGACAGCCTGCTGACCCTGCCCGCCATCGTCAGCATCGCGGCCGGCGGCTCCCTGCTCCTCGTCATCGTCATCATCGTCCTCATCGCCTACAAGCGCAAGTCCCGCGAGAACGACCTCACCCTCAAGAGGCTGCAGATGCAGATGGACAACCTGGAGTCGCGGGTGGCCCTGGAGTGCAAGGAGGGTCAGTGCAGAACTGCCCGGGGCCAGGCGCTCTCCGGGTGCTGCAGCTCCCTGCCTGGGGCTCCGGTTCCCCCAGGGCCCCGGGGTTTGCAGCAGGGGGGGCTGGGTGCTCCTTGGGCTTTGTGGGTGCTCCTTGGGTTTATGGGTGCTCCTTGGGGGTTTGTAGGTGCTCCTTGGGGCTTTGTGGGTGCTCCTTGGGCTTTGTGGGTGCTCCTTGGGTTTATGGGTGCTCCTTGGGGGTTTGTGGGTGCTCCTTGGGGGTTTGTGGGTGCTCCTTGGGCTTTGGGGATGCTCCTTAGGGTTTGTGTGTGCTTCTTGTGTTTATGGGTGCTCCTTGGGGTTGGTGTGTGCTCCTTGGGGTTTGTGGGTGCTCTTTGGGGGTTTGTGGGTGCTCCTTGGAGGTTTATGTGTGCTCCTTGGGCTTTATGGGTGCTCCTTGGACTTTGTGGGTGTTCCTTGGGGTTTGTGGGTGCTCCTTGGGGGTTTGTGTGTGCTTCTTGGAGGTTTATGGGTGCTCTTTGGGTTTTGTGGGTGGTCTTTGGGGGTTTATGGGTGCTCCTTGGGCTTTGTGGGTGCTCCTTGGGGCTTGTGGGTGCTCCCTGGCGTTTGTGGGTGCTTCTTGGTGTTTGTAGGTTCTCCTTGGGGGTTTGTGGATTCTCCTTGGGTGTTTTATGGGTGCTCGTTGGGTTTGTGGGTGCTCCTTGGGGTTTGTGGGTGCTCCTTGGGGTTTGTAGGTGCTCCCTGGAGGTTTTGTGGGTTTCCCATGGGGTTCCCATGCCTGTCCCACCCTGGGAGGGGGGCAACCAGCAATGGTGAGCAGCAGACACGGCTCTGACGTGCAGGGGATGGGATCAGAGCTCGATCCTGCTCGGGGGCCGTGCCTGGCTCACACAGCAGGGCCAGCATGAGCCCCACAGTGCCCTGCTCAGTGTCCCCTTGCCCAAGGGCTTTTGAGTGAGGGGCTTTTCAAAAGGCACAGAGAGAGGGGCACAGAGGGGCTCAGACCCCCAGATAACAGCGTGGGTCCCAAACAGGAGGCAGGAGGGCTGGGAAGCCGGGCCAGTCCCTCCTCCAGCCTAAATGTCAGCCCAGAGCAGCAGGGGTAGGGCTGGGAGCAGGGAGAAGCTCCTCCAGCATTTGCTTCTGAAATTTGGGGTGTTATTTGGAGTATCCAGAGCTGCTGCTTGGGAGTTTCCACATGGACAAGTCCTGTCCCTGGCAGGGAGGCAGCTGAGCCCCCCTCACCCTGCAGGTGAAGGTGGGTTTTTGGGGGATGCTGCTGTTGTTTCCTACATCCTCCCACCTGGGAAGGGGCTTCATCAATCCAAGTAAAATAAATAGCTGCACATTTCATAGCAGAGAGAGAGAGTTGCATTGGATTTGTTCAGCTGATTTCAAGGGTAGCCTTGAAAGCACAGGGCAAAAATTGAGATATATTGAGGAGAAGCCACAGATTCGGTTTGGCACAGCCCAGCTGGGGCACAGAGGCTTCCCGAGCCAGCCTGTCACACTTTGGAGAGGGAACACGAAGAGACACATCCAGTTGTATAACACAGTGTTAGGGGAGGAAGAATGAATCCTTCCCTGACCCCTGCAGCAGCTCAGATTTGATCTGCATCAGATTTGATTGTCTTGGCAACTGTTGATAGAGGAGGAAAACAAGAAGAAAGGAAAATAGGGGAGGCACCGAGTTATGAAAACAGATCCTTGTTTCTCTGTGCAGCCTTTAAAGGTGTTTTAGGTGTGTGTGCACAGGTGTGGACTGCATACAAATTAACCACAGCTTTGTTCTCCATCTCTGCCCTGAGCAGTGCCTGCTCTCCCATCCTGGCTGCTCACACCGACTCTCCAGGGCTGTCTGAGCTCCCTGGGATCCTTCCCGAGCCGGGCTCTCCTGCCATGCCCACGGGGAGAGCAGGCAGCCAGCCCTGCCCAAAACCTCCCGGAGGAAGAAGAAGAAGTGAAGCTCTCCCTGAGCTCTCCCTGAGCTCTCCCTGTGCCGTTCTCTCCCCCTGAACAGCTTTTGCAGAGCTGCAGACGGACATCAACGAGCTGACCAGCGACCTGGACCGCTCGGGGATCCCCTACCTGGATTACCGCACCTACGCCATGCGGGTGCTGTTCCCTGGCATCGAGGACCACCCTGTCCTGCGGGAGCTGGAGGTAACTGCAGCTCTCCAAACTCCCCCAGCCCTCAGGGAAGCCAGCAGGAAGCCCTGCAGCACCTTTAGGCTCCACACCAAACGTTGTTGGATGCCCTGGGGTCAGCAGGCTGAGCTCTGAGTTCTTTTTATCTCCGAGCTTGGAGTTTTATCTACTCCCACATTGCGGGGCTCCTTTTGGTTTCTCCTCCCCGGTGCTGGTTTATTTTTATTTTATGGGGGTTTTTATCACTCTAGGGCAGTGGCAGAGCAGTTGTGGTGTGCTTTAAAGTCCTCCTAAGTCACCTCGTGGGGCAGGGGATGGAGAAGTGCCCGGAGCATCCTGCTGCTGTTCCCTCGCGTGTCCACAGGAGGGCAAGGAGAATGCCCAGGCATTCCAGCCTCTGAGCAAGCGCTTCCATCCCCCTGGTTTTCCTACCAGGATGTGTAAAAAATATATAAAAAGCTTTCACTGGGAGCACAGAGGAGTTGGGAGCGTTCAAGGGTCCATCAGTGCAGTGGCAGATGGGCCCTGCTCACCTGGGAGTGGCCAGAAAAAGGGATGGGACTCCATAAACATCATGGGGCTGTGATCCCCACCCTGGGGTGGAGCTGCCATCCTCCATATGGGATGTCCAGAGGCTCAGCCCACCTTTTCAGAGACTAGGATTGCCCCAGTAAATCCTGTTTCCTCCTCACAGACCAGGGCTGGATGTAGGAGGGAGGAGCCCTGGTTGCTCCAGGGCTGGATTCCTTCTCCAGGCAGACACTTCTCACCACTCAAGCATTAATTTGGGTTCCTTTCCTCAGCCACCAGCCCCAAGCAGTCGCTGTGGTGCTGCTAAAACAGAAGCAGCCTCTCCCAGCCCGTTCCTGCTCCGAGTTTTCCAGCTCCATGCATTATGTTTGCTGTTGGAGTTGCCAAAGAAGCTGATGCTCCAGCAAACAAATATGAATGCTTCTTTTTTGCTCATGAAAAACAGAATTGCAGAAGTGATAAATGTGTTGCCAATTACACAGTTGCTTAATTATGTAACGTTAGTAAAACCAATACATAACTCTCCAAGATGTTTGGTAAAGAGTTGCTTCGTGCAGTTCATCATTTTCACTTGTAATGAATTACTTGAATCCGCAACTGGCTGAAAGCCTCAATTAATTTTTTACTCTTGGCCCATAATAAAGCAATAGTCTAAATTAGTATTTAATTTACTTACAAGAGTGTCACTTTTTGTGCAGAACAAGCAGAACTGGGTGTCATTTCGGGGGCTCTTAGTCTCAAACTGCTGCTTTATGGTGTGCACAGAGTGCAGCTCCCATCCAGGATCCAGGGGAGCTTTGGAGGGGGAGCTTTGCTCAGGATGGACCAAAAGCACATCCAGGGATGCTGAGACTCTGAGGGATGGGTGCAGCCAGGGTTGAACCATCCTGTGAACACTTCTGATGCCCCCAGCATGAGAAGGACATGGAAGTGCTGGAGCAAGTCCAGAGGAGGCCAGGAAGTTGCTCATGGGAATGAAACAGGCTGGGAGAGTTGGAAATGTTCAGTCTGGAGAAGGGAAAGTTGTGTGGAGACCTCCCAGCACCTTCCAGGGTCTGACAGGGTGACAGGAGAGCTGGAGTTGGGACTGTTCATCAGGAACTGCAGGGACAGGACAAGGGAGAATGGATTCAGACTGGTAGAGGGCAGGGTTAGATGGGATATTGGGAAGAAATTATTCCCTGTGAGGGTGGGCAGGCCCTGGCACAGATTGTCCAAAGAAACTGTGACTGCCCCTGGATCTCCGGAAGCGTCTGAAGCCAGGCTGGAGCACCCTGGGACAGTGGAAAGTGTCCCTGCCATGGCAGGGGGTGGGATGAGATGATTTTCAATGTCCCTTCCCACCCAAACCATTCCCTGCTCCTGTGATTCCCCCCAGTGCTGGCAGGGTGACCCCACAGGGCACAGTGACCCCAGGACAGGGTGACCGCAGGACAGAGTGACCCCAGGGCAAAATGGCCCCAGGGCAGAGTGATCCCAGGACAGGGTGACCCCACAGGTCAGGGTGACTCCAGGGCAGAGTGACCCCAGGGCAGGGTGACCCCAGGGCAGAGTGACCCCAGGGCAGGGTGGCCCCAGGGCAGGGTGGCCCCAGGGCAGAGTGACCCCAGGGCAGGGTGGCCCCAGGGCAGAGTGACCCCAGGGCGCTGCAGCGCTGCCCTCCCATCCCTTGTCCCCTTGTCCCCCCCATGCCATGGCTGACAGCCGTGCTCTCCTCCTGCAGGTCCAGGGGAACGGGCAGCAGAGCGTGGAGAAGGCCCTGAAGCTCTTTGCCCAGCTGATCAACAACAAGGTGTTCCTGCTGACCTTCATCCGCACGCTGGAGCTGCAGCGCAGCTTCTCCATGCGCGACCGCGGCAACGTGGCCTCGCTGATCATGACGGGGCTGCAGGGCAAGCTGGAGTACGCCACCGACGTCCTCAAGCAGCTGCTCTCCGACCTCATCGAGAAGAACCTGGAGAACAAGAACCACCCCAAGCTGCTCCTGCGCAGGTGAGGCCGGCACGGGGCTCCCAGGAGGAATTTCTGCACGGAAAGGGCTGGGAGGGGCTGCCCAGGGAGGGGGTGCAGCCTCTGCATGGGCTGGGCTGGTTGGTGTGAAAAACACGGTTCACTGTCTTGGGAGAATTAGAAGGTTTAATAAAAAGACAATAGGAGACAAAACATAAAGCA
>JANRGV010000056.1:1194742-1226019 GCA_024734035.1 Alethe castanea
TCCTTTCCTTTCCTTTCCTTTCCTTTCCTTTCCTTTCCTTTCCTTTCCTTTCCTTTCCTTTCCTTTCCTTTCCTTTTCTTTTCTTTCATTTTTCTCCTCGCAGCCGAATGGATCCCTGGCGTGGCAGCGGTTCTGCCTCTGGGCGTTCCCCTGGCAGCCGGCGCCGCTCCGTGCGCGTCTGGCAGCGCCCGTGGGTGCCGAGCCGGGCTGGGAGCGGGGCTGGGATGAATCACGGCGCATTTCCCAATCCCTGCCGTGCCGGGAAAAGCAGGACACACACACGGGCAGCGGGATGGGGTCCCTGCCTCCCCCCCCCTCCGCAGGGACCCCCGGGGCTCACTCGGGGCACAGGGTCAGGGATGCTCCTGTTGGCCCAGCAGCGCTGAACGAGCTGCTCAGGAATGCCCCAGCTGATTTTATTTTTTTTTTCTCCCCTTGTTTGTTCATTTCCCAATCGGAAAATGTTGCTTTGTTACATTACGAGGTTGGCGGAGCTTTTAATGGGAGGTTTTTGTGTACCCAGGGTGCAGCTGCTGGGAGGTGACAGCAGGAGGGACAACCAGGACTGTGGGACAGCCAGAAACTGCTCCGGCACCAGCTCGGCTACAGGAGACTGGGAATCCGACTGGGACTTCTTTTGGGGACCAAAGAGGGCTGTGCAGGGGAATTTCTGTCAGCTCAGGGGTGCCTAGCAGCCCTCAGGACCTACTGAGTCTTCTTCATTTAATTAAAAACAAAAGAAAAGGGCCAAATCCTGGATCTGCATTTCAGTGCAAAGGGCAAATGAACCCTAAAAATGTAAATTGAAATCTTTTTCTGATCAGTTCTAAGCAGAAATTCCCCAGCACATCCAAACCCTTATCCCCACTCA
The DNA here is from genome assembly GCA_024734035.1 of Alethe castanea. Classification (NCBI taxonomy): domain Eukaryota; kingdom Metazoa; phylum Chordata; class Aves; order Passeriformes; family Muscicapidae; genus Alethe; species Alethe castanea. Next base: position 1,195,614 of record JANRGV010000056.1, read on the forward strand.
GAGCTACCTGCCAGCCCTGGACACGATTCTGCCTCGCTCAGGGCTGTCCTGGCATTCACCAGGACTGTGATTTTGAAATAAAACATCCCATCAGGCTCAGCTGGACATTTAAATGAAATCCGTGCTGTGGCCCCTCTACTTGCAGGAGTTGTTCCTCAGGTAAATGCAAGATATTGAAGGTTTTTTTCTGCCACAGAAACGAAAAGAAACCCCAGAGAAAACATGGTTCCTGGTTTCTATTTAAACAAAACTAAGCTATTATAGCTGAAGGGATTAATTTTGTGGCTAAATATTTAAATTGGCAATTAATATCCTTCCCTTTGGTGGGGAAATGGTAGTTTGCCAGAGTTTCCTAGACTGGACAGGATAAATAAACTCACCAGAGATGGGGAAACAGAGGCTTAAACCAGTTTATTTCACACTAAACATTTTGCAAGGCTGCTGACGAGAAGCAGCCAGCTCGGGGTGCGAGTCTGTCCCGGAGGAAATAAAAGCAGCCGGGATTTGGGGCACTGCAGAGGCCGGCACGGGCCGGGCAGGAGGAGGTGCCAGGGCTCGATCCCGAAGCGGGTCTGGGTCAGCGGCAGAGCAGATGGGCACAGGGAGCGGGGCTGGGGCCGCAGCAGGGCCAGCAGGAGGGGACACTGCTGTCACTGCCACTGTCACTGCCACTGTCACTGCCACTGTCAGTGTCACTGCCACTGCCACCCCCCGAGCCCCCGGGCTGTGCAAGGACGGGCACCGAGCGCCCCCGGCCCCGCTGAGCCCACCCGGGCACCGAGCCCCGCTCCATTCACCGCCTCCTGCAGCCGGGAACCTGGGGAAAGCAGGAGTGTGGCTGTAATTGGGATTAATCTATTTTTAGCAGGCTGTCTGCTGCCCTGTCCACGCTCCAGCTGAGATGTTTAATTCTGTCCAGCTCGACTCTTTATGCAGTGCCACCCAGGACTGATTTTTCTTTTCTTACGAACCTTGAATTTATTGGTTTTTCTCTTTTTAAAAGTTGTTATTCTTTGTTTTGTTTCATTAAAAAAATTTCCCCCACGAACAATAACTGGAAAATCCAGAACTAAAGGTTGCTGGATTAAAAAAAAAAAAAAAAAAAAAAAAGTTATACAACGTTTACTATCATTATTATTCATTTTACTATGTAGTTTGGAAACCTCGTCATAGATCAGGAATGTGTTGTACCCTGCGCTGCACAAACAGCACAGAAGGAAAATTGCCTCTTCCAAGCTATATTGGACAACAACACGCAGTGATAAAAAAAGGATTTTTGTTAAACAGCAGCAGGATAAGATGTTAAAGCCATCTCTGAGCACCTCAGCACTTACTGACCCCGCATTTAAATACCTGCCGTGCATATCTTTAACCTTTTATGAGATGTTTGCAAAGGGAACTTCGAGATTAGCACTTGGGAAAACAGCCTGGAACACAGCCGGACCCACATCAAGAGCTGCCCGGCCCGGGGGTGTTTCCCTTTTCCAAATCTCCTGCCCCGTGCCCGAGTGGGAGCGGCACCCTTAGCAGGGCTCGGGGCAGCGAGTGCGGCTCTGCGGGGCTTTCCTCCCACGGCCCCGGGACTGGGAAGATGCTCGGCAGGCAAAACCAGGCTCCGGTGCCGAAAGTGCCCTGCAAACCCAGCCCGGGGCCGGCTCTGTTGGGGCATGGATAGGGCGGGTTTTGGTCCTGCCCACCCCACCTGTGCGGGTTTTGTTGGGGCAGGGCAGGTTTGGGTCCTGCCCACCCCACCTGTGCCGGTTCTGTTCGGGGCAGGGCGGGTTTGGGTCCTGCCCACCCCACCTGTGCCCCGGCCCGGGGCCGGGCTGACTCACGGAGCGCGGTTATTTCCGTGCTCCCGCTGCAATCGCTGCTCCTCCGGCTGCGCTGTCAGGCACCTCAGCACCCCCGCCGCCTCTATTCTTAGCAGCTAATAGCTGAAATAATTCCTTTTGTCCCCGCGCTGCCGGCTCCTCGCATCGGGAGCGGGGCGCACGCTGCCCCCGCAGCCGCTCCGGGGTCCCGGGGGTCCCTGTGCCAACCGGGAATTCTGCTGCGATCCCAAACAGCCCGACCCCGATCCAACACAGCCACTAGGCGATGCTTTGAAGAAGCTGGGATGTTAATGCGGTGCCATCCCTTTGAAAAGGATCCTGGCTCCGCCAGCTGGGTTTCTTAGACTTCACCGGAAAAATTCCAGGTTCTCAGAGGGAGGGCCGGGTTTTCACCTGCGGGCTCCCATTTCAGAGCCTGCTCTGTGCCGTGGGCTGGGCTCGCACCGAGAATGCGAACTCTGCATGCAAATGTGACTCCCCGGTGCCAGCACAGCCGTGCCAACACATCCCCGAGAGCGCCCGGGAACGATCCCACAGCTCTGGCAGAGCCAGCTTCTGACCCCAGCAGCAGCTGCTCCACACAATTCCCCTGACCCACCTCCCGAGGGGCCCTGTGAACCCCCCACCCTGCTCTGGGTGGGACTGGCAGCTGTGCACACCCAAACAGAGCCACGGAATCGGCTTTAAAACTGTTTGGGAAGGGGTTTATTGCTCGTGATGTGCCCGCTGCTCTTCCTCCTGCTGCTCGGGACCCCAGGGAGAGCAGCAGTGTTCCAAATGGAACAGGTGCCCAGAGCAGCTGTGGCTGCCCCTGGATCCCTGGCAGTGCCCAAGGCCAGGCTGGGACAGTGGGAGGTGTCCCTGCCATGGCAGGGGTGGCTCTGGATGAGCTTTAAGATCCCTTCCAACCCAAACCATTCTGTGATTCTGCTGGACTCACTGACCATTTCTCTGGAATTCACTAAAGAAGCTTGTCTGGAAAACAATAAACTTTCTGGAAAAAAACGAGACCTGAATGTTTGCTGTGACTGTCCCTCACTGAGGCTGCGTTCTGTAAGGATGAGGCATCACTGACAAATCCAACGTGAGCTACCCCTGTCAACACCAGCACTTGAAAAACTGACTATTCTGCATTTCAAAGCAGCTTTTAAGCCTCTGGGTTGATAAAGTGAAGAAACTTTTCCACTGCCCTGTCCACCTTTGCCCGATTCTTCGCTCCTTCCGTTTGTGCCCAGCCACTCCCGAGGGGATGTGCCAAACCTCCCCTCCCGTGGCTGCCGAGGTCGAGGGGTTACAGATTTACAGCTGCCCAGACTTGCTCCGGCCCGGGCAGGAATTTGCTTGGCATAAACGAGGCCTTTGGATTATTTATCTCAGCCCTTCAGTTAAACAGGAACATGCCCTGATTTTAACAATCGTGCTTCCTGTGCCGGGGGAAGGTGTGGCTGATGGCATTTAAACCCAAAGCCGAGCCAAGGCTTCCCCAGCAGGAAGCTGGGAGTGCGGGCAGGACCACGAGGGTTTCCTCCAGCACTCAAAACACACCAAGGGCGTCCCTCAGGTTATTTTGTCACCCCCAGCTGCAATAATGAGGGTGAGATCTGGGGAGCATCAGCAGAAAATCGCATGGGAGAACTGAGGATGAACCTTTAGGCACAGCCTGGCACAGAAGCAGGGCAAGCCCAAACCTCCTCTGGAAGCTGAGGAATTGCTCCCTGATCCTTTCGTGGTGCTGAGAGAACTGTCAATGGCAGCCTGGAGGGTCAATCCTCTCCCTCCCTCCCCAAAAAATTGTATTTTCTCCAAACATCCAGCCCAAACCATCCCAGTTGCAAGTCCTGAGATCGTTACAACATTCAGCACTATAAAATATCTTTATTTAATTAATCAGCACTGTAAGCACTCAGGGCCCAGCTGTGATCAGCCATGGGGTCACCCCCGGTTTTGGAAGAGATTCCTACCCTGCCATTCTGACAGTGACACTGATCTCCTCTGTCTCAGACCACAGCCATGGATTATTCCCATTTTCCAAGCTTGCTTTCTAGCCCAGGATTGCACCCTCATGGGCAGTTCTTACAAAACCAAAGCTCTGCCTCCCACTTTTAAAGTCTGGAAGGAAAAGAAAAAAAAGCTAAAAAAAATAAAACCCCAAACCAGTAGCAACACATGGAAATGGGTGAAAAGCAGCCTAGGTTTTTATAGTGGAATGTTGAAGATGTTCGAACCAGAAAATGCTGAATCCTGCCCAAGAGTGTCAGAAAATGACTTCATATTTTTAGGCCTCATCACTCAGTTCCAAGGGCTGAAGTTTTCCATTGCCCCAAGATCTCTTACACAGTTGATTGTTCTCCTGAGCACAGCTCTGAGCTCTTCTTGGGAGCCTGAGTGCCACCAGCAAGTACCTGGAGCCAGGTAAAGATAGAAACATTCCAGGGCTGGTGATTTTCACAGGAAAACAAACCATGAAATAAACGCCACATTTCCCCTGAAAGCAACCAGAAAGAGTAATTTGAAATAAATCAAACTTGGTTTTACCTCCTTAACGCACCTCAGGCCTGACCAAAGTGGTGTGAGCCAAAAACACCACTGAACTGCCCTGTTTCTGAATTTCATCTCACTCTGGAGTCTCACCTGGCTCTGTCACATCCGTGGATCTCCAGGTGGCCTCTGCTGCCTGCTCAGTGTGGTGCAAACCACCAGGGAAAGGTGGGAACACCAAAATCCGCCCTGGCCCCGGGTGCTGGGGCTCCTGAGAGAATGGGGGTGACTGAAAGCAGCACAGGCAGCTCCAGTCTCAGCAAAGCCTGGCCTGCTTTGGGGGATGACTCATTTCAGGAGCCTGAGCTCGCTCCGAGTCATTAAGGAAGGAGTTAATCCCTGCAGCTTTGGCCACAAAGTGGATGTGTAAGGCCTGGAGTCCCATGGGCTCGATTGCATAAGAAACCATGTATTGTGGCATTCAGTTGATCATGCACTACTTCTTCTGGTCACATGGAGGCTTGATTTCCCCTTGCATCAGCTACTACAGACTTTTCACATTTCTCGTACTGGTGTGTGTTCAGTTCACCGGGGTCACCCCCTTCACCCCACGGCAGAGCCTGTGCTGCTCACCCAGCCCTGCCCCACGGGATCCCACCCCAGTTCCTGCAGGATCCTGCCAGAGGAACCGGGCGCTCGTAATTTCTCTCATTTGTGTCTGTGCGTAACAGGTGTCATTTTCAGTGTAGTACAGACAAATCCCAAAATAGCTCAGGCTCTTCAGACGCTGCGAGGAGAAAAAACCGTGGTTACTTCAGCTTTGGTTGTAGTGAAAAACCCAGCGCTCGCAGCCGGCTCTGAAGTCGGAATTAAAATGGCAGACGGAGGAGCGGAGCAGGGATCTTTCTGCATTCCGTGTTTCCTGATGGACTGCTCCTCACTGCTCTGAGCGTGCACATCCCTCACAGCGCTGCCTTTCCCAGGAGCTGCACCTAGCACGGATCCTCCTCCACATTCCCCGTGCTGGCAGAGCTCTGCCTCCCCTGCCCAGTGTGGGGCTGGCCGGAGGCACCGGAGTTATTCCGGGGATTTGGGGGGCAGAGGCGAGGAGGGAGAGTGCAGCTGCAAAAGGCTCCTTGCCTGGGGATGATGCCTGCTGTGCTGAAATGCAGAGCTGCCTGTGGACTGTCTTTGTCGGGGATTATTGGATTCTGGTGCCTCCAGGAGCACAGTTATTAGTTCCCCTGCCTACGCCGAGCGTTTTGAATCTGTGTGTGTGATAACACTTATTAATACTGCTTAGATTAGGAAGACCCTATGGCTTTCCAGCATTTTCAGCACCTTATCTCACACCACCCATCTGCCCAGCAGCAGAACCACGCTCAGATCAGTGTGCTGTGGCCAGCAGAGCAGGGCCTGGTGGGGTCAGCAGTAGCTTCATGCCCAGAAGCCCTGCATTTGTTCACAGCAGCAGCTCCTCTTAAGGTGCCTTGTGCTTCAGGAGATCTGCCTGCTGAGGATTTGCAGGACGTGGGCCTAAAATATTTTATTTCAGGAAGTCAAGCAGTGGTTCCTGTCACCGAAACAGTTAATCAGAAAGCACCAACTCTCTACTGCAACGTGTGTGTGCGTGCACGTGTTTTTGTTTTTTAGAGCCAGCAAGATTTGCTTTGGTTTTTTTTAAAGCAGAAAACACCAAAAAAGTTGGCTGTGGTTTCAGCTGCTATCACTTGAGATTTGTACTGCTGACTACCAATCCTAAAAGAGTTAACCTGGTAAGTATGACTCAGAAGCAGAGAAGGAGATGCGAGGCTGAGAGCTGGGGAGGAAGCGCAGAAACAGAGGTGAGGAACAGAAGAATTGTCAAAAAAAGGTGCAGAGTCCAGGAGCGACGCTCCCTCCGGTCTGCCTGGCCCTGGCACCGCTGGCACGGGCTCCCTGGAAAGCTGCAGTTCCGCTCTTATAACACAAGGAGCAGGCTGGAGAATTTAGAGCTGCGTCACAGAGCTCAGCGAGAGAGTGAGAGAGCAAGCTCCGTCGATAGGTCTACCAGCAACAGCCCTGCTGCAGCAAGAGGGGAGAGAGGCAGCAAGAGAGGCACAGAGGGCTCCAGGAAGAGAAGTGGCACCAACACCAGGGACTGGGCTCCTGCCACCATCCACTGCCACTTGCACCCCGTATTGGGGCTCGCCTGGCGTAGGAGGCTTCGCCCATTGACGATGCTGGAGACCCGGCGCGCTTAATCCCGCGGGGAGGGAGAGTGGGCAGACACCGAAAGGGTTAACGGGAAGGAAATTTCTGGAACCTTCTCTTCTGCGGCGCTCCAGAGCGAGCGGAGGGCTGCGCAGATGGTGCACGGGCACGGCTCCTCGGTCCGGTTCGTCTCCCTCACGTACGTACCCTTTGATCAGGATGGGGCTTGGAGCTGCAGCTGCGAATCTGGATTATTTGCAGGGCGTCCCTTTCCCCCGGCGTCCCTAAGTTCGGATCCCAAAGTGCCTTTATTATTATTTTGGCTGGGTAGGGTTGCTCTGTTCTGCGTCAGAGCTGTTTTCTCAATGGAGCGACGGCACAGGTTGTACTAATGTCACTCCTGCCGGCATTGCTGTACTGCAGAGGAGGGTAGTAGTGGTGGGGGAGAGATGACAACTTTGCAAAGACTGCTGTTTTCCCGGTTTGTCTGGGCTCGCTATCCCCCCCCGTGTCCCTGGAGGCTGGCATGCCAGCCAGGGCTCGGTGCAGGGGTTAACAGGCGCCCTGCATTCGGAGCTCGGAGCTTTGTCACTGCGTAGTTCGCAAAGTGGCAAACGGTGACGCAGTGATCATTGCAGGGCACGTCGTCCAGTTTTTAAAAGCACGGGGGACAGGTAGACGGGTGCCTTCCAGACGCTTCCACACCAGCTGAAAGGGGTTAAAGATGAGTCGAGCCGGGAAGCCAGCATTTAGGGATTAAATGTCATCATTTTGGCGTTGGAAAGTTGTTTACCTTGCTCTCTCGGTGTCTCCATGCTGGCAGGCGGCCAGCTCACATGTGATAGTCTTCCCTGGACTGCTGCATCATTAACGAGAGCCAGCGGCGGCTCCCATTGGCCGCGGCGGGCGCAGCGCCGGGGCCGCGCCGCCATTGGGCGCGCCGGGGATGGCAGGTGGAGCGCCCGAGCCCATTGGCCGTGCGGGCGGCGAGCGGGGCCAGCCGGCTGCCCTCTGACCGCTGCCGGTGCCGGCTGCTGGCCACTGCCTGCTGTACTGCCGGCTGCTAGCCACTGCCTGCTCTAGTGCCGGCTGCTGGCCACTGCCTGCTGTACTCCCTGCTGCTGGCCACTGCCTGCTGTACTCCCTGCTGCTGGTCACTGCCGGCTCTATTCCCTGCTGCTAGTCCCTGCTCCTACTCCCTGCTGCTAGCCACTGCCTGCTCCCTGCCCGCGGGTGACAGCAGAGAAGCGAGCGGGGCCAGCACAGGCTGCCCTCTGACCACTGCCCAGTGCCCACTGTCTGCTCTATTCCTTGCCTGTTCCCTGTCTATTCCCTGCCTGCTCACTGTTCACTGCTTGCTCACTGCCCGCGGGTGTCAGCAGAGCAGCAAGCGGGGCCAGCACGGACTGCCCTCTGCCCACTGCCCACTGCCCAGTCAGTGCCTGCTCACTGCTCCTATTCCCTGCCATCTAGCTGCTTCTATTCCCTGCCTGCTCCTTGCCTGCTCGTGTCAGAGGAGTGGCCGTGCAAGTGCTGGGCTCCTGCCCAGTGCCCACTGCCTGCTCCCTATTCCATACCTGCTCCCTGCCCACGGGTGTCACGGGAGCAGCTGTGGGAGCACGGGGCTGCCCTGTGCCCAGTGCTGCCTGCTCAGAGCTTCCTGCTCCCTATCCCTGCTCCCCATTCCAGCTCCCCATTCCAGCTCCCTATTCCTGCTCCCTATCCCTGCTCCCTATCCCTGCTCCCTATTCCTGCTCCCTATTCCAGCTCCCTATTCCAGCTCCCTATTCCTGCTTCCTATTCCTGCTTCCTATTCCTGCTCCCTATTCCTGCTCCCTATTCCTGCTCCCCATTCCAGCTCCCCATTCCAGCCCCCTATTCCTGCTCCCTATTCCAGCTCCCTATCCCTGCTCCCTGCCTGTGGGTGTCAGGGGAGCAGCCGTGTGGCTGCCCTCTGCCCACTGCTCCCTGCCTGCTCGTGCCAACCAGAGTGGCCATGCAGCACAGCCAGCAGCGAGCTCCTGTCCTCTGCCCCCTGCTCCCTGCTCCCTATTCCCTGCCTGCTCCCTGCCTGCAGGTGTCAAACATGAATGCTCATCCCAGTACTGAGTACCAGCAGCTGCCCCTGCCCTCTTCCCTCCCTGCTCGGTGTCTGTTCCCTGTCTGTTCCCCCTGCTCCCTGTCCTTCTCTGCCTGCTCCCTGCCCATTCCCCAGCCTGCTCTACGGCTGCTCCCTGCCTGCTGCTCCCTGCCTGGTCCCTGCCCAATCCCTGCCAGCTCCCTGCTCCCTGCCCAGCACTCCCTGCCCGCTGCTCGCTCCGTGCCCACCTGGGATCTGGGGGTGCCAGGCGTCCCTGGGGCAGCAGGCAGGACAGGAGCTGGTCCCTGCTCGGTGTGCTGGGTGCAGCCCTTCGCCCATGGGTGCTCCCAGGTCTCATTTCGCCGTCCAGCCGTGATGATGACGTGTCAGAGCTGCAGCCCATGGTGCAGGGGAAAGTACTGGGGTTCAGGGCTTTTCTCCTTGCTTCCTTCTCCCTTGTGAGGTGTTGGAGTGTTGGCAGCACTGTGGCAGCTTGGGACAGGGATTGCACCTGGAAATTATGTTGTGGGAATAGTTAAAAAATGAAAATGACTCTTGCCCAAACTCAGCTTTTGTTTGCACAAGTTGAGTTTGCCACAGGCTCAGTAACATCACAGACAGAGGGAGAGTGCCCTCAGTGATGGGTCTGAAAGGTTTCCAAAGGAGTAAGAACATTAGAAAGCCAGGACAGAAGGATGGAAAGGACTGGTTAAGGACGAATGGGAGACTGAGGGCAGAGAGCAGCTCCAGAGAGAGGATGAGGAAGTGAAAGGGAGAACACTTTTCCCTCTTAACCATTTACTATACTATTCTTTCACCTCTCTTCTTAAAGCGACCAGCAATGAAGATGGCAGCTCTGCCTGGAAGTGCTGAGGACACAGCCAGCCTTGAGCTTGGTCCTTCTGGCCGAGGAAGTCTCCTGATTATGCAGTGGAGTGGTAACTTTGCTTTCTCATACAACAGGGACCATTATTCCTTAGCCCCTCACCATTGTGAGGCTGACCCAAGTTTCAGGATGTGCTGGCAGGAGTGTTTAATCTCTGTTACTCGCTGGCTGACATCTCCAGCGTCAGGGTTGGTTGTTTAGCAACAACCGCTGGGCTCAGCACCGGCTCAGGCACCACCGTCCCCATCGCTGGGCTGCAGCCTGGCCCCTGCAGGGTGCTCTGGGAGACAGGGAAGGGCTGGATTTACACCCTGAAGGGCTTTTGGTGGTTTGGTGGCGAAGGCCGCAGGCGCTGCGGATTTTTCACGTCCTTTGCGCAGAGCCGCCATTTCCACCGGCAGTGCGGTGCAGGGACAGGGAGGGAAGAACGCAACAGACTCTACGTGCCACTCCCCACTTTCTTTGCCTCTTTGCCATCTCCATCTCCCCTCCTTTTCTGCCAGATTCCATAGGGAATTTCAGCCTCTTACTGCAGTCATCCCAGCCCCTCCTGACTCACCGAGCCTTCGCTGGCTGTGGCTGGCTCCCTCGGAGCCTCTCGCCTCCCGCAGCGCCAGATCCGCAGAGCAGGGCAACAACAGCAACAGCAGCGACCACGGGGGTCCCTGCAGCCAGACAGACAGGCATAAATACACACAGACACACAGGAGAACAGTCGCAGGCAGCTGGGGAGGGGGTTCTGTAAGGCACTGTTGTGATACCGGGTTGTGTGGATGATGGGTGGGCTGAGTCTGTTTTCCTGAGCGTTGGTTGCACGGACAGCTCTGTGGTTTTCCTCATCATGGTTGTGGGGTGGAGGAGCCCTTGCTTTGTAAAGCTAGTGCTGTTTCATGGCTTTCAAGGAGGTGCCACTAGCTGCTGAGTGTGTTCAGTGTATTTGGTTTAATTCCTTTTGCCACCATGTTTTGGCCACAGCGATGGTTTAACTGTGCCTAAACGCAGGGAGGGTAAGGAGACGGATAAAAGAGGAGTTATTTCAATGTTAAACTTCAGCTGTAAATCTCATTACTCAGGAATTGAGGTTACTGTCAGCAGGTAAATCTGTTGGACTGGCAGGAAACAAGGCTAAGAAGGGGACATGGCATATTTCTGTAGGACAGCAGTGACTGTGCACAGGGGTGTCTCTGTCACCGTGAGCTGTACCTGGGTAACTGCTCCGTGATCCTTCTCTGCACAGTGCCACAAAAGGACTGGGGAAAGCTGTGATTTCTCCCTCCCTCTGACACTTGTGTGTGTGACAGCTGATTCATTTTCCTCTCTCTGGGTTTCCCTGCTCTGGGGAGTGGGGCTTGCTCTGCCTGGGCCTTGGTGCAGCATCGTGACGCAGCGTTCGGTCCCACGCCGGCAAAGCACACGCAGCTTTCTCGGCCGCTGCGACCACTCGGGGGGTTCGGGGAGGGAAGGGCAGGATTTCACATGCCCATGATACAAATTTAAAAGCATTACCTTCCTTGTCTGCTAGCGAGGGAAGGCTCTGTGAGGGCCAGCCAGCCACGATCTCCTCCTGCACTTGTTTTGCCGATGGTCATGTTACATCTGTGACGCAGACGAATTTTGCTGTTGGTTCCCGTCGGTGCTTTAGGGAGTGGAGCTGATGGGGGCACAAGCTTGAATATGGTTAGAAACATTCACTTCATGTTGATGTCAGAGTTCAAAGCCCACCTGAAGGGTCAGGGGTATCAGATCCACCTAGTGACCCCCCCAAAAGTGAAGGAATTGGGCTGAGCCCCAGCACCCCTGGCCATTCTGTGCTCGCAGAGCAGGCTCGGAGCCTGCAGCACTGCTGCTGCTGCTGTTCATTTCCATGTTATACAAATACAGCACTGGGCTCTGTGTCAGGAGCTTTCTGATGCTGTGAGAAGCTTAAAGTCTACAAGCAAATGTTTTTCTTTTCTTATTTAGGAACATTCATTAAAATGTCTAAATGCCAAGTGTTCTACCCTCTCTCCTCTGACAAATCTCTCCCAGACCTATCCAGAAAATTCAGTGCTGTTGCGTAGGATTGTTAAAACTTTATCATGGTGTTTTCTTGCAGTTTAATAGGGGTATGGCTGGGGGGGAGAGTAAGATTTAATTTGGTTAAATATCTGGAATGCTGATGTTAATGGACAAGCATGTAGGCAAGACATAGGAGTTGTCCATATCCTCTTTATCTCTGTATATAGACAGTCCCAAGCCCGGGCTGTGAGGAAAAAAGGGAATACTCTATCCCATTCCCACCCACACAGACAATTTGGGTGCAAAGGCAGCAGTGGAAAAGGCCAAGCTGGAATGTCACAAAATGGTTCCACCAGAGCTCAGAGATGCCAGTGCCGTTTATGCTGGCACGGCTCCGAGAGCGGCACCGCGAGCCGCCTGCTGCAAGGTCATTCCCCTGACTCATGGTCAGCAACCAGTTGGTTCAGGAACTCCCAGTCTACTTCTCTTGCAACTGTGCCCATACCTGAACCTGGAGTGGAGGCTTGAAAATTAACATTACAGCAGCATGGGGGGGTACTGAGTCCAAAACAGTAGCTCCAAAAATCCCAAGTCTCTGAAAGATTTTTAAATCCATATCAGAATTTGTTTTTTTGCTAGCTCCATAAACTTTCCACGAGTTCCCTCATCCCCTTTTCCACCAAGACTTCCTCTGGACTGCTGGGAACCAGGAGTGACATGTATTTAAGGACGCACACTCTGTGCTAGAAGAAAACCTCTGTGTAAATTGGCATTTTTGTAGCTCAGGTGGACTCTGCAGGCTCCCCAGAGCCTGTCAAGCCAGGGGTGTCTCTCAGGTGCTTTCAGTTTCAGGTAGCTCAGCTCAGGAGCTGTCCTGTCCCCTCCCAGGTTCCCCATTTTTCCTACTTGCCCATCTCACTTGTATTTTCAGATGTCTCAGGACAGCAGCAGCCCTGGATTTGCTCAGGGCTGGCTCAGCTTGTCTCAGCCTCCCAGGCAGCAGAGGAGTGGTTAATGCCTCTGAGCAAAATATTATTTAGTCCCCAAAGTTCAACCTGGGGGCACGTTCTGTGGACAGAGAGGGACAGGGGGAGCAGGGCAGGCCAAGCAGAGCCCTCCTGCTCCCAGAGCTGCCAGCCCACCTCACCAAGCCCCCAGCCCTGGGCAGCCTGACCCTGCCCACCACGAGCCTTCACCTTCCCCGTGGTTATTCTGCTTCCCAAAGGGACAGACGTGGCTGCCAATCCCGATGCCAGTGACGACTCCTCGCCTCCAGGGAGGCAGATGTGCCGGCTCGTCTGCTAAAAACTGAGCCAACACACTGTGATTCAGCCCTCCAGCTTTCCAAGGAAGAGCTATTTCTGAGTGAAGCTCAGCTCTTCAGCTCCCCCCACAAACACTCCCGGTGCTCAGGAGTCCATCAGCAGCCACTGGCTTTGCATTTGGATACCCAGCTCAAATGTTTCCTAAACACTGGCAATGGCTCCTGGGCACACGCTGATATTTCAGGGATGGAACGATGGAAATCCTGGGAACAGGGACAGAGCAGCAGCTCGTGGGCTTGGGGGAGCCAGCCAGTTTGGTCAGCGCTTTTCCCAGCTGTTTTGCAGGTAGTGTTAAACTAAAGGCTTGTTTTCAGATGTCTGGTTTGAAGGCAGGTTATACTTCAGTGAACATCTGGCTGGGTTTGTTTCCTTATGCTCCTCCCTGGCACAGGACATTCTTTTGTCTCTTGAATGACACAAAAGAAAAATATGGCTTCTCTTGCCATTACCTGGAGGAGCTGGAGCAGTGGTGTTGGGGGAACACCGTGTTCCTGAACTGACTGTACAAATCACAACAATCATCTCCCTGCGAGAGCTTTCAAGCCCTGCAATCAGTACTTTACATTCTAAAGTGATGCTTAGGTACAGCAGTTAGGAATAGAAAATGGCCTTTCTGGTTGCAGCTGCTTAGGTGGATCATTTGTTCAAGTGGAATGAGTTTTGCAATGTGCTGCTCACTCAGGCTGTGTAGGACTAAATTTGATGAGTTTTTATTCCTGCTGCCCTTCCCTGACCTCAGCCATGTAAGTGCAGTGCTTTTCTTCCCCTCTGTGTTTGCCCAGTTTCACCTCACTGTTCCCTGTGAACTCTGGAGTCCTCCATAGGATCCAGGGCTTCAGCAGCTCCTCCAAACAGGCTGGGGGTCTGCCCAGGAACTCTCTGAGAGCAAAGCTGGAGGAGAACTGGATGACTCCAGGCAAGCCAAAGCAATTTCAGATGAGCAGGGGGGGATCACAGGATGGGGAACCACAGCACTAACATCAAAGCACACCTCTAATGGTCACCATGCTCAAACAGACAGTGCAGAGTGCCCTGGCACATTCCCCTTCACAGGAACTGAAATCAGGGACAATCAAGCAGGTCTGACTGTCCCATTGCTCACAGTTAAAAGGGACACAAAGCTCCACAGGCTTTTACCCCCATCCTGTCCCAGTGGTCAGCCTGCCTTGGGGTTTTGGGGGGATTCAGGCACAGAGTGTCTGGCTTTTAACTCCATCTGTCCTGCACTTGTAAGGCTGCAAGAGCAGGACTGAAAGAATAGGCTACATTCAACTCAGGATTGTAATGTGGACTTTTTATTGTGCTCTTAATAAAGGAAAAAAAAAAAAATCTCCCTTATGCTGTAAACTGGTGAAGGAAGTACCTGCTTTTGCTGCCCATAACAGCAGTGGCATTTCCACAAATACTAATTTTCCAAAGCAGTGCAGCCCCTACTCTGCCTCCCCTCAGCCCAACACCAGGTGCTGCAGGCTGAGGGCTGGCTCCCAGTGCAAGTCAGAGCACATTTGTCCACAGCTGACCCACGCAGCAGCAAGCTTGCACAACAAAGAGATGCAGTTGCAGGCTCCCCACGCCGAGGAGGCTTTTTTTGAAACCTTAGAAGTTCACTCATTTCCATTCCCCTTACAGGTCACCACTTGTACTGTCACACCCCTTGTCCTGCACCTGGCCTTGGGCTGATTCATTCCTTCACTGGGAGGATGATGCATCAAGCTCAGATTCTCAGCATGTAAAATAGGGATTATTTTCTCCAGGGGAGACCAGAGCCTGATGAACCACGAGTTTCACCCTGTGATGTGAAAAAATTCATGATGCACACTGAGATGTGTTTTGCTTTCTGTAAAAGCCCTGGAACTGCCTTTCTATAGAAGGTGTAGTTTGTGAAAAATCAGGTCTGTGACATCCAGGCTTGCCTTGTTCCTGCTCACTGAAGGTCTCAGAGTAGAGAGGAAGTTCCCTTTCACAGGGAAGGCAGGGATTCCCTTTTTGTCTTTGTGTCCTATGGAATGTATAAAGCACTGTGAAGTCCATGAAAGGCTTTGAGTTGTTCCTCTGAAAGAAGCTACAGAACAGCACTGCCACTAAAACATCTGAAAAACAGAATGATATTGTACTTTCCCTACTATTATTTACTGGAAAGTGCAGACCACTGTGACCAAGCCAAGGACAGGTGACAGGGTGACATCCCAGGGGTTAGGATGGAATTCCCAGAGCTGTGGCTGCCCCATCCCTGGCAGGGCCCAAGGCCAGGCTGGACACCCTGGGACAGGGGAAGTTGTCCCTGCCATGGCAGAGGTGGCACTGGGTGAGCTTTAAGGTCCCTTCCAACCCAAACCATCCTGTGCTCCTGTTTTCCTGCCCCTGTGCACATTCCCAGCAGGGTGCTGTGGATCACACTGGGAGCCTTGGAAAGGAGAGCACAGACAGATGAACCCTTCCCAAAACAAGCACCTGCACCCTGCCAAGAAGGGCTGACACCTTCTGGGGAGCTTGTGAAGGCAACAGGACAAACTCCAGGTAGCCTGGAGGAGGAGTAGCAGCATCTTAATTATGCTGAAGTGAAACCTGGTTTTATCAAAACTATAAATAATAAATGAGCCATTGGTCTTCATCTCCTGCATGGTATTTCTGGCAAGGCTGCTCTCCTTTGCAGAGGGGAA
The DNA here is from genome assembly GCA_024734035.1 of Alethe castanea. NCBI lineage: Eukaryota > Metazoa > Chordata > Aves > Passeriformes > Muscicapidae > Alethe > Alethe castanea. The sequence continues at coordinate 1,211,069 of JANRGV010000056.1, forward strand.
GATGTGCAGAGGTTTTCAGTCCTTCTGAGTCCCATACTTTGACACAAGTTCCCATTTTCAGCAGCACAAAATTAAGTGACATTTCCTCCAACTGTTTTTTCAAAACCCTAATGAAGATTCCTCAGTAATGCTTTCTACTGAGGCAAGGAAAAAGCAAAGCAAAGCTCACTGTGAGCCTGCTTCTCAGAGCTGCTGCTGTGCTTCTGTGGTCTGTGCTGCACCTGCCTCTCTTGGTGCAGCTTTTCAGGAGTAAATCTCACCTGAAAATAGAGGGTGTCTCATAAATAACTGTGCCAGCACAGCAGGCACTGGGGAGGGAACCTGCTTTCCACTCGTCTTTCACCCTGTTGCCCCAGATAATGGATTTAGAAACGACAGCAAATATCCAGGCACAGGAATCTAGTCCAGTTATTTCCCCTTCCTCCACCCCTCTTTCTTGGAAGGACAAGCTCTTGTCTCTGAGCTTTGCCTCTGCTGCCTGGGAGTGCGCATTAGGACGGAGCAGATTTTTGGATGTGGTTACAACAGGAATACACAGAGTTGCCAAAAACCCAGGGCATCAATAAGTGAAACTGCTGCCTGCAGTTGTGCTTTGTTCCATTTCACACTGGCCTCTGCTCCAGCACAGGTCAGACACTTATCCAAGAGTTGATAGCTCCTGAATTATGCATGAGTGGAGCAGCTCAGAGCCTCTCAACACCCCCTCTGCTCTGACTCTGGACACTGCAGGTTAAGTGCCCTGCTCAGCCCTGCTGCAGTTCCAGGAACCATCAGCCACTCATTTTCACACTCTCCTTCCTCAACAACTTCCCCTGAACCATTTACAGTTCCATTTATGAACGCTCTCCTTTTGTTCTGACCCACACTCCAAGTACCTTCAACCCAATTTATTTTCATTCTGCCTGCAGAATTCAAAAGTTGTCTCACAAAAATCTGCAAGTCCCTGCTCACTTAAAGCACCAGGACTGCTGTGGAAGAAGTTCCATCAGGACACTCACATTTCTTTTCCCTGTCACAAAAAGCACTTGATCTGTCCTGTACTCTCTGATCAGTGACAGAAAGCCAGAACTGTCTCTGCCTTGGACAGAATGGGTTCATAGCCTGGTTTCATCTGCAGTGAAATGGAAAAAGTGTTCCTGTACCACACAAACTTCTCACACTCATCCTATCAGCACCGTGCTCTGCACTAGCAAGAAATAAAACCTTGATCATCACTTGCTGGGAAGAACCAGAACTTGAGTGCATTCCACCTGGCTAGGGCAGGGAACAACACTCACTGCCAGGCTGGGGGTTTTTCCTCACCACATATTTAATTTCTCCTCAGCCGTCCACAAGATGCCACAAAAAAGCATCCATGCAGTAGCTAAGGCCAAGGTAACTGTCTTGCTGTCTAATAAAATTAAATAAATGGATTTTTCTCTAGGTACGGTGGAGATGAAGGATTTTCTCCCTCAGCCTGCAGCCATGCACAAGATGTGTCTTCCTCTGGAAGCTGGTTTCACATGGTGGCTTAGATTTTCCCACTTTGTATCTAGCACCATTTGAAATCAGTGTTCTAGGAGCAAGAATTACAGCGTGGGAGGAGACCAAGCACCTGCTCACTTCAACAGCATCCTCTGCTCCTCACATCAGCCCCTTTGCCAAAGGCTCTTTTTTTGCCAGCCATCCACTTTGTAACATCATCTGATTTCTAGACACTTCTCCAACCACTGTATGCACCCTCCCTCCCAAGCCAGGGCCACAGCAGCACAGCCTAGTGCTCGTGTACTTCTGCTTAATAAACAATGGATATGAGCTCAAGTTGTCCAGAGTAAAGTGATCCACAGGTTGCATGAAAACCAACGTGGTACCTCTGGTACCCTGCCAGGCAGAGTGTGTTTGATACCCAAAACTAGGATCAACGTTTAATTTACTGCCTCAGAGCAAAAGGATTTCCACTCCCTGCTTGGGGACTCCATCATCACAGGATTCTCATCCCATAGCTCTGCAAATACAGAGATTTGACCTCAGCAGTCAAACACAGAAGTGCCTTCAGCAATCCCAGAATCCCAGACTGGTTTGGGTTGGAAGGGACCTTAAAGATCAACCTGTTCCAACCCCCTGCCATGGGCATCATGAAGATGCCACACAGCACACACAGACCCCACTCCTTTTTGTAGAATCACCCTCCAGCACACACAGATCCCACTCCTTTTTGTAGAATCATTTTCCACCACACATAGAACCCACTCCTTTTTCCAGAATCATTCTCCAGCACACACAGAATCTGTTCCTGTTTCTAGAATCATTTTCCAGTCTGTTGCTAGTACCTCCTAGCCATATTTCACTTCTCCAGCCCTGCCCCCCAAGCACTAAAAGAAGCTGAACTCTTTTTTTGCCCTCCCTGATGCCCAGCCATGGAAAAGCCAATCCCTGTGTGGATGAAGGTTTGATCAGAGCACTGAGTAGTCATCTCTAAAGAATGCATGGCTGCCATCTCCAAGAGGATCCTTCTCTGGGCCAGGAAAACGTCTCTTACACAGGCTGACCGATTTCTCTTGGTGTTCAGAGTCTCAGTTTTTGTCTAGCACCATTTGAAATCGGTTATGATGTAGGGGGAAAAGCAACAGTAATGGGAAACTTCCTTCCCTCACCCCCCAAGCCACAAACAAACAGCATCAGAGCACGACCTGGCTCCCAAACACTGCTTTGCTGTTCTCTGACCTCGAGTTCCCCCCACAGGCCGAACATCCTGCACAAAAGGAGGAGAGTCAGCATCCCCTCCAAGTGAGGATGGGATGCTTCCAGACACAGAGAAGCATCTCTTCAAACATAACTCAGCTGCTTCAACTCCAGCAAGCCAGGGCCTGGGTGTGACAACACAGCCACCCAACCTGCTGACCACTTCTACTCCACGTGCTGTTTGTTTGCCTTAACCTGTTCTTTACACAGATTTTTTTTTTTTTTCCTTTGAAATAAAATTGTGTGCTCTATGTTCCTGGGCTCTGTCTCAGGTAGAGAGATCACCTGATTCCCTGCTGGACAACACCTAAGTGCTGCAAGTCTCTTCATTTCAGTCCCCAGCTCCATTTTCACCACCCTCAGAAGTATTTAGATTCAGAGAATCAGAATGGTTTGGCTTGGAAGGGACCTTAAAATCACCCAATTCCAACCCCTGCCACGGGCAGGGTTTATTTTATACTGATTTTCAGTGTGACACTGAGAACCCACCAGCCACTGTCACTTCAGAATATTTAGCCCTAAACCAGGCAGCTCTGGACCTGTTTAGTTACTCCCACTGCTCCTGTTACCAGCAGATGGCAACAACACATTTTTATTCCAAGCAGCCTTTCCCTTAGCACAGAGCTCACGTCTCTGTAATTATCAGTTCCAGACTCCAAAATGAAATAATTCATGCAGCACTGAGTTTTAGAAAAGCAGCACAGGACTCATGACAATTAGGCCAAATTAATTTGTAGTGTTGAAGTCAGATTAATAGAATCACAGAGCAGAATCCCAGAATGGTTTGGGTTGGAAGGGACCTTAAGGATCATCCCATTCCACACCCATGGGCAGGGACACCTTCCTCTGGCAGCTCTGCTTATCCCATCAATGCTCACTGCAAACCCAAACTCCAGAGTGCAAACCTGTGCAGTCTGGCATCATTTCCACACCAACTCACTCTGAGCATCACAACCACAAACTGGAAATACAGCATATGAAGTTATTTTTTTCTATTCCACCCTCTGAAAGGCTTCACTCTATCAGCAGCTGACTCCACACACGAAGTTCAGCACATTTCAAGTGTGAAATTCACACAACTCCTAAATCCACTGTCCTCCACAGGTCATCTGAACCCACCAGAGCTGCATCCCTAAGGATTGCATTTGTCACACACTGGACAAAAGGGCCAAAAACGCCCTTGGGCTTTGCCTCAAGTGTTCCACCAGAACAGCCCCAAGATAAACTTCCTCTTCTCCAGCAAGTTTCCACCATTTTTTTCAGGAGCCAACACTGTAAAATCTTGGAGGTTCTGGCAAATTCTCTGCAATTGTAAAAGGAAATCCCAAAAGGCACTCAGCAAATTCAAACCCATCCCCTACACTGAGTAACTCTGTGCACAAACTGCAAACTTCAATCTCAGCAGTTTCCACCTGATGTCTGGGACATGAAAAATCACCTGGATAACAATGGGAAAAGAGCTGCTCAGCACAGTGATGAATGAAAGACAAACACTTACTGCTAAATAATTTAACATTTTTATTTAGAGTATTACAAATCATCGCTAATCTTTACATCCAGAAAGAAGACTAAAAGTACGGCCACTTTGTACAGTGATTTCACTTCCCAGTTAAGAACATTCCAGTGTATTTCAGCACGTTGCAGATGCCACACAAAGCAAGCTGAGCTCCTGACCACCACCACACTCAGTCCCAGTCACACATCCCAGTGTTTACAAACATCTCTCAAACTGAGATACCAGCCAGGCCACGAACAGCAAATCCTCCTGCAGAGCCAAAGCCCCTTTCTAATAAGCACAGCCTATTATGAAGTCCAACAATACGACTGCTGGGATTGTCCCAAAAAGCCCCACACAGCCCCAAACAGTTCTGTGCCACTCCAACAAGCTGCTGATGAGAGGGAGAGCAGTGCCAAGCAGCCACAGACAAGCCAGAGCAGTTTCAATGCTGCCTCAGGCATCTGAAGTGAGACTATTTGGGTTTTCTGTGAAAATCAGAAGCTGCCTGTATGCTGACAGTGAGACTCACGAAGCTAACACCTGTTCTAGTTAAGATTTGGGGTTTGCTGAGCCATTAGATGTAGCAGTGAGTCTCAACTAGTAGCAAACATTGTGGTGGGAGCTCCTGGAGTCAGAATCTGGGCTAAAACATTTGATGGACAAGCAGCAAACAAGAGACCACCACACCTCACACAACTGAACTGGTCTGGCTTTCCTCTCACATGAAAAGTGAGTGACAGGGAAAAGCTTGTGCTTCTAAACAGCAATCTGATGCTAAATCCAGCTTTTCAGAGCTTGATTTAACATCCCAGTCTGCAGCCAGAGGATAGAAATGTGGAATATGTGAGTTCAAGTGAAAAAGCAAGGCAGGTGGATCACACAGCACCCGTTTCTATCCTTGAAAGCAACAGAAGATCTCCAGAACTGACATCAAGGCTCACTAAAAATCAAGCACCCTAAGGAATTTCCACTGTGCTCATGACAGGCCATGGCCACCACTGAGCTCTCAGCTGTTCCTTTAATTAGGGACCCCCTGTCAACAGGCAGGGGATGCCTTTGCTACAGAATCCTTCAGTTTCCAGTTCCAACAAATCCACTGCAGTCTTTGGGGGATTATAGCAAAGAATCAGAATATATATGGCTTTTTTCCTTCTCAGAAGCAAAGGAAAAGCTATAAAAGTCTGATTTCAAGGCACACTTTAATTCATTATATATACAGCAACCAACTTTGGCAGACAAAGAGGTAGAGTATATAAGATCTTAATTGTGATAGTTTCCAAAAGACATCGCCTTAAATGGCACCAGACTCTTCAGGGAATGAGCAACAACACATCTCAGAGCACAAAGGAACAACAGAACATTTACACCACCTCAAGTGCAAAAAGGGATGGGAAGGACAACCAGGTTTGAGTGAGCAGACAGAGAGGAGAATATTGGACATCTTCTGTAAGCAAGGAGGTGGCACTGAAGGCAGCAGGCAGCAGCAGCTGGCACGGGGACAGTGACATTGCAGCACTCCCACAGACTCTGGCATGCTACAGGTATTGCCTTCCCCCAGCCCACGAGCACAGGAGGACAAGGAGGGGCCCAGAAGGCAAAGCAGGATCTGTCTGTGTTATCTGTGTGCACACACACTTCTGATCCTATCACACATCTCCTCCTGCAGGTCAGCAGCAGAGCAAGACACAGCACAAGGAACTCATGGACAGCAACCCACTGCAAGGGCAATCAATCATTTTCCAGCTCTGACAGGGAAATTCCTCTGCAAATCCCTCCCACCCCCAAAAAGGTCACTCATGTGTTATACATCTTATATTCAGCAGAACTGGGAGCGCGCTCACGTTTCCTACAAACAAAAAAACAAGGCAGATCAGAGGTTTTACATTGCAAGAGGTTTTACATTTACACTGAAAGCACATCCTTAGTTTTATCAAAGCTGAGGTGAAGTCACAGACTGGGTCATTCTTCAGCCTCTCTTTACCAAGCAACTGCTGGGCTCAGGAGATTTTAGCTTCATTCAGCTGTTGAAGTGTCAGGAATGACCCAAGCAGCAGCAGAGCCTTTGATCCAAAGGGATCATGTCAAGTGATGAAATGATATTACCAAAAACCAACACCAGAACAGTTACAGGATTCCCATAACTCCACCAGGTGCACCCTGAAATTCCTTTTAATTACAGTGTGTTGTTTAGTATGTATTTTCTAACCAAAACGAAATATTAGTTTGTGTGGATTTTGATTCTGCACTCCACTAACAGCAACTTCATAACACTTAAACATACAAGAACTAAAATTCACAATGAAGTTTTTATATGTCTCAAGTTCTTGAGCAACTCCTGTTTTGCTTTAACAAAAAACAAACCCACACCAGTGCTATTACTCCAAGTCTCTGAGGAGTTCCACATTCCATAAGAAAACCAGAATTCCATAAGAATTGCCAGTGTTCTGACACACCAGACCAGTAATTTCTCTTATCATGTGCAAAGGCAAGATTGTAATGAAGAATCCAATTCTATCTCCTGATTCCTTTTTTTCTCTCCAAAAATAAGCCAAATTAACCCAGAGAACAGATCTTAAGTAGAGACATCTTTCTTCAGAGTGAAGATGATACTCCTTAACCTGTACATTATTTTGGAATAAACTCTAAGCTTAATCTTCATATAAAAACTCACCAAAAATACTGAAAATTCACTTGCTCTTTACAAGTCAATAAAATCAAGACTATGCACATGAAAAGACCTCTGCATTAAGCTGGAATAAGAGAACCCATCACCTTCTCAGAATTTGTGCAATGGAGAAAAGTAACAAAAAAAAAAAAAAAAGAAGATGCTGGTTTAAAAAATATTTCTAGTTCCAGCTCTGTTGAGATAGCAACGACAAAATACTGGCAAGGAAGTCAAACTGAGCTGTCCTGTCTGCAGAGTGCTCTGTTCAAACTAGGTTGAAGAGGCAGATTTTGGAAGAGCTCACTGGACCCCACACAAGTGCAGGAGGAAGCCCAACACTCATCACAAGCATCTCACTGCACTGAGCATCAGGTTAAAATGCAGGAGAGGACAGCAGCAACTGTATCTTGATCCTTTCCAGGGCTACAGAACTCTCAATTTGAAAAAGAAATCACCTTTTCATAAGAAGGTTTCAAAAGATCTTGTTAGTCCATTTATTCTCTTCTAGAAAGCAAAAACGCAGATGAATCAATAATTCAGATGTGATCTGGTTTTCTCTGAAGGGATGCACAATTGCCTTTAGGGTTTTAGTGTCCAAAGGTGGTTTCCAGCTTCTACTTACAAGGGGTTAAACTATTAGCTAAGAAAAGTAACTCACCACTGGGATGGGTGCAGATACTCTTCTGAGTATTGCAGGCAATACTCATTCTTCAAACACAACACCAAGAAATGTGATTTACAATCATTGGCAGCCCTTACTGACACTGCTAAATGATAATTCTTTATTTATATACTCATTTATATCCTATAAATTATATATATATAATAAACATATATTTATACAAATATAAATATAACTTATAGGAATATATATATTCCTGTTCTCCCAAAATGAATGAAAGGTTAGAATATTCTTTCCTAGAGGAAGCCAAGGCTTCCAGCTAGATGGATTCCACACTCCTGAAATTCCAAGCAAACCACAATAAAAAAGACACTTAAGCTGCATTGCAAAAAGTCCAAATGAAGTGGAAAGTTATACCTTTTCATTAATTCATTTGTGCAGTTTCTTCCATCTCAGCTGGGACATTAGTTTTTAAAATACAAATTTCCTTGCAACTCTCATCAACTGTGTACGAGCTGAACAGCAGAAGGGGAGAAAGGTCTAATTGAATCCATCCAAGTGCATTTCAAACACACAAGAAAGAGAGGCCAAGGAAAGATCTGCTCTCATTTGGAGGCTACAAACCAGCAAGGATCAGGGGCTGGAAGCACAACAGCTCACAAAGGCTCAGCTCAGGAACTCAGAGCACTGAACAGGAGATGGAGGCCTCAATAAAAGGAGATTAGCTCAGGCTTTTCAGACAAGAAAGAGCTGCAAGAGTCAGATGCTCACAGAGGGAGGAAGATGAAGGGAAGCATTGGGCACAATAAGGCTTTTCATGCTGTCAGATATTCAAGAATGTCACATTCTTTAATTTTTGATGATGCTGCTTTAGATCCCTCCTGCTTTCCACCCCCCTGAGAAGTGTCTCCACAGATGAAGGCAGCAAGTGCTGCCCTGAACTGCCAAGAGCTCTTCTCTGGCCCCTCCAGGCTTGCAGAATATCCAAGCACTGGATAAAAGCAGGGGCTCAAAGCACCAAGCTGCTCAGCAGCACACTCTGGCCCTTGGGTTGACACTGCACTGCTCATTCAAAAGTCTAAGGCAAAACCTCACTGGTTATAAATCACCTCCAGGGCGCTCCCAAGCCCTCTGTGAATATGAACTATGGAATATTCCCTCTGGTTTGCTACATCTAAAGCATCCCTTCCTTTGTTTCATGTACTCCAGATAAATCCCAACAGATTTTGGAAAAAGACAACATGGTTTTGATGAGATGCTTATCCTGACATTCCCTGTGTACCACCTAACCTGCTCTGGACTGCCAAAGTGGTTTGCATTTTACAAAATATTTCACTGAAAAAAAAAGGATTTATCCAGAAGATAAAAATCAGACATCACAGCAAAAAGCAATGCACAAAGAGGAATTTCAGTCTCCTGCCCCTCCATGAAAAACCACACATAAACCTCAGTTAAGGTTTAAAACACCCCACATATCTCATTAAAAACAGAACACTAATTGCTTATGCACAAATCTAATATTTTACAGTTGACTTTGCAAGTCTTTAACATAGGGACACCAACATTGGGGCTGCAGGAGAAGAAAAACCTGGAAATGTCCTGGCAGCACAAGCCCACACAACCAAAACTCCCCCTGGCTTCAGGAGATGAACTGACATGTTTGAAGCAGATGGACAAAATGCTTTCCTTGGCAAGTGGACACTGCCAAACACAAGCTTAAGAACAGGGATTTTCCTTCCTTGAAATTAGTGCAAGTGTTAGTTAGCAGCTCAGCTGAACAGCAGATCCAAAACCAAAATCAAATTCATGGTTAGGCTTTAGCTTCCATCAGCTGCTGGGAGGAGCTCACACAAAATCAGACATTTGAAAAAGGAAGGGCACACAAAGCTCAGGAAACTCAAACATCAGCACAGCTTTGGCTCAGTCATTTGGAAATTTGCAGTATTAATAAAAAGGAAGTTTACTCACCCATTCTGTGAGAAGAATTTCTTGTAGATCCAGAAGGCTGCCAGGAGCAGCAAAATCATCACAATCACTTTAGGAAGAATTAAAATAAAAAAAAAAAAAAAAAAAATAGCCTTAGAGTGATAAAGATCATCTCCAGCTCACAAAAAAGCATCAAAAAATTTTGCAGAAATAGCCTTGTTTTCATCTACCCCCCCAAAACTCAAATTATTTATGGAATGAGCCATGTAAATAAAATATTTGATTCTTTACTCAAAACTCTGCAAGACAGTTCAGCTCAGAACCAGTGACCACCAAGATGGCAGAACCCCACCAGCTCAGAAACACTAAAAAATGAACAACAAAGCCCTAATGTCACTTTTTACAAGTTTATACAAATTACTTTTTACAAGTTTATACAAATCTGGATAACAAAGGCAAGCACAGAGGAGGGACTGAACACTTCTGTTCACTGGCAGAGTTATTTACTCACACCTCCAGTAAACCCAAACTCTGAAATTTATCAAAGTAGCCAAGTTGTTGCAAACTGCCTTTGAAATGTGGCCTCACCACATGAGAAAACACACATTTCATATTAAATTCAGCTGTAATGGATAAGCAATCTTTTTATGAATCATGCAGCTTTAACCAAAACTCCAAAATCACCCTGCTGCAATCCCAGGTGATTCAAATGAAAAATGGATTTTCACATAAAAAAATATAACTTGTGTCGTATTTTTTTAAGGTTTTAGAAAATACTTACAACAGATGATGGCTATAATATATCCACCTAAAAAACAGAAGGAATCAGTATCACAAGAGGAACACAGGTGCTTCTTACTCAAACATTATTATAAAAATATCCACAGAGCTATTTCAACTACTGCTATCAACACAACCTTTGAAGCAGACTAATTGAAATAATACTTATTTAACTGAGAACATTAATATTTTAAGTAATTTTATCAAACCCGGTTTTTCACATCAAAATAAAGAAGGAAGCTGCATGAAACGATTTCTCCTGAACACAAAAGGATTGTTGTCCTGGGTGTATTTTTGCACTCCATACTTACTGAGCTGGCAGGTTGGCACTGCAGGCTCCCACTGGTTGTTGCCAATGTACTGAATCTGAGCCTCCCCATGCAAGCTGTACCCTGAGTAGCACTCAATGGTGATGAAATCCCCCACAGAATAGGAGGGTTTTTGTCCAGCTGTCACCCTCCCATGACTTATGACTGGTGTGGAACCAGAACCTTCAGACTCACCTGGAAAAAAAAAGAGGGGGGGAGAAAAAAAAGTAATAAAAAATGTATTACTACACCAGACATTTAAAACGTGTCAGCGTGCTGCTGATTTCAGCAATTTTACTCACAGGTACAGTGCTGGAAAGCAGTCCAGGAGCCCTGGCCCTGGCAGGTCACTGTCACCTCTGCAGAGCCACCAGGGAAGGAGCAGCCAGCATTGCACCTGAGCTGCACAGACTCTCCCTTCCCATAGGAGGGTTTGCTTGGAACCAGGACCCCGTTGGGGATCTTCGGGGCAGGACAAATATCTGCAGTAACTAATACAGGAATTGAAAACAACTTTAGTGAGAATAAAGATTAATTCACAACTCAGTAACTCATTCCACAAATACAAGTTGACTTCATGTAAGAAAAATAGCTCAGCACGTGTCAGAAGTTTAACTTTATCCCAATTTTAAGTACAAATATTCCCTTTAGACAACTTAAACATCACTGTAGGTATTCATTAAGGTAATACAATCCTATGATGTGGCAGCTCAGAAATCCACACCGGCTCATTGTTTCTCTGAGCTCTAGAATAATTTCTAGAAAGTAGGAGCTTAAGAGCTGCATAAAAAAAACACACACAAAGAGTTCAAGTACTCCAGAAGGATACTACAGCTTTCCTCAGTGTGCATACTCCTAATTTTCTGTACCAAGTAATTTTTCCTGCATTCCACACCTTTTCTCCTGCCTTCACCCACGAAATCACAAGAACACCATGATGCTCTATTTTAGCTAAAACTCTTTCAACACACAAGAGAAAAGGGAATTTTACAGAAAGTCTTACTTTTCTCACAAGTTGGTTTTGGAGGAACCCAGTTGCTATTTTCTTCACAGGTAATTACCTCTGCTCCAACCAGGAAATAGCCTGGAACACACTCAAACACAACTGAGTCCTTGTAAGTGTAGGAATATCCAAATCCAGATCTTTTTCTCCCATTTTCAACTCTGGGGTCTTCACATTTGACCACTGAAAGAGGCAAAGCATTGGTTAACACAAATATTTGTTAACAAACAAAACTAAAGCTTGGAAACATTTGTTAACACAAACATTGCACCAAACACATCTTTTCCCTATGTGCCAATTTCCCCAAGTTGTTTTGGAGAAACTTGGTAAAAACATTGATTCCTGCACTTCCATAGTGGCTGTGTTTTTAGGAAAAGAATTCTTTCTTAGCTTTTTACAATTCCTAATCCAGTCCCCACATCCTTGCCCTTGGCACAAATCTTCTGCAGGGTTTGTGGTCTCCCAGTTCCTTCACTTTGGCCTTGTCACTTCTACCAACAAGACACTCATACAGGTATTTTTCAAGAATTAACTTAAATTTCAGTCATATTCTGTGTCTTAATCCATCAGTATCCACCATGCTGATGTGATCTCCACTGGAACTGTACCAAAATTTGTACCAGAGCATTTGTTCCTTCCTTCCTAGAGGCAAAGCCCATTCACCCCACCCAGCTTCCAAAAAAAGGGCCAGAGACTGCAACAAAGAATGAAAAATCCCAACAACCTCGACATTCTGGAGGTGGCCCGCTCCAAACTCCGTTTGAGTGTGCATCAGCTGTGCAGTAAATGGTGCTTGGGCCAATGAGGGAGAAGGGATCACTGCCCCCAGGCACAGGCAGGCACCTGTAGGTCACTGAGCTCTGGTACACGTAGCTCTCGCTCTCCTCGTACTCCCCGTTGGCTATTTTGGGAGGTGGCTCACAAGGAATCTCTGTAAATAAAAGCCCAAAAATTGGTCAGATTGGTTTTGCTGTGTTAGCTGGTTCACCTCAAAGAGCAAGCCTTGATTTTCAAATCATTCCATTGAAAACCTGACACAGCTACTCGAAGTCACGCTACGGAATCTCCACTTCAACAAGAGGTTATTTCAATAAGAGACAATTACCACAAAAACATTTTTCAGTGGTCATTCCCCAGGCACAACCCAAGTAATCAAGAAAAAAAATCATCCCTATTTTCCCCATTTTTTTACACTGGAAAGTTGGTGGCACAGCTGTCTGTAAATGAAATATCCCACTCTGAATGGAAAATGAAACACAGCAGTAATTAAAGTAATTTACTCACTTTCACAGTAAGGCAGAAGTCCATTCCAGCCAACACCTCCACCCTTGATAATACAGGAAATCTCTTCATTACCCCGTAGCCTGTACCTAGACAGGAAAAATGTTTGAAGAAGTGAAACTTAAATTTCTCATTTCTCCAACAAGCACCAAAAAATTTGTTCTTGTAATTAATTCTGCTCTGTCATTATGGGGACATAACACACCAAGGTTTTGTTGTAACAAGAACAGGATCTTGTTTATTTTGCTGACAGTCTCACTTTGAAAGCAAAACAGAAGCAAAAGAGAGATCACTAAGGAACTGTGGACGTCTCACCATTTTCAGAAATACCCTCTAATATTAAATCCTAAAATTACTAATACTCAAGGAAAAGGAGAAAGAACCTCCTTGGTGTTTTTGACTTAATTATTCAATAATGAAGGATGATGAATATATATTTACTCCCTCTGCCACAGGAGCATTAAAAGAAGCCACTAGAGGTAACACTCCAGTTCTAAAGAATCTCACTAAAAAGCTTAGGGTTGATGCAAAGTGTAATTAACCCAGGGAATCAAATTAAATTTAGAGGCAATTTCATTTGCTACGGGTAGAATTCAGATTTTAGGTCAGAACAGAACTGGAATAGAAAACTTGGGTTTGGTTCAATTCTAGTGTAAACATAAAAAACAAGAAAAAGGATTCATTAACTTCAGCAAAACACTTACCCTTCTTTACAAGAAAATGTCAACTTTGAACCAAATGAAAGATCTGTTGGATCAAAATAACCATTTTCCAAGTCTCCTGGGTATGTACATTTTCTCGCTGGGGAAAGGGGGGGGGAAAAAAGAAAATAAAAAAATCTACATTTTTGCAGTTATATAAAAAGACAAAATCTTTGGCACTTTAGGCTCTTACCCACACCAGCGTTTTCCAAGCTTTGTTTAAAACCAAACCCAAATTCCCACCTGCAAACCAATTGAACTGTTAAATCCCAGTGAGAAGAGGAGGTATAAAAAAAACTACCTTTACAGAACTCGCCTTTGGGTGACCACTGCAAGTCATCACCACACGTCCAGGTCAGTGACATCCCTGGCACTCTCATGTATCCTGGCCGGCAGGTGAAGGAGATTTGGCTCCCAACTGGAAATTTCTGCATTTCCATGGAGCTGGGGTTGAGCTCTGCGTACTGCAGCCGGTCCGGCTTGGGACACCCATCTGGCAGAGGAAGGAAAAAGCAGCACAGCACCTTAGCAACGAGAAGAGAAACACACTGAGGTGTAACAGCAAAGGAGACACAATAATTCAAGAGCTTTTAAGGATATATTTAAGTCGTTTCCAATTTTTTAATTTAGGTTTTAAGTGCATCCAGCTCTACAGGTGTATAGGGCATGTTAGTCATTGTTTCCTCAAGTCCTTTAGTCATTCTACCCAGACAATGCACTTCCTTCCAGATCCTAGTTTTGGTCTGTTTGCTTTTTTTTGTAGTTGAACACACGACTTAACTCACCGTACACCCATTTCGTTTGCTATATGAAAAATAAACAAACCGGCCCCACTCACACAGCCCATTGTCCTTTCTTAAGGAAAAAGGAAAGCGGAGCTAAGGGACAGAAAGCGGAGTTTAAAACCAGCTCCAGGGCCAGGCTGGACAGAGACTGCAGCAGCCTGGCTCAGGGCAGTGTCCGTGCCCGTGGCAGGGATGGGCCCCGAGGTCCCTCCCAAGCACAACAGTGCCAGGGCTCCGTGATTCGAACCCTGGCGGCTCCAGCACCGCCCTGGAGCCATTTCCTTCCTGCCTCCCCCTCATGCCCCCGGGCAGGCCCCGGGGCACCCTCAGCAGCGCGGGGACCGCGGCGGGGAGCAGGGCATCATCCCCATCCCCATTTCTTTCCATATCCCCATCCACATCCCCATCCCGATCCCTCCTCCCGCCCGCCGCTCCGAGCGCCCCTTCCCCATCAGCACCGCCCGCCCGCAGCTGCAAAGAACAAGCGGCCGCTGCTCACCCTGAGCCTGCGCTCCGCCGAGCTGCCACAGCAGCAGCATCCACAGCAGCAGCGGCGGCGGCACCGGGAGCTGCCCCAGCACCGACAGCAGCGGCGGCGGCACCGGGAGCTGCCCCACCCCCGCAGCGGGGCCGCGGCTGCGGCCGCTCCGCTCCCTCCCGG